>JACYFF010031959.1:89716207-89735164 GCA_017589665.1 Selenicereus undatus
ACACACACACACACACACACACACACACACACACACACACACACACACACACACACACACACACACACATATATATATATATATATATATATACATACATACATATATATATGTATGTATGTATGTATGTATGTATGTATATATGTATATGTGTGTACCCACACTCACACACACACACACACACACATATACATATACACACGCACACACACACACATACACATATATTATATAAAAAGAACGAAGACTTGTAAATCTGTACTCCTGTTTCTTTTATTATGTAATTCATGCTTGAGCAATCTAATAATGAACACCAAATATCTATAATGATTATCTCATTTCTTGTGAACCATTTAACGTCATTGAATCCTCATACAAAAAATAATTGTGCATAATACTAAGTATAAGGACTTTTTTTAAGGATGAAGGTTCAGTTGACAAAAGGTTACTTTTGCATTATAAGAAGGAATATTTATTAATGACAATGCATACAATATACAACCACAACACCACCACCACCCAAGGTGAGTCCCGCTTTCGCGGGGTCTGGGCAATCCATACAACATCTATTCTAAATATGATTTATAAAAAAAAATCTAAAATATCAAAACAAATCCTTCTTTCTATAAAGCTAATTGTAAATACTGTCGACTTGCTCTAAACTTGTAGGCATTATTCTTGCCACCAACTACGTTCTTCAATAGCAATGCATATTTCCTGAATGTTGACAAGTTATAATTAACTTCTTAGAGTAAGTGTCTGATTGACCTGATAGGTCGCACTTGAAATGAAGATCATCATAGTAGAGACCAGAACAACCTAACTCACACCAGAGGTGAGAACAACCTAACTCGTACTAATGTTGAGAAAAATAAATAATCTAACTCTCATAAAACATAGAGAAAATCTATTGAAATGAGACAAAAATACTAGTAAATACTTCATAATTGAGTAAAACTTCAAGAATCGCGAAAATTGGGGCATACCTCCCGAAAAAAAGGATATAGCAACAATCTAATTTTTTGCTTTGGTGACTTTTCCTTCTTCATTAGATCACGATATATAGTACAATTATATAACTGCGACTTCTTTCAACTAAGCATCTATACACTCTAATTTTAATGGTACTCAACTACTCAGTATAACCTTTAAGTTAACAGGGTTTTCTTGTTACTGCTAGTTTATTTTTATTGTACATAAATACGGGAAAAGGATTCACAAATTAGACAAAATTGATTTTGCATCTAGGAGAGGGGAAACCATTTTCAAACAAAACCATTTTTCATAAAAATTACTTTTCAAGGAAATTAATTTACAAATGAAGTTTTCTTATGCTTAGTGAGACTAAAATGTCCAATTTCCCCCTTGCTGACTTGTATCTCGTAACCACATCCCCTTTTATTTGGCCATTTAATTACTTATCTTTCCTCCCTATCTCTATCGTCCGACCTTAGCGATGGCTGTGTAAGACCCACAACTTGGACCTGGGGCACAGTTCCCCCACAATATTGCTCTACCTGTCATCCACAACACCTCTCACTCGTTTGAATCCATCCGCCATTTGCGGGTGAAACGGGTGTTGAAATGGGTGAAACAATGGCTAAGGGATACTCATGCTAAATCATCATGTTTGCTAATCTTTTCCTGAAAACTTTTTGACTAAAATTATTGTTCTCTACACTCACAAAATCATCCTTCCTCAATTCAAAAGCACAAGAATAGTAAGAGTTAGGGACCTCAATTCAAAAGTCGAATTCCTAAGCATCACCCTCAAACTACAGGAGCTGTTATAGATGATTGGTCTCCAACCTTCTCGCTTAGTGATATTAAATCAATCCTCAAACAACTTGCTGGCACTTCAGCAGCATCTACTTCTGAGTCTCAGTTTATTACTGATGCTACTAATTCTGCTCTATTTACTACTCTAGGTATTTCATATTCATGGTTCTTTGACTTTGGTTGCCACAATCATAGGACATCTGAATCTACTATGTTTACATCCAACATTAGTCTTGTGAAAGCATCTTCTATTCATATAGCAGATAACTCTAAGTTGAACGTCAGTCATATTGGTGATATATCAACTATAAGTCTGTCTTTGTCAGACACATTCTTAGTTCCTAAACTCACTTTGAATCTGATATCTCTTGGTCAATTATGTGAGCTTGGCTATGGGGTTAATTTTTCAGAACATGGATGTATTGTACAGGAACCTCAAACAGGACACATAATTGGGACCAGCCGTAGAGTGGGTCATTTGTTTGAGCTTGTCTCTCTAGCAATACCATCTAAAGCCGTTGGTTATCGTGGTGTTGTTATATCTCCAAAATTATGGCATTCTCGCCTTGGTCATGTCTTCTTTTCTAGATTACATCCTTTAATTTCTAGTGGAGTTTTAGGTCATATGATGTTAATAAAGTTGACTGTCAATCTTATCAACTAGCTAGATTTCATGCTTTGTCATTTAGTAATAATATTTCCATTTCTCAAGCTCTATTCGATCTTGTGCACTCTGATATCTAGGGACCTTCTCCAACTCTTATTATGGGTGGCTCACATTATTTTGTGATTTTTATGGATGAATTTTTTCGATACACATGGATTTATCAAAAATTGATCTGAATTGCCACAAGTGTACCATAACTTTGCTGTTATGATTTGTACTCAGTTTTCTTCTACTATTAAGGTTTTTCGTTCAAATAATGCACAAGAATACAAAGAGAAATTTTCTAAAAATTTTTGCTGAAAATGGAACTGTTTCTTGGTATTCATGCCCTGGCACATCACAGCAAAATGGTTGTGCTGAGAGGAAGCATCGCCATATCCTTGAAATAGTTCATGCACTGCTTATTTTTGCTATTTGCCCTAAATCTTTATCGGGCGAAGCTGCTCTTACTGCTGTGTACACTATAAACCGGCTTCCATCTCCTGTAATTGCAAATAAATCTCCTTATGAGTGCTTATATAGGACTCTTCCTAATTATGATCTCCTACGAGTTTTTTGCTGTGCTTGTTTTGTGTTATAGCCTCATGAAGGGACCAAATTAGAGCTACGAGCTCGATTGTGCTGCTTTATTAGATATGGGGTTGAACATAAAGGTGATCGATGTTGGGATCCAATATCTAACAGGCTTTGAATATCATAGCATGTTGTTTTTTGGGAATATAAAATGTTCTCTTCACTGGCTGACTTTCAATTTCCAATGTCTGAATCCTATTATTTCACAAATGGTTATGTTAGCCTTTTTCCTGATGCTGATGAAACTCCTATTTAGGTGCCATCCTCTACTTTAGATGAGACTCTTTTGGCTATTAATACATCAGTGTCAAACCCTTCTACAACTTCTTTAAATGTATCTCAGGAGCTGGAAAGTTCAAGCAATGACAGCGACACTTCCTTAGTATCTGCTACAAATATAGCATTACGCTATTCATCTCGAGTAAGGCAGCAACCAACCTACTTATAGGATTATCATTGTTATTCTTTTGTTCCTACTATTCATGAACCTCACACATTCAAAGAGGCTCAAAATGATCCTAATTGGCAAAAAGAGACGCAAGAAGAACTAGAAGCATTACACAGGACACACAGCTAGGATATTATGGATCTTCCACCTAGTAAATTGGCTATACGTTAAAAATGGATCTAAAAAATCAAAATTCGGTTGGAAGGGTCAATTGAACGGTGCAAAGCTCGACTTGTAGGAAAGGGGTTTCATTAAGAATATGGGATTGATTATGAAGAAACATTTGTACCAGTAGCTCGACTTACCTCTATAAGAAGTCTATTAGCACTTGTAGCTGTGAAAAAGTGGCAACTTTTTCAAATGGATGTTAAGAATGTCTTTCTTAATGGCAATCTTCAAGAAGAGGTGTACATGAAACCTTTACTAGATTATGATCACCCACTAAACAAAGTTTGTCATCTTCGTGTTAAGTCAAAAATCATGCATTATTTTTATAATTATTTCAAGTATATTATATATATTATTTCGTTTAATTTGTTTTGTTTGATATATTTTTCAGGGTTAGTATCAATTTATTAAAGAGGAGAAGAGAGGACGTAGAAGCTCGGGTTTTACACACTTGGCTACAAGACGGTCCAAAAAATAATAATTATGGAAAATATTATTTTCATAATTATTATATTGGGCTAGGGTTTCAAGAGTTGGTGAAAAGCTAGAAGTGTTGGGGAAGAAGAAACCTAAGCAAGAAAGGAGAAGAAAACCCTAAGACACTAACCCTAGCATCACCATACTCATTATATATTCATCTCTCATCACCATGCCCTTCTGAAAAAATCACGCTCCTTTCTTCCTGACCCATAAATCATCTTCACGCAGTCCTCAAAGCCTCATCACCACAATCATCATCAACGATCATCACCATCTTCATCATATCACACTCCACCTTTTTCCTTTCCACGCATCACGTACACCTCCACCACTTCCTTCTGACGCAGCCCTCTTGCGCCATCTTCATCACCCTCTTCATCATCTTCTATCTTCCCACGCATCATTAGCTCCTTCATCATCATCAACGATCATCACCACCATCAAACATCTCCATCACCAACACCATAATCCATCAACATCTCCTTCACAACCCATGGCTGCTCCATAATACACATCACCATACTCCATCATAAATCATCATCATCATTATCACGCTTTCTCGTCTTACCCACGCCTCATATGAGAAACATCACCACGCCAGCCATTTCAATCACCCACGCCTGAGTAGACTTCTTTTATTCTCATTCTATTTTTTATTTTTTTTTGTTTAGTTTGTTATTAAACATGAAACCTTTGGTTAATTGTTATGATTTTATGTTTAATATGAGTGAGTAAATTTATTTTATGCTTAGTATAATCTTCTTAAAGCCATGCTAAATTAATTATTTTGAAACAAGTTTTATGCTTTAATGCCTAGTTGATTTCTATTCATGATTCTTTAGCGATTAGCGTTTATCGTTTATGAAATTTGTGTTAAATCGATTAGAATGCATGTTAGTTGATTAAATACAATTTCAATTGATAGTTTAGAAGATTACAATACATAAAATTTATAGTCTTTTAGGCCTAGGTATCACCCTAATTAACCATGGATGGCTCAAACCCATCTCTTTTAATTAGGTAATCGCTTTAGATCTTTGTTAAATCGATTTGCTGGTAAATTGGTTACAAAGTGTTAAATTATGTTTTTCTAATTCTTAATGCTCTAATTTGGTTAAATTTTTGTGCTGGTGTAAAGATTATCAAATTAGTAGGCTTTATATTAGGGTCAGACCTAAGTAAACTAAAATCTAAGGAAAAACGGGGAAGAGCTGCTGGTGGATATCTTATACAGTTTAACTCATGAATGAAATTAACTTGTGTGTTAATGATAATTAATAATTTGCATGGTGGATTGAGATTATACTAAGTATCCTTCATAAATTTGACAATTTTTTATTATTATTTGTTGCGTAGAGTTAATTTGATTAGTTTGTTCTATTTTGATTAGCTTCAATATTATTTCAATCGACCCCCCCCCCAAAAGTATAGTCTTTTAGGAGTGTCTAGGTAATTTTAGATAGCTTAGATTTTGATTTTTAGAGTGGTTATAATTTTAGATTGATTTATGTTCCGTTTTAGTATTTAACTACCGGTTTGTTAGAACTTGGACTAAAAATATATTTTGTTATTTTTTGATTTTAATTAATTCCTCAGGTTATTATAGTGTCCTAGTCTGCTCATATTCAATTTCGTAATTTTTGGAAATTATTTGATAATTTTTCAGAATTATTTTGTGAAATTGATAAGTATAGGTTTTTAGGTTATTAATTTTGAAAATTTCAATTTTAATTATTAATTCAATATTATTAGGTATTTTTAAGTCCATAAATTGTGTCCTAGAATTAGGCTAATTTTCTTAATTATTTTCGTATTTATATTTATGCATATTATTTTATTTCTAATTTCAGATCTAATATTCTGCATTGATATTCTGTGGTAATTTTCTGATTTGATTTTTCTGAAATTATTTTGATACAATTGAGGATTTATAAGATTATATACCTGAATAATAATATTTTAGGTTACTGTTTAAAATTTTTAATATTTATTTTCTGATTATTCTTTGTTGTTTTGATTTTTAATTAAAATTTCAGTTACTATTCTGATTTTATTTTTCTAGATTATTTAGGAAATATTTTTACTGTTTTATTTCCAGAATATGATTCAGAATATTTAGGAACATCATTGGGTACTTTTCTAGATTTTTATTCATTAGATTTTTATTATTTTACAATTATTAAGTTTAGATTTAATAAATTGGATTAGTAAAATCATTTAGGATTAAGCTAGCCTTTTTAAAACAATCTTTCCTCGTGGATCGATCCCTACTTTCCTATGCTATAAAAAGTATTTAATAACCGAAGTAGTGGTTAAATTTGTAACTCTTGACAGGCTTTACACTTAATCAAGCATTATATGATTTAAAGCAAGAGCCATGAGCTTGGTTCTCCAAGTTCTGTTCTGTTGTTCATCATTTTGGGTTTTGCTCTAGCCCACATGACAATGCACTCTTTATCTGTTGTACAAGCAATGGATAAGTCATATTACTACGTTTCGTTGATGAAATAATCATTACAGCAAGCGATCTCCAAGGTATACAAGATTTGAAGCAATCTCTTCACCAAGAACTTGAAATGAAAGACCTAGGTTTATTAAACTATTTCTTGGGGTTGGAAGTAACCTCAAACTCAAAGGGGTATTTTCTGTCTCAAGTCAAATATGCTAATGATCTAATTTGTTGTGCTGGGCTAACAGACAACACAATAGTGTCAACTCCGATTGAGGTTAATGCAAAGTTCTCATCTACTAATGGAACTCCTTTCATAGATGCTACACTATATCGTCAACTTGTAGGAAGTCTTATTTATCTGATCACTGTCACAAGACCCGACATTTCATATGCAGTACATTTGGTAAGCTAATTCATGGATGCCCCTTGTACAACCCATTATGTTGCTGTTCTTAGGTTTCTTCGCTATGTCAAGGGGACATTGTTCCAAGGGCTTTGCTTCCCTTATGGTGCTTCACTGAAGTTGAAAGCTTACTCGGATACAGATTAGGCTAGAGACCGCACAGATTGATGATCTACTACTGGCTATTATTTCTTTTTAGGTGACTCTTTAATATCATAGCATAGCAAGAAACAAACAGTTGTTGTCGTTCTAGCACTGAGGCAGAATATCGAGCTCTTGTAGACACAACATCAGAGTTATTATGGTTACGTTGGTTATTAGAAGACTTAGGAGTATCTCAACATTGTCCTAATATAATTTATTGTGACAACTGAAGTGCCATCCAAATAGCTCGTAATGATGTTTTTCATAAGTGAACTAAGCACATAGAGGTTGATTGCCATTTCATTAGACAATATCTTCTACAGACAGACCTAACTCTTGATTTGGTCCCTTCTGAAGAACAAGCTGTAGACATCTTTAGTAAGTCTCTCTTCCCCAGCTGGTTTCATCATTTAGCTTCCAAACCCAACTTGACTTCAATGTCATCATCTTGAGTTTGAGGGGGGCTGTTAGCAAATGTAAATTTGGACATAATCATTGGTTTTATTTCTCCTTGATTTTATTGTGTAGATTTATTTTCCTTCCAAACTTAGGAAACTCAGCTTGTATACATATATATATGTCTCGTACAACCATTTTAATATATACACACATAACATAAATCCTCATTCCTTATTTTGGCTTTCATTTCCTCCGATTAAGATTCAAGAATTGTTGATGAATTTCAACTTTTACATGCTTCCTACAACATCTATTCTATTTAGGCGGTCCTTAACGTGTGGTTTACCATTCTTGTTGTTAGCTGTATACTTTTGATTGAGCTTTTTGCTCACCATATACTAGCATTCTCCCAAAGTGATCCCACACCTCTTATTTAAGTGCCCTAAGCTTACATGATTACGTGCTACTAATGTCAAGTTCAACAAACTCATCTTCTATGGCTTAGATGTGTTGGGATGAATGGGAAGGCAACCATGGGAAGGTTGAGTCAATGAAGGTGTAGGTATATTTGAAGGAGTTGTTGCGGTTGCATTTGATCCTGGACAAGACGATCCATACTCGGACTCATTGTTCACTAACCATTAAAAATATCAATGCAAAAATAATTAGTGTAGCATGCTAATTATAAGAATTAACAAAGAGCCAGGTAAACAATTTAAAAAAACTAAGCGAGCTTGGTAATAAATGTGAATCATTGTAATATCTACACTAAAAAAAATCATAAATGCGAAAGAATTTAATTAATTAATAAATTTAGGAAGTAATCGGATTATTTTTGGCTCATTATGGCTCACTGTTGCTTGCATCATGTTCATAATGTGATCAATATTACATGCATCGGGTTCTGTATCTTAAGTTCTGAAAATAAGTGGTTATCATAATTAACACGTGAACGTTGTGAAGTAATATATCCATAGCAACGTTGTGATTAAATATGATAGACTAGGGAAACTATGCAATGGTTAATAATTTGAGCATGAGCCATCAGGCGTGAAACCAATCATCCAAAAATTACAATAAGAATAACCAAGAGTCAAATCAATGAAATCAATGATGAATTTAAACAAAACAACAAAAATAATAGAGATAGAAAGAGATATAAGAATTTCAGAAGCTTACATACCTTTGCCTCCTATCCGAGCACAAAAAGGCCTCTAGGCTGTTCCATGCAAATTTCCACCTCTTAATCACCATCAAGGAGGCCATGTTAATATGCAAGACATCCATATGATGAATATGTGAGTTGTATATAGAAGCGAAGGCAATCATTGTACTGATAGAAGTAATCTTAAAAACAATAGACTATGCATCAAAGAAACTTGCCCCTTCTACTTTTCTAAAACCTTGTAGAATGAATCTACTTTTTTACTTTTCAATAAATCCATTGAGAATCAACGCTCTTTTAAAAATCCATTTCAAACCAATTGTTTTATAATTTGGGGGAAGATCATTAATGATCCAAGCTTCATGCCAAAGTAAAGTTAATCTCTTTAGTGATAACTTCTTTCCAAGAAGAAGGTTCTGGGTCGCATTTCCTCTTAGTAATTCTTAGACTTGTCCTCGATCAAGTAAAGAAAGCAATTTTTGGTCTTTTACTTATGTTTAGTGGAACAGTGCTACCATTTTCAAAATAAAAATTTAAATCCAGATTGCAGCTAGATTCGACCACTTGCAGCTAAACTTTACTTTCCAAGAAAATATTTTCAAAGAAGTACCATCCCGAGATTCCTTAATAGTATTATTAGATATCTCAAGAATGTTGGAATTTATCTTTGAAAGACAATGAGTAATACTATTAGAGATATATCCAATGAATATACAGTCAACAATTTTACAATCCAATTTTCTTTTATGATGAGGAGAAAACACGCACTTTAGCCAAACACCCCATGCTTTGTGATATTCCAAATTGGGCTTCTTATTTGTTCACAACTCATAAGGGGTCTCACTAGCATGTTACAAGGAATTCGATTGAAAATAAGACATAGAATATAAAGCTTCACCCCACAAAATATTAGATAAACCTGAACTAGTCAACATAGCACTTGGAGTTCCATATATACTTTCTTTTTGTAACACCATTAGATAAAGGTGAGTATCAAGGTGTCGCCTGATGCATCACTTTATAATCTTCACAAACTATTTCATCTCTATTGGAGCATAATTATCGCCTAGATCAAATGGTAAAACTTCAATGTTCTTCACTAGTTCATTTTCCATGTTTGCTTTGTACACCCTAAATTTATTGAATATGTTGTTCTTATGGGCAAGCAAATAGACATAGCAATAAATAGAGAAATCATTAATGAATGTTGTAAGCTATGTTTTACCACAAGTAGTCAGAACATTATTTAACTTACATACATCACTATAATCAATTCAAGTGAAGTATGCTTTTCAACTGACTTAATATTTTGTTTTAGGTCGTTTAGCCCAAACTCGTAGTTGGCATTTCTCTTTCACATTAATATATGATTTCAGAAGAAGCCTTAGGCCTATCATACATCTAATTGACTGCAAGGCAGGATAACTTTCAATGAACCTAATGTGTGCTCCTTGAGGTTGATCGTCACATATCCCCATTCAAAGTTCACTCAGTGAATGTTGTTGTGAGGCTACCACTGTGAGGTGTTTCAGCTATTCTTTAATAAACACTCACCAAACAAGATACCGTATACCCTGCATGACTATAAAGCACCCAATCGTTGTGAACCTTGATGAAAAAGACATGTGCCAGGTGTATGGTGAGAAAAGACTTGGCCAAAGGGATTTTAGTTGAAGACATGGGATCACTATCTTCCCTCGGGTCAAAATTTACTGACATTAAGTGTAGGTTCAAACCCTTTATGGTATATTGCACTCGCTATTAGTAAATTCATTAAAATAATGTTTGAATTGCTCAAATATTTTGTGATTTAGAAATCAAAATTATTTTTTGTTTATTCCCAAGACCTATATTTAGTTTTGCTGACTAAGGGTTAATAGATTTTTATTAGATCTTTATTCTTCTCCACTTCAAATGCTTTTTGGCTTATCTGAAAGTGGATAAATGAGATATTTGCTATCATTTATTGTGTGGTATGTCCTATTGGAGGGCAGGGATTGTGGATTAATATCCCTTGAAATCAGCATTTTTAGTATGAAAATTATTATTTTTGAGCATCAGGTTCAGTAATCGGTTCAGAATCTCATCTTCTTCATCAAAGTAGTCCAACAAGTTGTCATATATTGGGAGAGGGGTGCATTCATACAAATCTTACCAATGTAGTGGGGGTGGTTTCTTTCTTAGAAAAGCGCCTATTATGTCCAACCGAACTAGGATAATTCTAAATCTTACTCTCGTTGTTTCTGGCTAGGCATTGTAATAATTTGTTAGCTATATTTACATGTGTTGAATGCTAAATTTTGATGTGTGCTGGATCAAGTTTATTATATTTAAACCTTATCTCCCAAGTTATATTATCATATATTTATCAGTTAAATAATAATATCATTTTCAAGGCATTATTTCATATTATTTTCCAACATTGAACGCTAGTGGTATTCACATCATATATGCACTAGTATTCACATCACACATACAATAAAATAATGAGGCGAGTACTGTATGATTTTATAATTAACTGCTCTCCTATTGAGTTATGAAATATATGATCAGATATTGGTTTTATCTAAACTAATGAAATGAGTTTTCTCTTTTCTGTTTTTGTTCCATCATAGACTAATCACATGCGCAAATCAGCAGTGTGAGGTTGATGGAGTTAATTGGGATTTCAGAGCATAAATGCTTAGTGAAAACAACAGCTTGAAGTTACCCTAAAAATGTAGGGTTTTGATTTCATACCGTTGTAATAGAGACTTGATCATTGATAAGCTTGTAGTTGAGAAGAATTAGAAGAAGAAAATTTTACTGATTTTATGTCTAGTTGATGAGAGCAGAATTTTATTATAAGCACTTATTAGTCAGGTGTAACGTTTTGGTAGATTGTTGTTGTAGGATTAATTAGGACTAACCTCGACTGTGGAATTGACTGTTAGGAATAGCCCACATCAGTACTAATGTTAGGCGGCTACTAGAATCGCCTTAAGGTTTCCACATCCTAGACCGGAGACCCACTGGTGATGGTTGCGTAGCTGTAAAAGGGTAAGGGAGAGTATGAGATTTTTGTGTCAATAAGTTATCAGGCTAAGCCCCCCAAGCCTCCTTATATAGGTTAGGGGGGCAATAAAGGTTGTCGCCTTAGGTAGCATTAGTGGCCGTCGGGCCTAATTTAATAGGCACGACGAACAGCTCATACTCAACCACGCAGGCTGCAAAACACATGCTCTCCACATATCACAACTCTTCACGCTTCATACCAGGATATATCATATGATTATATACTCAATATAATCGCCCAGGCTGATATGGTGATGATGGATAGATTTTTCCTTAAACACTCATAATATTGCATCTTAGCTCAATTGCTTTCCTAACATGTTCTCATTGAATCGTATACATCGTGGCCTTTAAGAAACACATTAAAGTGGCAACATCAAGCTTCGACTTCATACCATAGCTTTAAGTCAAAGGGTTATCGTCCATAAAGTCACACAATGACAAGAGATAGGGAGGTCAACTGTCACTCTGTGTATGGGTGAGCACACACAGTATGAGATGTGTCATGACATAACTCCCACTTAAATGGGCTCGTCACTCTATATGCCATGCGAATCCTCAGTTTAGATTTTCACCCAAAAATCTAACCTAAGCCACTAGATTAATATACTAAATGTTAGTCTTGACACTTAAGATTCAGCTTTTGAGGCTTCAATATAGAATCATATCTCATATTCGACACCCTCAAGTCTCATCTTAGACTTACTATGGCAACTATCTTATCTTATTCATACGCTTCTACTATGAGTAATCAATATTGCACACCTAGTGCCAATATGATTCAGTCTTATTCCACCCGCTACTCAAGCGTCAGGGTGATTACTTGTGTGACTAGGCCAATCAGAAGCTTGTGACATTTCAACATGTCCAACAAATAAATCATAAAGCATTTAGAGACAGAACCTTCAATCTTTATTTCATAAATGCTCATTACAAGAAGAACGTACCTGTCATACATGACAAGATTTCATCCAAAAACTAAACTCTACGAAGTCCTAGACTCAACGAATGTGCTTTAAAAGCATCTCTAGGATTCAGCTTAGTTAACGGATTAGCAATCATCTTGTTAGTAGATATATACTTGATGGCAACTTCCTTTGTCTTTAAGGTGTTTCATAGAAAGTGATAACGCCTCTTGATGTGCTTGGTCTTTCGATGGAATTTCAAATCTTTAGTGAACTGGATGGCAGCTGTGTTGTCATATAACATCTCAACAGGATCATCGACTCTATGAGTGAGGTTAAGATCCTAGAGAACACTTCTGAGCCATATTGCCTCCTGCATGGCTAGGCTACATGCGACATACTCTGCCTCCATAGTCAACAGACCTGTGCAGTCTTGCTTCTTACTACACCATGATATGGCTCCCCCACCCAGGGTGAAGATATAGCCTGACATTGACCTAGACTCGTAGGGGTCACCACCCCAATTGGCATTTGAGTATCCTCTCAACTTAAGGTCCCCACCTTGATAGGATAGAACCGGTTGTACCATGACGGTAATACATGATTCTCTTGATGGCTTGCCAATGAACAAATCTTGGGTTGCTCTTGTAAAAACTTACCAAACCAACCGCAAAGCAAATGTCAGGCGGTGCACACAACACGGCATACATTAAGCTTCCTACGGCACTAGTGTAAGGGACATTATTCATTGTCTCATTTTCATTTTCTATTTTTGGGCATTGGTCGCGGCTCAAGGTTAAACACTTCTCAACTGGATTGTCTACGGGTTTTGAATAATGCATTTGAAATTGTTCTAAGACTTTCTTGAGACATGCTTCCTAGCTCATACCTAAAAGTTTCCTAGGACGAGTTCTGATTATTTTCATGCCTAAAACATACGTAGCTTCACCTATATCCTTCATTTCAAAGATGGAGGATAGTCACTTCTTAGTAGCTTAGATCATCTCCAAGTTGTTCCTAGCCAATAGGATGTCGTCAACGTACAGGTTAAGAAATATAATCCCCCGGTTGATCTTTTAACATACACACAATGGTCTTCTAAAACCATAGATAAGCCAAACGAAGTTATGCCCTCATGGAATCTTAAGTACCAAGATCTGGAAGATAGCTTAAGACTATTTATGGACCTCTTACTACGACATACCTTGTCCTCTTGTCCATTTGATACAAAACCAATGGGTTGATCCATATAGATCTCTCCCTCAAGGCTACCATTGAGGAAAACAGTCTTTACGTCATAGAGGCAAATCTCATCACAGGAGAAAATGTGTCTTCATGGTCTACACCCTAAATTTTGGTAAAGATTTTTTCCACTAAATGGGCGTTGAACTTATCGATCAAACTATCTGTCCGACGTTTTATCTTGAAAACCCACTTGTTTCTCATTGACTTACGTTGGGGTGGAAGATCAACAAGTTTCCAAACCTTGTTTCTCACCATTGAGTCCATCTCATCCTTGTTGGCGTCCATTCACTCTTTGTGGTTTGGTGAATCAATTGCCTCTTGAAAAGACTTAGGCTCCTTAACTTCTAATGGAGTGCATAGGAATATTTCTTCTACGATTTGGAAATATCGTCGAGGAATTCTTCCAAGCTTACTCCTTCGGATCTTGGGGCCTTCATTATTTGTCTGCCTAGGTAAGGCATCCTTCCCTCTTTCTCTAATATGTGTGGTACCCTGAGCATATGGAGAATCACTCCCACTATCCCTTTGGGGCATGGGATCTTGAACATGTGGACTAACTGCATGTTTGGGAACTGGAGATTGAAGGTGGACCTCATTCACAGGTTGACTCTCCTCATGTATTAGAGATTGAGGACGATTCTCATTCTCCTGAGCAGACAGGTCTCCCCCGTTCTTTTCGGATAGGAGAGGCATACCATCTTCGGTGACTTAGTTAGAGTTCAAATTCCCCCCCTCACCGAAAGATGGTTGAATGTCTTGCTGTAACTCCAACAGTTCAACATCCTTCTTGATTTCACCTTGGGAACTCATCGTCGAGAAAGCCAACATTGCAGGAATCTATTTCTTTCATGCCAGCATTAGAGTGTTCCTCATACATCACATATCCTTTAGATTGTGCGGGATATCTAACGAACACCATTTTTGTGGCTTTCGAATCAAGTTTTCCATGTTTATGGGTTGAGTTATGCACATAGCCAGCCGAACCCAATGGACGTAAATGGTCCAGTGATAGCTTCTTACCAAGCCATAACTTATATGATGTAGCAGATATACTCTGGCTTGGCACACGATTAAGGATGTAAGCTGCCGTAAGCAGCGCATCCCCCCAAAAATTGATTGGGAGGTTTGCATGCGCCATCATTGACCTGACCATGTCAAGTAATGTACGATTCCTATATTCCGCAACACCGTTTTGTTGTGGGGTGCATGGAATCGTTAGCTATCTTTGTATACCTTTTTTCTCACAAAACTCTTTGAACATATCAGAGAGTTATTCACGACCTCGATCAGTTCAAAGGATTTTAACTCTTCATTCTAATTGAGTCTCTGCCTCTATTATGAAGTGTTTGAACACATCAAGTGCCTCGTATCGATGAGACAGAACGTACACATACCCATATCGTGAATAATCATCTATAAGGATAATGAAATAGATGGCCCCATGACGTGCTTTAACATTCATAGGTCCGCAGATGTCTAAATGGATTAATTCTAAAGGACCAGATGCTCTTGAAGCCTTACCAAAAGGCTTTATTATTGCCTTGCTAGCTAGACATGACTCACACTTAGGTAACTTGACCCTGGTGAGTCGATCTAAGAAGACCTTCTTTAGCTAGCCTACTTATCTTGTCTTGATCCACATGGCCAAGTCTAGCATGCCACTTAACAGATTCAAAATTGGAGTTAAAATATGAAACAAAAGCAGAGGATATATTATCATAGGAATCATCCAAATCCAAAACAATGAAATATCCTTTCAATGTCGCTTGGCCGAACAAATTACCATGATAGAACAAATCTAAACCAACTGGACGAAATCCAAAAGCAAAATCTAATCTTATTAAAGAAACATAAGAGAATAAGGAGCATCGCACCCCAGGTGCATAGAGGGCGTCATGAAGAAGGAACTTGTTTCCTCCACGGAGTTTGAGTTTATATGTTCCTAGTCCAAGGACATCTTCTTCACTACCGTTTCCCAATAAGACAGTCCGTGAACCCACCGGGTAGCGATGGAATTCCATGAATCCAGCCTTGTCATAAACTGTGTGCTTTGTTGCCCCCGTGTCTACGATCCATTGAGGAAGAGAGTTAGCAGTGAATGCTTGGGAGCAAACATATAATTTAGGAGTTTTAGTGGAAAAAGGTACCTTGGCTGGCTCAGGATAATCTCGAGCGAAATGACACCTCTTTCCACAGTTATAGCACTTCACATGTGTTATATCCTTAGCTCCATTGCCCTTAGTCGTATGCTTCTTGGCAGTACCACCATTGGAGCAAGAGTTCTAAGGAGGATGGGAACCCTTCTTAGGCTTCTTACCACAATAAAGTCTCTTGCCCCTGGGCCTCAACCCTTGGCAATGAATGCCACACTACGAGGTGCATATATTTTTATACACTCTTCCTCCATTTCGAGGTGTTTTGAGATTGCCTCGAAGGTCTTAATGTTCTCATTGTGTGTCATAATGAACTTAAAGCTCTTCCAATGCTCATTGTCATTAGGAAGAGGTATAATCACATTAAGGACCTGTTCTTCCTCAGAAACTTCTTACTCTGCAGCTTTAAGATCTCGAACCATGACCCTCATGGTTCAAAGGTGCTCGGAGATACTATGACTAGAGTCAATAGTATATATATAATTTGTTAGACATATCATTTTAATGATTAAATTATCAAGAGAACCCCATCGTTTATATTGTACGTTTGAAAATTTCACTAAGCTTATAATCATCACGTATGGATATGAATTAGGAGCTTCTTTAAATTAATTATTATATAATTTTAATTAGTTAAACTAATTAACATATTAATTGGTGACTATCACAAAGATGTTCACTTTTTATTATGTAAAGCACATTTACATAATCTTGTATTACTCTTATTTAATTAGTGTATAACACAAAGTTACATATTCAACTTCAAAAGTTCATATTAAAACTTATTACAATATGAAACGAAGAAGTATTTAACGACATTCATATTATAAAGCTTGCTTGTAAAAATGCATAACTAAATCTTCATAAGATATTTACCCCAAGATATTAACATGAAACCAAAATAATATAAGCATCCATAAAAAAGTAGCAGCAATTAACTACTCAAGTTAATTAATGCCCAACATTAAAAAAAAATAAAGAAAGAAAATGGGAGGTCCCTCAGTCCATAAAACCCAATAGCCCAACCTCCCTTCCCTGCTAGTGAGGCATAGGTCCATCATTAACCAAAACAACAAGAAATTGCCTCAATATAAAAGGAAACTCATTCCCCAAAACAGAAACCTCACTAACCCTAAAGTCTTCACTCTCTCTCTCCTCTCTATTTGCTTCTTGATTTTCTCTCTCTCCTCTCGGTTTCCCTTGGCTCTTCGACGCCATGACTATGGAGCACTGAGCTCCACCAATGCCTCTCTCCACAGCTGTCTTCCAATGGTGGTTCTCCGTAGCCACCATGCCTCGAAAACCCAAATGGTGCACAACTGCCGCCCCCATCGTTGCTAAAAGATGCCCACAACCCTTGATCTATGATAACCTGATGAGAACCGTTACCGCCACCCTGTAGATCGACTGAAGCCGAGTCAGAGGAAGTGGCCCACTCGTCCAACGCGCCACTGAGGTGGTGGCGCATGGGCTCATGCGCTCCAAAAATGGTGATTTCGCGGTTTTCATCCTGAGGTTGCATAGATCGGCGGTTGCAAGGGGTTTTGGGAGGAAGAAGATCATGAAACAACCTTCGTTGGTACGCGTGACGGACACGCACCAACCCCTTGCAGTGTCGATTGATGGGTAAGGCTTAGTTTCCTTTTCTCTTCTATCCATTTCTCGAAATTACACTTTTTATTATTTATTTGGGTAATTTGGTGGTTTTTACGGAAGGCACAAAGGCCTCATCAAAACCATTGCCGCCACAACCGCAACCTCACAAAGATTCTTGTGGTTGGGCGTTAGGGTTTCGGTCAAATCACTGGATTGTTGTAGGTTGAGTCTAGGGAAGAGGGGGATTAGGGTTAGAGTTTTGGTCTTAAAAGGGGTCTGCTTTGTGGTGTAATCTGTTTGGACTTATCATTGAATTTGGCATAAAGATTTCATTCAGAACACTGTAATGACCATGCTTTGATAGTATCAAGAAACGAACTAATCATGCATTGATTCTTGAGGAGGTAGTTAGCAGAAGCATGCTTTAGAACAATTGAAACATAGTTGGAAAAACAATCTGGTTGCAATCAAATGAGTCATAATCACCCACTAATCCAAAGAATTATGGAAACATGTTCAGCATGAATTTAATATGACTAAAGATTCAATCTTTCAGCTTATTACGGACAAGTTGACATCATAATCATAGCAGCATGCTTTTTGGCTGCACAATTACGATGATTAAACAACTAATCACATGAGCAGATTATAAAATTCAAGCATGCTTATTGTTCTAATTATTAAACACATTAGACATGACTAATCCGATCAGTTTGGCTCTAATACCATTGTAGGATTAATTAGGACTAATATCGGTTGCGGAATTGACTGCCTGGAATAGCATACATCAGTATTGATGCTAGGCGGCTACTCGAGTTGCCATAGGGTTTACACGTCCTAGACCTGAGACCCACTTGTGATGGTTGGGTAGTCGTGAAAGGGGGGGAGAGTAAGAGATTTCTATGTCTATCAATTATCAGGCTAACCCCCCTAAGCCTCCTTACATAGGTTAAGGAACGGTCAGGGTTGTCACCCTAAGCGGTATTAGTGATCGTCGTGCCTAATTTAATAGGCTCCGCCAATAGTTGTGCACGATTTAAATGTTCCGGTGCAATGCTACAAGCATTTGCCGTATAGAAGTTGTTTGGGGATGAATCCTCTCAGAGGGGTGGTAACCAAGTAACCATTTCATCATGATTTTTCAGATAATTTTAATTCATGTAAAATTTTCTGTTGGCATTTGAGAAATACATTAGAGGGGCAATTCATAGAGATTTAGACCAAAACTATGCCTCCCTTTCAAAAAATTCAACACGCTATCAGCATTTTTCAATAGAGATTATACATACAAACATATATATATATATATATATATATATATATATA
>JACYFF010031959.1:89745164-89760164 GCA_017589665.1 Selenicereus undatus
TTTACATATGTGTGTGTAAGTGTGTTCATGTGTGTGTGTGTGCGCGCGCATACGTGATCATGATTACAAATATTTTAATGCCTGATTTAGTGAATAAAACCATTATGTCATTAAAGCAATTACTCCAAATATCAGAGATGGAGCATTAGAAGGTTAAGAAGTAGTAAGATTTGGAGAGGGTTGATGGGAGCATGCTAAAAAGTATGTGAGAAAGTAGGAAGTCAAAAGATTTTGAACAAATCAATTCCAATGTATTTTGTTTTGATTTTAATTTTTTTTTTAAGTTAGGGTTAGTTATAACGCCCTCAATCGTAGGGCTATGGGTGGTAGCATTTTTTCTTTAAATCCTGGGACAAAAGGGACAGAGTTTTCCTTGAAAACGGGCCATATCCCAGGCGTAAAGCCTTACATTAAATTCGCTGCATTGAAACAAATCAATAAAAAACTAACTAACTCAATAGCTATCCGCCCGAGTTCACAACTCTACGGGCCACCCGACCAGAGCACAACCACCAATGCAGTTCAATGCTAAAACAAATGAACAATACAAAATACAACTTCGCGGACCATAGGTCCGGAGTACTAGGGTTTACATTTCAACTCTAAACAGCCTTAGCTAAGACATGATTAGCAACTTATATGGTTGGCTCACATGGTCATACGAAGTGACTCTAGATGATATGCAAAACATGCACACAAGTGCTTAAATTACATAGAAATGAACTGTTACATCATAATACGACTTCAAAACGCACATACAAGCTTATAGCTTCACTCCTAGGGCAGCAATGCCTCCATCTCGGCTTACGTGGCTGACTTTTACTTGTTATTTTAGAAGCCTGGGAGAGAACAATAATAGATGGACATGAGCAACTACTGCTCAGTGAATAACCCCCTCTCCCAACAAAATACTTAAAGTGCAATAATAACATACGATGACAACTTATGAAGGTTGTTCGTAATTCCTTCCCTTTGAAGGACTCACGCATAGTAAAATATATTCTAGCCACAATGCAGGGGAAATAGTGCTCGTACCAACAGATTAAACTTAAGATTAGTCATACTCGATAAACTTACCATAAGAAAATTCATATGAACTCATAAGCTCAATGAAAAGAAAGAGATATAACTCATAAACACCACTTGCTGGAATTTCTGTTATGAAAAGGCTTATGGGTTACCCATCAATCGCTAAAACTTGATACAGAATGCTCAATACATCGTTAATGTTGATCCCATTTCATATAATTTATGCCATACATAATCATTAAAATTCATTGAAGGTGTCGTCATGTAATAGGCTATATGAACTTAGCAATTACACTGAAACAATCCACATGCCCGATGCGATGGAATCACTAAATTGAGGATTTCCCTACATCATACTGTAACAGGTCATATGCAGGAGTAGATCTCCTCGCTAAAACAAAGAACAATAATCGTACAATAAAACATACAACTATGTCGTGTGATTAGTAAATAGCAATATGACCTTTGAACTTTACACACTTGTTTATTAGAGTAAAACATTTTATAAACTGTCATATGAACTGGGAGTCTTCTTTGACCTTGTTTCTCTACTAGTTGACGAGGTTTTGTAACGTATGACTTTGACTCTACTGCCCCGTTGGCGGAACTATAAGATTTATGGACTTTGAATTTTCTACCTATTGACAGAACTATAAAACATTGGACTTGAGTCTCCTAACTACCGGCAGAACTATAGAACATTAAACTTTGAATCATCCGCCTGCTGGCAGAGCTATGAACATTCAACTGTGAAGCTTCTGCCTATTGGTAGAACAATGAACCTTGAACTTTGAAACTTCCTCCTATTGGTAGAACAATGAACCTTGACCTTTGAAACTTCTACCTATTGGCAGAACAATGAAACATTGAACCTTGAATCCTCTGTGTACTGGCAGAGCTATGAAACACTGAACTTTGAAACCTCTGCCTACTGACAGAGCAATGAACACTGAACTTTAAATTCTCTACCTACCGGCAAAACAATGAAACAATAAATTCTCATGTAACTTCGATGAAGGGTACTAGGTTGCCTAAGCTGAGCATAACAAATGATACGACGTAACCGAACGCTCATTACTTAAGTCCTTTTTAAAAGGACTCCTAAGCCTATCGACTGGTCACCTATGGACAAGTCACCTATTGACTGGTCCCCTGACTTATTCGGTTTAGCTGTCCGATGAGTGAGGATTATTTCGTTTTCAATGACTTATCAATTAAAATAGGCAACCGATAAACATTTAGAAATGTTTTGAAATTGTGCGAATAAGCATTTACGACTTTTAAGGAGCTCTAAAACTTGAAATCAATGCCATCTCCCGCATTCATCAATTCAGGGGAAAAAGGGTTCACATAGCATGTATGACTACGTCATAAAATCATATTACCAATCGATTCTCAACATCGTAGCGCAATCCACACAATTGCAATTAATTTCAAACATTTCTTGATACACACACACATACACACACATATATATAAGCATAAATTCGGAGGCAATGTTAGCGGTGTTATCGATGCCCTTAACTGTTACTCATATAAAGGCTTAACTAGCCTTATTGGTTGATTCTTAATTCACAATTGACATCCATAACTATGTCATTTCCATGCAATCGCTATAAACAATAGATACATATAATCAATAAACATATATAGCGATAAGCTACATATAATCGATAAACATATATAATCAATAAACTTCATATAATCGATAACTACATATAATCGATAAACTTCATATATTCAATAAGCTACATATAATCGTTAAACATATATAATCAATAAGTTACATATAATCGATAAACATATATAATCGATAAACTTCATATAATCGATAACTACATATAATCGATAAACTTCATATAATCGATAAACTTTTGTTCTGTACAATATATACATATATATATATATATATATATATATATATATATATATATATATATATATTTTACCTATATGTTTACGCTAGAATTTACTCAAAATACTGATAATTAGTTCAAATCCAACCTGAACGAACTATAATCAATAAACTTTTATCAAAATTAACAATAAATAGGAAGAAGAGGAAACCCACCTCAAATCCAAGTATAGGACCCATTTTAGGACTTGATTTGGGTTGGCTTGGTGTGGGCTCGGTTCCTCCCTTTGCTGTGCCGCTGCCCCTCTCTTCCTCTGCCCACTCTATTCGTCGTCGTGTCGCCGGCGTCCAGCGAGGGTGGCCGTGCTGGTGGCGGTCACGTGGGGTCGAGGTCCCCAAAGCCTGGCCCCGGCCTCATTCTCTTGCCGTCTGTCTCTTTCTGTGGTGCCGGTTTGGGGGTCGATCGGGGTGGGATGGCCGGGCGTGCGTCGACCGGTCGCTGGCGGCCCCCCCACCTCCCCTCCCCCTCTCTCTCTACCGGTGTGTGTGTGTGGGTCGCGGGGGCTGGGGTCAAGGACCCCCCCCTTCGCGATCTGCCTCCCAACAAAAAATGAGGGGCTTTGCCCCTTTTCCATTTTTTTTTTTGGTTTTATTGAGTCACTGATAAAACACCAACCCGTTGTACCATGCATCCAATTTCCGACATTCATTCTTAAACCGTAACCATTAATATAATCATCGATCGTTTTATTCGCCTTTTGATTATGTTAAGGTTCGATTCAATAATTTGCAGGATCGTTCCCAAGGTTCGACATTCTAATCGTATTCGGAAATCTGCTCAATGTGGTACCCGATAATAGTCCTTAATACCAATAAAACTAATAATAAAACTAATAATAATAATAATAATAATAATAATAATAATAATAATAATAATAATAATAATAATATTCTTTTCAATAAAATCAATACTCAAGCAGGCTACATCGATATTATTTCAATTTATCGAAATAACCACACACGATTTTATAACGATATAAAATAGCGCAATCGGCTTAACAAAGCGGATAACATCCCGGGTGTTACATTAGCCAGTTGGGCCAAAGTGCCAAACACTACTTGAGTTCGACCCCATCATAGTCGAGTACCCTCAATTTGAGGGTCAAGACGATTGGAGGCAAAAAAAAGAGTAGACAGTAACCCTCACTTTTAAGGTCGATAATGGATCCCCGATCCATTGATCAGGCTAGTATTGATTGACAAAAATTGTCCTCACAAAACATTACTAGGGAAGGAATGGCTAAGGACATCTACACAAGTAATAATTTATCACATGTCCACTTTACACGTTAAAAAGTTTATGATGTTCACGAAGTTGATTGAGTATCAACAACACACTGACTTACAACCTATATTTTTGTCTTTGGTAGATGCATCTTGAATAAAGTACATTTACACACAGTAGAGGATTCAGGCATTTAAACTAAGGGTATCCATCTATTAATGTCATTACTAATATACATTATCCGAGAAAAAAATCATATGATACATACTATAGTCATTTATTTTGAAGAGACATTTCATCTCGCAGTATTGTTTTTTTACAAATGTTCCATTTTGTGCTTCTACACTAGTGGAACTTGATATGCAATAATAATATAGCCCACTTTTTTACTCAAGAAAAAAAGATCGATAGTATATTGCTCATTTGTTCTTTGTGATTCTTCAAAATTTGATTTTTGATACATACAAAAACTATAATATGTTATAATTACATACTATTTACTAAAAGTGTAGGTTACAAACCACAAATCATCAGCACCAAAAATAAAACCGCCCAAAAAATCAAAATTAAGCAATGAAGTGAACACGCAAAAACATGAAATATAATAAAACTACAAATAACTCAGTAGAATTTTTTTTGATGTATTTAATTTTAATTTATTTTTCTATGAAATTTCAATTGTGTAACTGTAGTTTTTATATTTTAAAAAATTAAAAATATGACTTTGTAGACTGTGTATATTTTCACAATCTTTTGGTCCATTTTACGAGTGTCCATATATATTAATCTAACCTCTTTTAAAATAAGTCATCAAATTTTTTTTGGATTAGGAGTGCCAATGAACACCCTTACCTAACAAATAGATCCGCTTATGTCTACACAAGCAATCTTGATGGTGCATTTTTAATATAACTATGGCGAGTCTTAATTTGTCAAAAGGAGGGTCGTATGCGGTAGCAGTGAAAGAAGATAAAATAAAAAACAATAAAAAAGGAATGAGAGGGATCATGTCAAGCATTTCAACATGAACGCACAATCAAGAGGACAAAGAAAAAAAAAAAAAAAAGAGATGTGGATAAGGTTGGGTTTAGGGAAATGTTGGACCCATGAAGGTTGCAAACTCAATTCATACATGTACGAACCATGACCCGATACCTTATATGCGATCTCTCACGAATTGTTGGACATGCTTGCTAGATGTATATTTGGATTTGATTTTTTATTTTGAAAAGAGGACGAATTAGACTACAGCAGAAAGGATTGTCTGACCCAAAGGCCTGGGCAGCAACCCTGATCCAGGATCTCTAGCGGGACTGTTTGGTTCTTCTTTGCCTTCTTTGCTTTTTTTTCCCCCTTGGAAGGGAGCGTTTGATCATAAAACTCTTTTTTGATCGTTGGTTTCAATGTCACCCAGGCACACGCTCATTCCCTAGTTAGGTCAGATGATGTTATGAGAAAAATAAGCTCATTTGAAGGCTCGACGAGTTCCAAATGGTAACTTGTCAAGATTTGGAAAGGTATTAATGCAACTCACCAAATGAGACCTCCTATCTAGGCATGCTCTTTAAAGGTGCATGATTTGTTGCCAGCATTTTTCTACTCTTTTTCCTTTTCAGATGACAGATTAAAATCTTTAGTCTCTTTATGTTTTTATTTCTCTCCCTCTCTTTTTGCGTAGCTGGCCTTTTGAGGTTTTCAAGTTGGCCCATCCTTTTTCTTTTGTTTAACCTGGATTCGTCATCGGAGAAGAGCTTTCTAGTAAAGAAGGGGACAAAAATGAAATAGGCTTAGGAAGTATGAATGAGAGTGTGAAAGTTTCAAGACTTCGACTCAAAAACGGGACGGTCAGTGGATAATTAAGGTACTCATTGACTTAAGTCAAGAGTACAAGTTCAAGGGGTTGGTAGTGCTCCTTAAATCCTCTAGTGTGGAGGTACGTAACAAGCTTAATGGTGAAAGCCTAGAAAGGATAACTAATATGTTTAGTCTCCCATCTCAATATCTCACATGAATAGGAAAATGCCTTCGAAACGACTATGCAAGCTTCATTCTAAGATCTTGGATCCAAACTTAGGGTGGGCCTATTTGGTCAGATCTAAAGTGACCCTTATTTTCTTTTCTTTTCTTTTTTTTTTTTGGAATTTGGAGTGAATCCCTAAATGACCTAAATGAGTTTTTAAGCTTAAACTTCTTAACTCTTTGTCTAAGGTCCATGAGTAGAGTTTCATTACTCTTGGTTTAGCATTGGCTCAAAAGGATCCCGATCTCGCATGCTAAGAATGTCTAACATATGGCCAACTCCTATATGTTTATAGGAGAATTGTCTCAACGTCTATGCTACGCCCTATGAATCTTTATAAAATTTCTATTTATATTCCAAATAAAATTATAGGATACTAACTTTTCTATAATGCTAAAATTCTGAAAAAAAATAAAATATTTATACAAAATAAAATCTTTGCAAGACAAAAAAATATTCTAAAATATTTCATATAATTTGGAGAAAAATCCCAGCTCACAAGATTCTTTGGTAATTTATCTTCAAAGAATTGAAAGTACACTTGCTCTTCAACAGCTTCCTAAAAACTAAACCCCACATCAAAACTAGACCTAACAAATGGGTCATTCGGTTCGGGTATGAATCGGGTTAAGTTTGGGTTGATTCATGTTTCGGATTAAGTGATATTTTGGATCAGTTCGAGTTGGGTCGGATGAACTTCGGTTCGGGTCAACTTCAGGTCTACTGATTTTTTATCCAATAAGCTTATCATGCAAAAATAAGCACTTTGTAGAAAAATTCGGGCTAGGTATGGTTTGGTTTGGGTCAGTTCGAATTTCGGATCTACTTTTGGGTGATTCTATTTTGAATGTCAGGTTGAATATTGATCCCATTCATTCGATTCGGATTTTGGATCTTGAGTCAGTTTTGCAAGACCTGATCAAAACCTCTTGTAATGCACAAAATAGATCATCGGAGTAAAAGGTGCGTGAAAAGAGTCTAAGAAAACAAAATTGTGAATAAATTAATTATTTACGAAATTTGTGTGTATGTAATTATGGTGCACTACCTTTGTGACACGAATGGGAAAAAAGAAGAAATTTTTTTCTTTTTGATGGAATGATAAGATCTGATCAAATTGAGGCTCGGATCAGGTTGAGGGTTGACCCACGAGTGTCAACAGATTGGATTTTCTCGACCTTAATCTTGTCCAATCTTCATGCGGGTCGACATACCCTTGACTCTCACTCAGATCCTACTGGTACCCTTAGATCATTGGGTTAAATCCGACCCTTAAACTTTCCTCTGTAAAAAATGAGATTTTTTACTAGGTTGCATTTTGATTATAAAGTTTAACTATAAACATCTTATTAAACAAATGTCAACTGATAATACAATGTTCCAACGAAATGTATCATAGTTACAAATATTCTAATGCCTAATTTAGTCAATAAAATGATTAGTTCATTAAAACAATTGCCCCAGATATCAAAGAGGGAGTATAAGAAGGTTAAGAGCCAGTAATAATTGGAGAAATGGGTGAGGGGGCAGGCTAAGATTAGGCTAGAAAGCATAGAGTCAAAAGGTTTTAAACAAATCAAACTCATAAGTATTTTGTTTGATTTTAATTTTAATTTTTTAAAAAAGTTCAGGTTAGTAAGTTCGTTTAGATGGTCAAAATCTCTACCAAGTCCAACTCTCATCATAGTTAGGTACCATCAATTTGAGGGTCATGGTGGATTAGAAACAAAAAAAAATGTCGATCTTAGCTCTCACTTTTAAACTCAAATCGAGACTGATCTTGAGGAACTAGTATTGATTGACAAAAACTGTCCTCATAAAACATTTTTAAGGGAAGCGTGAAATGGGCTAATGATGGATATCCCCATATTTAGATTTCCCTATTTTTATGGTTTGGTTGGACTTGGAACATTGCATTCATATGACTAACGGCAATGTGAACCACATAAATCGCCCCAAATTTCTTTGATGGGTTCACAAGAAAGTCAAGGGATACATTTCTATTTTCTTAAAGAAATTGGCGTTGTTATAGTCATACGGTGTAAGAATTTTTATTTTTTTTTTTTCGTGGATTTTACACAAATACATTAGAAGTCTACGTATGGGCATATATACTTGCTTATTTACATATTACGGGTGTGTTTGGTAGAGGGGAAAATCATTTTCCCAGAAAATCATTTTTCATGAAAAATATTTTCCCAAGAAAAATAATTTTCCACTTAAATTTTCAACTGTTTGATAGAATGAAAAATCATTTTCTTTCTACTTCATTTTTTGCTATTTGATAGAATGAACCCCCCCGTCTTCACTTTATTTCTTTTTACCATCAACTCCCTTCCCTACTCACTAATCTGACCCAACCCAACCAATGAATTCTGTTTCTCTCCTCTTCAAAATCAAACCCAAAATATCAGTAAGAAATATACCCAGTAAGAAACCCAGCAAAAGAGAGAGTCAACATTAATTAATCTCAATTTTTTCACTATTCCCAAGGATTACCCAGTTGACTTTGAGTGATATTAAATCCAGATTAAAGAAAATAACGAACGGGGAGACGATGGGTGTCTCAGATTGCGAAGTTCTTCAAAAGGGCAACTGTAACAAGATCAGAGAAATCAAGAAATAATTACAGAGATTAACGATGGAAATCATTGATGAACATGACGAACATGAAGGAGAGGGGAAGAATGAGAGACAAAATGAGAATGAAAATAGAGTGATTCTAGGCACAATTAAAAGAAAATAGAACGAGAGATAAAATTGAGCAACGAAAATTGGACTTGAAAAATCGTTTTCCCTACTTTTTCAAGGGAAAATAATTTCCTTCAAATGGGATAAAATGATTTTCCCCTAAAAATGATTTTCCCCTTCTTGGTTTACCAAATGGCGTAAAATAGGAAAATCATTTTCCGAAAAAATGATTTTTTCCCCTACTAAACACACCCTACATTACAAATTGTTTAGTAAGGACATTCACACAAGTAATTATCTACCACATGTTCTCTTTACACGTTAAAAGGTTCGCATTGTTCACAAAGTTGATTGAGTATCAATAGTACGATGACTTACAACCTTTATTTTTATCTCTGGTAGGTGCATCTTGATTGTGCATTTTTACTATAACCAAGACTCTATTTGGTCAAAAGTAATCTTGGTTAACAAATATAAATAAGGTAATTCAATTTGCTTAGTAACAATAACGGGTCTTAATTTTTCAAAAGGAAGGAGGCATGCGGTGGTGGTGGAAGAAGATAAAATAAAAAAAATAAAAAAGGCATGTACTAAGCATCACATGTGAGAAACTCCGATAAATCCAAAATAGGAATAGGAGCACAACATGAACACACAATGAAGAGGGGGAAAAAAAAAGGAAAAGTGCATAAGAAAACTACTGGATTTAGGGAAATATTGGACCCATGAAGGATAGACCTAGCAAATGGGTCATTCAGTTCAGGTACAGGTCGAGTCAAGTTCAGGTCGGGTCATTTTCGGGTTAAGTGATATTTCGGGTCGTTTCGGTTTGGGTCGGGTATGGTTCGGGTCAGGTCGATTTCGTGTCAAGCAATTTTTGGTGAAACACGTTTGTCATGCCAAAACAAGTAACTTTGTTGAAAATTTCGGGTCGGGTATGGTTCGGGTCGGGTCAATTCGGGTTTCGGATCCACTTTCGGGTGAGCATATTTCGGATGTCGGGTCAGATATGAGCCCAGATCATTCGGTTCGAGTTTTGGATCTCGGGTCAGTTTTACCAGGTCTAATGAAGGATACGAGCTCAGCTCATACAACACATTGTAAGAACCACATCACAGAACCTTGTATGCGGTCCTCAACGAATTGTGGGACCCGCTTGTTAGGCATATATTTGGATATCATTTTAAAAAAAATTTCAACACAAGACAAATCAGATTGCAACAGAACGGAATCGTCTGGTCTAGAAGGCTGGGTGGCGGCCCTCGTCCAAGATCTTGGCGAGCACCATTTTGTTCTTCTTTTATGTTTTTTCTCCTTAATTTTTCTTGGACAGGGCTTATTTAGTCTGAACTCTCTTTTTTGGTTGTTGATTTCGATGTCACTCATGACACACTTTTATTATCTGGTTAGATTAGATAAGGTTATGAGAAAATAGGCTCATTTGAAGGTCCAAAGGGTTTCAAGTGGAAATTTATCGAGTTTCACAAAGGTATTAATGCAGGTCTTCAAAGTAGGCCTCCTATCAAACCATTTCCTTTAAAGCTACATGACTTGTTGCAAATAGTTTTTTGATCTTTCTCCGATGATAGATTAAAATCGTTAGTCTTTTTTTTATTTTATTTCCCTCCCTCTCTTTTGCCTAGCGCGTCTTTTGAGGTTTTCAAACTAGCTCATTTCTATATTTTTTTTCCTGTTTTTAACCTAGATTTGTCATGGGATGAGAGCTTTCTAGTAAATAATGGGAAAAAATGGAATACGAATAGGCTTAGCTACTTAGGAAGTATGAATGAAATTATGGAAGTCTCTAGACTTGGACTCAAAACTGGAAAGGCCAGCGGGAAAGTGAAGGGACTCCTTAACTTAAGTCATGAATGTAAAGTTCAAGGAGTTGGTACTGCTCCTTAAATCCTCTAGTATGGGGGTACATAATAGGCTTAATTGTGAAAGCCTAGAAATCATTACAAATATGTTTAGTCTCCTATTCCAATATCTTAGATGAATCGGAAAACCCTACCTAAACGACTATGCAACTTCATTGTAAGGTCCGGGATCCAAAATTAGGATGAGCCCATTTAGCCTCACCTAAAGCGACCTGTTATTTCCTTTCTTTTTTTTTTGCTTTTTGTTGGAATTTGGAGTGAACCGTTGGATTACCTGAAGGAGTTTTTAAACTTAGGCTTCTTAACTCTTTGTCTAAGGCCCATAGCTAGAATTTTATTACTCATGGCTTAGCACTGGGTCAAAAGGATCCCAATATCTCAGGCACTGAGGATGTCTAACATATAATCACCTTCTATGTATTCATAGGCAAATTGCATCAATTTCTATGCTACACCTCAGGAATCTTCACAGGACTTCTATTTATATTCCAAATAAAATTATAGGAATGCTAACTTTTCTAATAATGCTAAAATTTTAAAACATAAAATATTTCATACAAAATAAAATCTTAGCCAGATAAAATAAAAGATTCTAAAATATTTCGTTTAATTTAGAGAAAAGATTCCAACGCACAAGATTCTTCGCAATTTTTTATCCTTAAAGAACTGAAAATAAACTTAGTCATCAACAACTTCCTAAAATTAAAACAAACATCAAATTTAGTGAATAAAACGGTTAGATCACTAAAACGACTATTCTAAACATCAAAGAGGGAGCATGAGAAAGTTAAAAACTAGTGAGATTTGGAAATATGGGTGACGAGGGCATGCAAAGAGTAGGTGAGAAAGTAGAAAGTCAAAATATTTTGAACAAATCAATTTCAAAGTATTTGTTTGATTTTAATTTTATTTTTTTATAAAAAAAAGGTTAGGTCAGCGGGTCGGATCAAGGTGCCAAAATCTTTACTCGAGCTCCATAATTAAGCCCCAACCTGTTGATCAGGGCTAGTACTGATTGACAAAAATTCTCCTCTCTAAACATTACTAGGGGAGGCTTGGCTAAGGTTGAATGATGGAGCATTCATATGACTTGGAATATTCATATGACTAACGCCCCTAAATTTCTTTAACGGGTTCACAAGAAAATGTTAACCAGTGATGACATTCACAAGGGAATTCACAACGGAATTCTGGTCTAGCACCAGAAAGTGTTAACAAATGAGGATAATGTATAATTTGTCTTAACAGTAACAATCGACATGTATTTCTATTTTCCTAAGCAAATTAGCGTTGCTACAGTTATATGGTGTGAGGATTACTTCTTTGTTTTGATTTTACGCAAACATAGTTCTTATCGATAAGATGTAGGATGGAGTTAACGACAAGTTGGATTAGTTGAGAGACACCTTAGAGGCCAAAGGTTTTAATTAAGTTAAGTAGGTCTAAAATTGAATACTTGAAATTTTGGTTCAGTGAAGGAGAAGGTGGTATTGAAGACGAGATGTCCATTAAGGTGTGGTCATACCAAGGGTTGAAAAGTTCGGATATCTAGATATGATTATTCAGGAAAAAGGAGATATTGATGAGAACATTAACAAACAAGTAAAGGTTGCATGACAAAAATGGAAGAATGTTTTAGGGCTGTTGTGCATTAAGAAGATCCCACTAAAACTAAGACGGTGCACGCCTAGAGAATGGCAATAGTCGAGACGCGGACGCTCTGTTTGGATGTGTGAACACACCAGATTGAATAAAATCATAAATGTAGTGATAAGAGACAAATTAGGAGTGGCATCCATAGAGGATCTATAAAGTGAGATAGGTTATACTTATATGGTTTAATCTTGCAAGAAGAATGAGTATAGATGCTCCATCGAGGAGATGTAAGATGTTAGCCCTTTTGGAGTGTACGCAGGATCGAGGCATACCTACGAAGAGTTGGAAGGTAGAGACTAGGCATGATTAAAAGAGTTTAAGATTGAAGACAAGACTTAAGATAGAAGGCTGTGGCGGTCTAGGATTAAGGTTGTAGATTGTATGCAACTTGATGTGTGATTCTGGGACTTTGTCCCTACACCTCTCCATTAATTGTGTATTGCTAGTATTATTTCTGATTCTTATTTATACTTTTTTTTAATTAAATGTTATTTATTTATTGTGTCACACTTTTCTCTATTTATTTGCATATGGCCACTGGTTGACAATTTTGTCGGTTTTTTGGTTCCTTTTGTATCAAAAGTTTTTCAGCATGAAAACATTTTGTTAAATATTTTTTGAGGGTCTCTTAGAATCGGCTTCAATGCAGGTAATACCTGCATGAGTAATGCCAGTTACATTTGAGTCTCTTAAGATCCCGAATAAATGAGATCCATAGTAAAAGTAGTAGTTGTTGTATATCTAAAGTCTACATATAGGCATATATACTTGGTTATTTATATATTACAGTGCATATTGTTCAGTAAGCGCATTTACACAAGTAATAATTTACCACATTCACTTTGCACGTTAAAAAGTTTATGATGTTCATGAAGTTGGCTGAGTACCAACAACAAGATGACTTACAATCTATATTGTTTTTATCCCTGGTAGGTGCATTTTTACTATAACTAAAAATATAAGTAATTCAATTTGCTTAGTAACTATAGTGGTTCTTAATTTTAGGGAGGCATGCGGTGGCAATGGAAGAGGATAAAATTTAAAAAAAAATAAAAAAAGAAATGAGAGGGATCCTTACCAAACATTTCATGTAAGAAACTCCAACAAGTCGAACGAAGGAATAGGAGCACAACATGAACACACAACCAAGAGGACAAAAAAAAAGGAAAAGTGGATAAGAAAATGGTTGGATTTAGGGAAATATTGGGCCCATGATGGATGCGAGACATACATCATGTCGTAAGAACCAAGACCCGAAATCTTAGGTGTAGTCTCACACGACGGACCCACTTGCTAGGCCTATGCTTGGATCGAATTTTTTATTTTTAACAGAAGACGGATCGAACTATAATAGAAGCGGACTGCCTGGCATAAAAGGTTGCACAACAGCCTTGATCTAAGCACCCGATTCAATAGGGCTGAGCAAAAAAATTGGGTTTCTGGGTTCCGACCCGCTAGGTCCATACCTAGACCCGATTGAACAAGGTCTGGGACTGGTTCCGAAATCCTGGAACCGGTTGTAATCGGGTCCCGAGCCAAGTCCTAAAAACTCGGAACTGAAATCGAACCTGCTACCCAGTCACGCGGTCCAATTATTTTTTTAAAAATAAAATGTCTGAGTTACCTGGTTATCTATTGACATCAGGTGTTGATCTTCCGATGCCGTCATAATTTCTGACTATACGTTGATTTTACTAAATCTTTTTGTTAATGTAATAATACTATGAGAAACTTTTTTTTATACTTGGATGTAATGAAATGTTGTTTATTATCTAACCAATTGGAATTTAATACATGGTAAATATCTAGATGCTACTCTATTAGATTTGATTTTGAACGAATGATTGGCTAGCTTGTTGGGTATATTAGTTCTTTCACAAAGTCACAACCACAAGTTAAAAATTTAAATAAAATGAAATAAAACAAAAAAGGAGAAAAATTAGGAACTAGGTACCCAGTTCTGTACCCGGTCCCAACTGGTTCCGGGACCGGTTCTATAAAAATCCTAAACCTAGTTCCAACTGGGATCGGGACCGAGTACGGATTTTTGGACCCGCTTCCAATTGGGACCAATTCCATGAAAATGGACCAGGTACCCAATTCTACTCAGCCCTACTCAATCGGGCCGTTTGGTTCTTCTTTTCTTTTCTCTCTTTTTTTTTTTCTCAGATGAGACTGTTTGGTCCGAACTCTCTTTTTAGATTGCAGATTTCAATGTCACTCATGTCGCATTTGCATTCCCTAGGTAGTCGACGAGGTTATGAAAAAGACAAACTCATTTAAAGGCTCAAAAGGTTCTCAGTGGTAATTTATCAAGATTCACAAAGGTATTAATGCAGGTCCAAGGAGGCCTCCTATCCTTTTCATGATCTTTAAAGCTGCATGATTTATTGCAAAGATATTTTTTATCTTTCCTTTTTTTAGATGAGGCATTGAAATCCTTAGTCTCTTTTTATTTTATTTTTCTCCCTTTGTTTTTGCCTAGCTTGCCGTATGAGATTTTCAAGCTAGCTCCTCTTTTTTTATTCTTTCTTTTTTTCGACGCTGGATTCGTCATTATGCAAGAGTTTTCGGGTAAAGAAGG
>JACYFF010031959.1:89762664-89784644 GCA_017589665.1 Selenicereus undatus
TTGATATCTCCATATAGATCTCCTTATTTTTATTGTTTTGGTGGACTCGGAACATTCATATGACTAAAGGAATTTCTCTGATGGTTCACAAGAAAGTGTTAAAAATTTATGATATTCACAACTTCATTCACAACGGATAAGAAAGTGTCGACAAATGATAATACTGTATTATCTTAACAATAAAAGTTGAGATACATTTCCATTTTTGTAAAGAAATTAGCGTTGTTATGTCTGTACGGTGAAAGGGAATTTTTTTTTACGGGGGGTGATTTTACACAAATATATCTGAAGTCTATGCATAGACACTTCCACAAGTAATAATTTACCACACGTCCACTCTACAGGTTAAAAAGTTCATGATGTTTACGAAGTTGATTGAGTATCAACAACATAATGACGTACAATCTATATTTTTATCTCTGTTAGATGCATCTTGAATCAAGTATATCTACATAAGTAATCTTCATGGTGCATTTTTACCATAACTAAGAACATAAGTAAAGTAATTCAATTTGTCAAAAAGGAGGGAGGCATGGAGCGGCTGTGGATGAAGATAAAATTTAAAAAAAATAATAAAAAAGGAATGGGACGGGTCCGGTGCAAGTCCGCCTATACAAGTGTCCTTCTCATTTTGCACCTTTTTGTTCATGTCCTCTTGTGTTTGACTCGCCATAACAAGGAGGGAGTGCTAAAAATAGGTACACAAGGAAAAGAGCTTAATCAGACACCCACATCGGCTGTTGCTGCTGTTTGTGCAATTATTATTGTCATTTCGATTGTTTTGGAGAGGAGTTAATTTGCTTAGAAACTATAACTTGTCTTAATTTGTCAAAAGGAGGGAGGTATGTGTGGCCATGGATGAAGATAAAATTAAAAAAAAAAAGAAAGGAATGGGAGGGATCCATGAATTGTCGAACTGAAAAGAATGAAAAGAGAGAGAATGAGGGGAAATTTAAGTTATGGCCTCAGGGTCCCACCTGATGTACTTGGAATCCAGTAGCTTAATGCATCGTTGGTAGTTAACCTAACTCCCCCCCACACATGACATGTTTCGCTCAAGATTTTTTCAGTTTCTTCCTTTCAAATTTCTAGTGTCTCTCATAATTTTTTTGATATTTCTTCTAAAATTTTTCTCTATGTCTAACTCTAGGGGTAACCCCTCTTTTATAGCACTTAAAGGGATAGTATGCGTTGGTTTAGAGAGAGGAGATATAATCCAACTCCTTGTAGGTTGAATCTGAACGAATGCACCAACCTAGATAAAATTCCATCTTTAAAAGATGTTTTAGATATGAAATAGGAATCAAAGATTCCAATCGGAATAGAGGACCCAGCTAGGTTCCTTGGTCAAGTCAGGCCCAATGGGTTGGGCTGCACTTTTTTGTTTTTCCTTTTTTTCCTTTCACACTTGAATTAAGCATCAATTTGCTGGGTCCCAGATACACAAGTTAGGGGATAATTTTCAACATTGGGCATTTAAAAAACGAGACACCATTTCCAGGCATTTATAGTTATCCCCCGCTTTGATCAAGCCTACACACGATAAAGGCCAAAGTAGTTAGCTTTCGTGCTTCCCTGTTTACGACTTTGCCTAAATTCGACCTTTCACCAGTATGGTGGACCTATTGCCCATCTAATGGGTCTTGATATCGACCTTTCACTTGTGTAGCGGATCTCACTTGATTTCAACCTTTCATCGATCTAGGAGATTCTAAATTTGACTTTTCGCCAATCTAGCGAATTTTGAATTCGACATTTTGCCAGTCTAACAAGTTTTGAATTCAACTTTTCGTTAGTCTGTCGGACCTTTCAGTGGTCTAATAGTTCTGAATTGTTGACTTCGAGATCTTGTAGTTCTGAATTGTTGATTTTTATTAGTCTAGCAGATTTTGAATTCGACCTTTCGCCAGTCTAGCACACCTTTCGCGAGTCTAGCGCACCTTTTCCTCGTCTAGCTGTTATGGATTTTGAGGTATGTAAGAGCATAAAGAGCTGTAGCCATACTTCTATGAACTTGGTGGCGTCATAGCTGGAAGACCTATGAACATGGTGGAGTCTAAGCCTAAAGGTCCGTATCCAGATCCTTATAAACTTAGTGGCATTTAAGCCTGAAGATCTGTAGCCAAATGCATATGATCTTGGTGGCGGTAGCCATATCCCTGTGAATTTAGGGGTGTAAGAGCCAGAAGACCTATAGTCATGTCCCTATGAAGTTGGTGGTATGTGAGCCTGAAGACTTATAGCCAGATCTCTGTGAACTTGGTGGCATTTGAGTATAAAGACCTATAACTAGATCCCTATGAACTTGATGGCGTGTGAGTATGAAGATTTATACCCAAATCTATAGCTAGATCTGAAGATTTGTTGGTGTGAGAGCCTTAAAATCTATAGCTAGATCCTTGTGAACTTGGTGGTGTGAGCCTGAAGTCCTGCAGCTAGATCCCTATGAACTTGGTGGCATATGCGCATGAAGCCCTATGAACTTCATGTGTGTGTGAGCTTAAAGACATGTACCAAGATCCCTATGAATTTGATAGCGCGAGAGCCTGAAGGCCTATTCCTAGATCCTTACGAATTTGACCACATAAGAGCCTACACACCTGTAGCCAGATCTATGTGAACTTGTTGTCGTGTTAGCTTGAAGATGAAGACATGTAGTTAGATCCTAAACTTGTCATTGGTAAGATGTTGAAATGTCAAATCTTCAAATTTGACTTTTTTTTTTGGCTCAGGCATTGATGTACTTATGATGGAAGCTTGCTAAATGTTGAAATATCCGGGACATTAAGGTGTTCTTTTATGCTAAGATGAATGGGAAATGATTCCCTCTATGGCTAGATCCTCTAGGATTTTGTTACCAATAATCTAAAATTAGGTTGATGTCCTTTTGTGTAAAGATGTGGGTGAATTGCCTAAAGGTGAATGATACTTATGTGAAGCCTGTTGAGGATGGAGCCCCCACTTTGATTGAGCCTGATTGAGTCGAGGGTCATAATATAGACGTCTTATAAGATAGTTTTGATGCAATCTTAAGAACTTTCAATGTAAATTCATGGCTGACTAAGTTTGTGTGCCTGTAGGGTTGCTGTCATGCTTGAATACGCACTTCTTTGATTCAGGGTTCCCAAGTGATCAACGTGGAGGGTGGGCTAGTCAATACGTTAAAGACTCAAGTACAAAAGCAGGTGCACTTTCTAGCCTAGTTGAGACTATGCATGTATGCTGACTATGCATATATGTGATGACCTAACATTGCATGCATGGATGTGGAGGTCATACACTAAGTTTGAGGTCCATTAGATAAGGCTCGATTTAGGTAAAGGAGATTAACGGGTTGGCAACAATGTTGGTGTAGCTTACGTCGTAACATCAGTAGGACGAAGGGTAAAAATTTAAGTGATTGTTACGTTAGATCAAGTGATGAGGTGTAAGTTACTCAAAATAAGAAATCTTTCCTTTCAAGGAAGGAGTAACCTTTAATTTTTCATTAAAATGCTCATGTTCTAAAGAAGCCCTAGTTTTTGTTTGTTGTAACATAAGACCTAGATGTGTAAAAACATGGTAGACTTAAACACTTTTGTTGATGTTGCCTAGAGTAGTCTCTATTTTAGTATAAAGAATATCATTATTATCGGGAAATGGAAGCACTAATTATGTAGAGGAGCCCCTGCCTTATATAATGGGAGAGTGCCTCCTTAGAAAGGTTGAAAATACAAAGTGAGTGTCCTTCTTTAATATTAGTCATGGTAGAGACAAAGAGCCTTGAATTTTGGAACGGAAGTAAGATTAGCGGTTGTAATTATTGAGAAGAAATGATAAAGTGGATGAATGGTTTGTCCAAGTATAAATTGATAGGAGCATGCAATGGAATGCTTTTTGTCCTCAAAAAGCCAAGGTTTTATTTCTGCTCTCGTTTTGCCTGACCTACCTTTTCAGGTTTTAAACTGGTCTCTCTTTTCTTTCCTCTCTTTTGTTTGGCCAAAGGACCCAATTAAGATGTTTCTTCAGGGAAAAAAAAATCTTCAGGGTTGGGCCTACAAAATGTTACCTACGTATCTAATATGGAATCTGGCCAATAGTAGTTCAGAAGTAAGAATATGCAACTTAAAAAGCGGATGCCTCTAGACGGACCTTTTAAGCCAGACCTCTAGGCTAGGTTGTTAAAGGAAAGGAATTAGCTTGAAGGCTCAAATAACGCTTATGAAATCACCAAGTGTGCATGGGTGAGGAACATAGTGTGAATTAACAATTTGTTGATTTCTTAATTCTGCTTATTTTCAAGGATTTTTTCATTCTTCTCTTCTCTTCTCTTTCTCTCTGTCTCTCTCTTTTGGTACTTTTCTTCTTTTTTCTCTTTATTTTCTTGGATGGACTATTCAATCTGAACTCTCTTTTTTTATTGTTGATTTTGATGTCACTCAATACACTCTCACTCCTTGGTTAGGTCATATGAGGTTATGAAATAAACAGACTCATTTGAAGGCTCAAAGGCATTCGAGTGGTAACTTATCAAGCGGTAGCAAGAGTATTAATGCAAGTCACCATAATAGGCAACCTATCCAAGGCATGTCCTTTAATGCTGCATGACTTATTGTAAAGATATTTATGATCTTTACCTTTTTTAGATGACAAATTGAAATTCTTAGTCTCTTTTTTTAATTTTATTTCTCTCCATCTCATTTTGCCTTGCTTGCCTTGAGATGTTTTCAAGCTAGCCCCTCTTCTTTTGCCCCCTTTTTTAACCCGGATTTATCATCACACAAGAGCTTTCTAGTAATAAGGAGCTAGAATGGGCTTAGGAAGTATGAATGAAATGGAAAAGTCTCAACTCTCAAGACTTAGATTCAAAAATGGAAGGTTAGTGAATCAGTGAAGGGATTCTTTGACTTAAATCATGAATGCAAGTTAAAAGAGTTGGTAGTCCTGCTTAAACCCTCTAGTATGGGGGCTCAAAATAGGCTTAATGATGAAAGCCTAAAAGGTATTACTAATGTGGTTGGTCTCCTATCTCAGTATCTTAGATGAATGGGAAAACCTTTTCTAAATGACTATGCAAGCTTGATTCTGAGATCTTAGGTGCAAACTTAAAGTGGGCGCATTTAGCCTAACCTAAAGTGACCCCTTTTTCCTCTTTTTTTTTAAAGGGAATTTGGACTGAAACCCTGAATAAGTTACTAAAGTTTTTAAGCTTAGACTTATTAACTATTTTACCTAATGTCCATAGCTAAAGTTTCATACTATTCAAAATTTGCAACCACTTCCTTAAGATGTCCAATTATTGGCTTGCTTTTAGGTTGTCATAGGAATATTCTTTATTAGTCTGCATCTAAGCGTCATCTCTCCCATCTTCTCTATCCAAGAAACTAGGCGATATTTTGAAAGGTAAAATTTGATGGAGATACGTAATGGAAGGGGAAGGTTAATGGTCTTGGCCATAGGTTGGATAAATGACTAATGACTTGCAGTTAGTAAGAATGAGATGATGACTTGGTGCGCTTAAAGGTTTAGGCTAGGATGGGAGTAAATGGGGTTAATATGTTGATTTAAGGTTGAAATCGAGCCTTATTGTGATACCCTTAGTATGGCTTAAAGGATTTGAAGTGACTACATATACCACTAAAGGTGCCTTTTTTTTTTAGAAGCCCAGTCTTACGAACTTTAGAATTAATCATGCTTACTATGGAGAAATTTTATGATGGGTGACCTCTAGAAAGTTTCTCAAACATCATGCGAGCAAGGACAAAGAACATTGCAAAGACTTGTCCTGTTTTGTTGGGCTAGTCGACGATTGTTGAAGCCATCTCTGGTAGTCCACAACCTGTGAGTGTTCGGGGCTTTGTAGATGGTATAGGAGTTGATGCATGACCGTAGGTTTTGCAAGTAGATAGGAGAGCCCTGGGCAGCCAACTAGCGAGGCAAAGATTCTAGATTGGACTGCAGGTTAAGAGAACGTGTAAGTCGGTCGGTTTATATGCCACGATGAGGACATTACGCATTTCCGGTAAGGGTGAATGTAATGTCCTAAGTGTGGCCTAAAGGATTTGAAGTGACTACTTATATCACTAAAGATACACCTTCTTTTTTGGGAAGCCCACTCTTAAGAGCTTCACAGTTAAGCGTGTTTGATGTGGTGAAATCTTAGAATGAGTGACCTCTTCAAACTTTTCCCATGCAATTTGTGAGCAAGAATGTATGCCATAAAGAATTGTGGTGATTTGTGGATCCAATCGGCAATCCTCGAAGTCATTTATAGTAATTGCCTACAACCTTAGAGGAATAAAGCTATTACACTTAATTATGTTGTATTGGGTCCCAAGTTAGGGCTTAAGAAGCTAACCTATGGGCCTAAGTTAGGTCTAAATCTATCACAAGCTATACTAGGCCTAAGCATGACTTTAGTTTGGTTTACCTAGAATGGCTTGCTTAGGCATACATATGGATCTAGATGGACTCATGCATTAAGGAACGAATGTATTATGCATGGACCATGAACTTCTGGATGAATAAAGTGTTTAGGTTTTAATTGGACTTGGGTATTACAAATGTGATTGAGGGAAACTTGGAATGGACTAGGACTCTAAAGACCTAATGGGCTACATTATACACTTTAGGTCTAGATGGACTCATGTATTATGCATGATGGCGTTAAATATTGTATGATTCTTTGGGCTCCAGTAGCCACAATTGATTTGTTAAGACCTGAGAACGACATTTAGACTAGCCTAATCATATAGTGAGACTTGCAAGTTCATCGCCTAAAGTCACTTGGACCTAGACAAATAATGTCGACCCCCAAACGATGATGCACGCAGGCTAGGTTTAGAAAGAAGACAATTTGTATTGGTCATTTCCTAATTCAAGACCAAAACACTTGCACTTGATCTAATCTAAGAGCATCGCCTAGCTTTAAATTCCCAAGACCTAACAACACCCTCAACTAGGTCAGACTAACATTTACCTAACCTAGGTCCCTAAACATGATAATGACTTCATGAACCCTGAAACATTAATACATGAGTCGTTGGGTAGGGGTTAGTTTTAAACAGTCCACTAGAGTTTAATCATTCACTGAATCACACATGCACATGAATTCCAACCTCATACAAAGTTCTAAGTTACAAGTAGTTTAGGTAAGGTTTAGAGCAGTCTTATCGTAGCTAAAATGTTTCGTCATCCATGTGGTGCATGGTAAGACTAGAACATTCGATTGCTTTCCCATGTATCATGTGGATGAAGAAAAGTGTCTCACGAGTGGGTGAAACATTTGCCTACCCAGTTGGAAGTCTATTGGACCTACCGATTGCCTAACTATTTTCTCGAGTAGGTAATAGTATTGTTTAACCTAGAGGCGTTGGCAATCCTAATAATGCAACATTTATCATGCAAGGATGCCTACTGCAAGTGTAATTAATGCAATTGCCCAAATTGATTTTCAAATCTCACCCTCTAAAAAAGTAATAAATATCCCCAGTGGAGTCACCCCTATAAGAATTACGGTATGGAAGCCCAGGTGCAGTCCCTCACAAATGGTCGCACCCACTTGCTAGGTGTATATTTGGAGCTATTTTTTTACTTTCAACACGGATTGGACTACAACAAAAAGGGGCTACCTAGCCCTAATTGAGCCCAGTTTTCTAGCTCAGCTCCTGTGTAGTCTCTCTAGGTCCATCATGAGATAGGACTATCGTACAATCCATGAACCTAGCCGAGTTCCTAGGCCAGTACAGAGTCAAAGTTCGCTCAAACACAACTACTGCTGGGACCTTTGAGCTGGCAATCTGAAATTATTTAATGGAAAACAAAAAAAAGCGCAGTAAATTTAATCAATAAAGATGCCAGAAAATTTTTAGAAAGACTTATAAAGAAAATCTACTCTATAAAATGAACCAAAATTGAAAGGGATAACTAGTTCATTTAAAGAGGTTTCTAAAAGGCATTTGAATAATCCCTGAAGTGGGGACCATGTGACTCTACGGGCTCACACCGAGGATCCAAATTTAGTCGCAAAGTGACAATGTTATGATGGAATCGTTACACTGCACATCATCACTGATGACCTCTACTAATCAATACGGAAAATTAAATCTAATTATACTTAAAACAACAAGGATGACCATATTAGGATTAACTAACTCAAGTAATAGAAATTGAAAGTACAATGTTAATATAAAGGAATTCCAAGAAATAATTCAAACTATTATAACAAGTAGATATGAAACTAATTAAAGATTACGTCTTTAATGAAACCAAAAATTAAATAACAAAAAGAACCAAAGGAGAGAGAATGAGGGGTAGTTTAGGTTAAACCCTTACAATGACCCTCTTGGTTTTACCTGAGAATCCAGCAGAATAATACCTCTTTAGTGGTTGATCCAGTTTCTCTCTATCTCGACATCCTATGTGACATGTTTCTCTTATTTCGAGCTCTTCCTGTCTAATTTTTGGTGTGCCTCAAGATTTTTCTTATGTCTCTTTGCAATTTTTCTGCATGTCTAATCCTAGGGGTTGTCCCATTCCCCCTTTTATAGCACCTGAAGGGATAAAACTCTACCTGTTGAAACATGTTTAGATATGAAAAGGAATTACAGATCTCGCCTGGTTTCCCAGGTAAAGGAACCGGTCCAGTCAGACCCATAGGTTGGGCTGCAATCTTGTGTTTTTCCTTTCTCTTTTTCTTTCAGACTTAACGATCAATCCACTAGGGTCCCCAAATACATAGACTACGGCATAATTTTTGTCATAGGGCACTTTATAAAAAGAGATGTCGTTTTTGGACGTGTACACATAGTAAAAGCTATAAAGAAGTTTTAGCAACGTAAACACCTAAAAGCCCGAGTGTATTGACTACTCAATTTAATTTACATAGGGACAGTTTGAGAGTTACAAACACATAAAATTACAGAGCATTTGTCTAAGAGAAAAAGGTTCCGCACATAAGTCGTAGAATAGTTAGGCTATGAGTAGTTAAGCTATGACATGTATATCATTTTGGATCGAGGATTCGAGTTTAGTGTTCAATTATCTTATGTAGAAAAGATTAAGGTAATTTTATTCGCATTTAATATATTATTTAATGTTCAATTATCTTCTGCTACAAAGATTAAGCTATTGTTGTTCACAATTAACCCATTATTTAATTTCATTCAGAAATAAAGAAATAAATAGCTATAAATAATTTGTTCGAAAAGAACCCATTAGTCGCATCCCAACCACCATCTTGGACCTTGAAACATAAATATGGGTAAAGGTTAAGAGGGGAACACACGTTTTTGAAATGTGGAGTTAAAAGCCAAAGACTAAGAACAGAACTAAAATGTTCCAATTTCTCATGAGATTTACCCCTTAAACCATCATTACTCAAATATACAATCAAATCCCTTTATACTAATCACATAAGGAGAAGGTCTTGGAGCTCAAAAGCAAGTATATACAATACAATAATACCAAACTCTTTTATTCTCTTTTGTTTTGATTTTTTTTCCATTTTTTTCAAAGAGAATGGCCATCGATGTAAACATTAAGTATATTTCAAGAATTCTCCAACAAATCATAATAACTAACACATTATGAATGAAAAATCTCAATGAGCTTATAGAAACTCCTAATCACAATATTATGAAGTGAAACTCAATAGTCTTGGCTAAAGGGTAGGATATGGTATTTGGCCAAGGACTATCTATGGAAGTTCACATTAATAAACATAAGTTTAGACTCAAAAAGGCTAGCAAGGGGTATATCATGTATAAAAAAGGTGGTTATTTGGTCATCGTGGCTCAATAATATAAGGAATGCCTCAATTGTTTTGCCCATGTGCATATGCTAAGTGCAATCTTGAGTAAGACTCAAAGAAAGTTCTAGAAAAATGATGTCTAGGAAGAGTCACTAAAGAAAAGGCAAAAAGACTAAATTTGATAAATTAGTCTTTTAAAACTCAAAGCCTCATGGGATATCTACCATGGTAAGTATTGGCTCATTAGAACTCACATGCTAACATTAGTGCAAAGGTTCATTGGGTAATCAACTCACATTCAACACATGGTCAAGACATGAAGCACTTTTACAACAAATAATTTCCAAACACTTTATTCACAATTGGGCATATTCTAAGGGCCATATCAAGCCACAATATCATGAAGTGAAACTCAATAACCTTATAGTAACTCCTAATCATAATATGATGAAGTGAAACTCAATAGTCTTGGCTAAAGGGTAGGATATGGTATTTAGGCATGCGCTATCTATGAAATTTCACATTAATAAACCTGGGTTTAGACTCAACAAGGCTAGCAAGGGGTATATCATGTACAAAAAGGTGGTTATTTGGTCACTATGGCTCAATAATATAACGAATGCCTCAATTATTTTTCCTAGATGCATATGCTAAGTGTGATCTTGAGTAGGACTCAAAGCAAGTTCTAAAAAAATGATGTTCAGGAAGAATCACTCAAGAAAAGACAAACAGACTAAATTTGATAAATTAGTCTTTTAAAGCTCAAAGCCTCATGGGATATCTACCATGGTAAGTATTGGCTCATTAGAACTCACTTGCTAACATTAATGGAAAGGTTCATTAGGCAATCAATTCACATTCAGCACATGGTCAAGACATGAAGCACTTTTACAAAAAATCATTTCCAAACCTAAGAGTCATATCAAGCTACATAAGACTACCTAATACCCAGGGTATGGGTTAAAAGTATAGAAATGACTATTTATATCATTAAACGTGTACCTTTCTTTTTATGAAGCTCACTCTTAAGAATTTCATAGTTCAGCGTGCCTACTGTGGAACAATCATAAGTTAGGTGACCTCATAGGAAGTTTCCTATGTAGCACGTGAGTGAGGACAAAACATACTGGAAAGGCTTATGGTGGTTTGTAGGGCCAGTCAATGACCCTTGAAACTGTTCATGGTAACTATCTGTGATTGGGAGAGGTTAGGGCATTATAGATGGTATCAGAGTCAATCCATGACTATGAGCTGCGCTAATGGGCGGAAAAGCCCTGGGCAGTCACCTAGTGGGGCAAAGATACTAGGATGGATTGTTGGTCAAGAGGATCTGTAAGTCGGTTAGTTAGCGAGTCACAATGAGGACGTTGTGTTCTTTAAGTAGGGGTGAATGTAAGACCTTGAGTATGTACTTAACAGTATAGAAATAACTACTTATATCACTAAACGTGCACCTTTGTTTTCCGGAAGCTCACCCTTAAAAACTTCATAGATAGCGTGCTTGCTGTGGAGCAAGCTTAGAATGGATGACCTCCTGGGAAGTTTCCCAGGTAATGTGTGAGTAAGAATGAAGCATGTTGGAAAGACTTGTGGTGATTTATATGGCTAGTCGACGATCATTAAAGTCGTTCCTGGTAACTGTTAGTGACCCAGGGAGAGGTCGGGGCATTACACCATGGAAGTGGATGTAGTTGCAACTCTCCCTATGAGTAGTGGTGGAACTTAGGTCTATGTCCGCTAGGATACTCCGCTGGAGGGGTGGGTACTGTTGAACATCGATGGTGCATGTAAAGGCAACCTATTGATAGCAGCGGTACAAGGAGTTATCCAAAGCCCCCCAACCAAGGTGAATGGATCAAACGATTTAGTGAGAATTTTTGAGTATGTACATTAGTCAAAGCGAAGCTCAAAACTGTGCTTCACGGCTTTCATATGACTCACTCGATGGGAATAAAGAAGCTATGGTTACAAGCCAACTCAATGATTATAGTAGGAATGCTAAGAAGGAATGGTCTAATTGACAATCCGCTTATCATGCAATGCAAAGCGATGCTGGAAAAAGACAATTGGGAAGTTAAAGTATCACACTGCTATAGAGAGGCCAATCATGTAGCAAACAAGTTAGCTAGTTTAGGAATTGATAGGAATGTAGGAGTAATTTTCTTTAATTCCCCTACTAAAAAGATCATGGATGTTTTAAGTGTAAATGTTGTAGGGTAAATGGCCCAAAAATTCTAAGTAATAATACTTTTTTCGGGGCTTAGCCTCTCTTCGCACCCAAAAGGAAAAACTAAAAGTAGAAAATTGAAAAAAGAAAATAGAAACCCGAAAGGCGTAAAAGAAAACAAAATGTCCATATTCCATGAAACTTAGTTGGGCTATAGGCCTATGCGCAATTGGGAGTGTAATTGGGTTGCATATCGAAAAGTCAGTCCCTAACTTACCCGACTTTTGTGTTATGTTGGGCCCGGCTTATCTTTAGCTACTATGATGTATGGCCAGTGTTGCTAGGTAGGCAGAGGATTAGAATATAACAACTAGGGGTGATCCTAACTGATTAACCAAAAATTCGGTTAACCTGAAAGTCAGTTTGTAAAAATTGTAAAATGAAAACCAAACTGAATCTTTTGGTTAACCGAATTTTTCGGTTCGGCAAAAATGTGAACCATAATGTGAACCGAAAAACTCAGTTAATCGGATTTTCAGTTCGGTTACTAGTTAACCATTAATTTAAATTTTTAATTTTTAAATTTTGCTCTTTTTAAAAATTAATTTAATTATTGAAGACACCAAATATTAATCTACACATTATTGAATGTTGATCTTATCTTTTATAATTATAAAATCCACATTTGACCAATATAAAATTTAGATTTTTTCAAAATAAAAATGTAAGTTTTGGCCTTGGCTAACTGAATCTCAAATGGCCGAACTCAAACCGAAACCTAAGCTGCAAATTTTTTTTGGTTCGGTTAACCAAACTGAATTTTTTAGAAAAATCAAACTGGTTAACCAATTTTTCGGTTTGGTTTTTCGGTTTCGATTTTTGGTGCTCACCCTTAATAATAACTACATGAGCTGAATAATGTTTGGGGCTTTAGGCCTATGAGAAATAAACTTGTTTGTTGGGATCATCACCAATCCATTACAACAATAATGACGCTTACTATGGGCCTCATTTTCACAGGTTCCGAAAAGATAAAGATGGAGGCAATCCTACCTCTGTAGACATTTCTATCCACAGAAAGGCCTACATCAATTTATTTATTTTCTTTTTTTGGGATAAATAAAAGGTAATATAAAAAGAAATACTTAAAACAACATAAAAACATAAAAACAACATATGAGAGGTAAGTACTATACTATAAACAATCGAAAGCGTGATAATAATAATTCCATTGAGATGAAGTTACCACTAGCATAGAGAAATACATCAAACACAAGATAGAATATAGCTGGGATCACACAACAACATATCTTAACATTCAGATGCCAAAGAAAGGCCAAGAAGCCAGCCACCTATGGTTCACAACCTTAATCCTATAACTCCACAAAGTCCTATCCAAACCCATATCTTCTATTAGCCGTAAAAATTTCAAATCATGTTTAATCACCTTGTTCCAATTTTTCTGAGGTTGTCCTTTGTCTTTTCTACATTTTGGAAGGTTAATCATGGGACATCTTCTCACAAAAGTATCCATACTCCTCTTTACGTGACTAAACTATTTAAGTCGAGTCTTTCTCATCTTATTGCCTATGGGTCCACTTTTACTTTGGATCTAATCATCTCATTCCTAAGTCTATCCATTCTCTTATAGTTGAACATCCACCAAATCATTCTCATCCTTGCTACCATCAATCTCTTGACTTGCGTCCTTGTTCTTAACCAACACTTGGAGTCATACAATAATACTGGTCTAACTAACTTACAATAAACTTTGCATTTGAATCCCACATGAATCATCATATCACTTAGCACTCTTGAAGTATTCTTTCATTTTTGTCATCCAACTTTCATTTGATGGTCAATAGCCTTGCCAGTATCCCCTTTCTTCTAATTGATCGAACCAAAATATTTAAACTTTTTTAGCGTTAGTATTGTTACCATATCAATGTTGACTTGTTCACTATCTTCTACTCTTCCACTAAAACTACTCCTTAAATATTTAGTTTTTGATCTACTTAATTTAAAATCTTTAGACTCTAGGGTATGTCTTCATCTCTCCAACTGATTTTTAACTCCATCCCAAGTCTCATAAATAAGAAGAATATCATCCGTAAATAGCATACACCATGTTACTTTTTCTTGGATCCCTTTAGTGAGTTCATCAATGAAATTAGCGAAAAAAAATGGACCTAAAGCTAATCCCTAATGTAGTCCAACACTAGTTGGAAATTTATTTGTTTCTCCCCTTGCTCCCTCATGCATATCCTTAGTAACTTAGATTACGCAACCATCACTTTTTCCTTCTTCTTGCACCTCCATAATACTTCGCACAGTATTTTATCATAGGCTTTTTTATGTAACACACTTATAAAGGAAATGGAATGAAAGGAAAACTCAAATTGGTGGAGAGAAGAAGGTGTTGGTGGCGTGGAGAAGAGATGGCATGGGGGAGAAAAAGGAAACACAAGAACTAGAAACAATGCAATCGATAGAACTGAAACGATTCTTGGATACAGATTTTACTACGAAGAATTATTTCAGGCCCTTTGATCTTTGGTTAGGACATAGATTTCACCACCTAACTAAGACCAAGACTCACTTGATCACCACCCTAATTGGCAAAGTTAGAGATAAGCAAGTAGAGAATTCAACGAAACAACACTGAGAGTTTCAAACTCAACTTCAGATTTCAAACGTTCATCACCCAGTACAAAAGGGATGGCCAAGCTACTTATAATGGCATGCCCATGGCTTTCCTTACTCATTAGGTAACCATTAGAAGGTTACTTCATGATTAGGAAACATACTAAGCATACTTACTTAACTAAAGTACACGGTTTAACTATAAACTATACTAATAATGTACAAAAGGCTTAATAATTAGCAAAATAATTATCTAAGCTTCCTTCTTGATGATCCTGGCTGATTGGTCCTGTTTTCCTCCCTAGGAAGGAAATTATCCATGGTTGCCACATCAAAAGAGCTAAGCTAGTACATGTTTGTCACTTCATGCCATGGTGTTCGAATCATTGCTTGCAAAATGGCTCATTCTCTTCAATCCACGTGACTTTCTCTCCTTGAATGAGTCACATAGTAACTAAGCATTAGTAGATACCCAAGCAAACACCCACCTTGGTGGAGAAAACCCACCTAAGAGGGTAAACCCTTTAGGTGAAGAAACCGGTTGCATGGTGGCCCATGTGGCTCAGTTTTTGCTACGATTAAGCCACTGCATTTTGATGACTAATCTAAGGTTTCCTTCAATGGGGGGAAACCTTAAGATGTCAGCAAACCCCCCCACTTGAGAAATCTTGATTTGCACATCATTAAGTGGCTCAATTAGCCTAATTAATCAAGCCGTACATTTTTGGGCTTCAACCAGGCAGCTTGGCAAAATGGACTGGACTGGGTGACTTAACGTGCTTGTCTAAGATCTTGCTTGATTGACATGCTTGGATTCTTGACATCCCAAACTAACTAATAAAAAAGGAATTACACAATTTGGATGTCGTTTAGTCTAAAAAATAATAAAAACAAAATCGGGGTACATACGAAGGGTTGAACCTGGCTACTATCTCTTTTTTACCTTGCAAAACGGAACTTGTTCCTTGGACTTGGACTTGAGTAACTAGACTACCTTGACTTGGGGGATTTAAGTGGGACGTGTCTTACTGATTTACATCATCCTTCCCTTGTTTGACATGATTTGACATCAAATCGTACAGGTAGTCATCTTCCTCATATGGGCTCAAATCGGCTACGTTGAATGTAGCTGAAATTCCATAATCCCTAAGGAGATCCACCTTGTAAGCATTGTCGTTGAGGTGTTCTAGGATCTCAAATGGACCATCTACTCTTGGCATCAGTTTATTTTTGCGTCTTACTGGAAAACACTTTTTTCGGAGATGGATTCATACTAAATCTCTTGGCTGGAACATTTTCTTCTTTCTTTTCCTATGTGCATGAGCAGAATAAGATAGGTTAGATTGCTCAATTTTATTTCTAATTAAAATTCTTAATTTCTTTAACTCGTTGATAAGCATCTACACTCGGCTTTTGATCCAAGGGACGTGGCGTCAGATCTAAGGGCGTTATGGGGTCAATCCCATATACTACCTTAAATGGAGACACGACGTTGCTTTTCTAGGGGCTCGATTGTAGGCAAACTCTACACGTGGTAATAGGAGGTCCCATGCTGTCTTGGACTGGGGCAAAATCAAAGTCCTTAGGAGTGTTCCCCGGGTTCGATTTGTAACTTCAATTTGTCTGTCAGTCTGGGGATGACATGTGGTACTGTACTTGAGTTTTGTCCCCAGTTTCTTCCACAGGGTGACCCAGAAATGACTTAGAAACTTAGTATCTCGATCCGAAACAATAGATTGAGGAATACCTTGTAGTCTAGTCACTTCCTTGAAATATAACTCTGTAATATTCGTAGCGTCGTTAGTTTTGTTGCAGGCTATAAAATAGGCCATTTTCGGGAACCGGTCTACCACCACAAATATCAAATCCTTGCTTCACTGTGTTCTAGGCAAGCGTAGAATAAATTCCACGCTCACGTCAACCCATAGTTGGGTCGGAATAAGTAGTGGCGTGTATAGCCCTTGTGGGAGTATGTGACTTTTAGCCACTTGACACATCGCACATCGCCTTAGTAAATTTTGTACATCTTTATGCATCCCGGGCCAGAAATAATGCCTTTCCAAAATGGTAAGAGTTTTGGTCTCACCATAGTGACGGGCTAGAGAACTGTTGTGAACTTCTCGAATCAGAAGCTCCTAGATGCTGCATTTAGGCACACACAGGCGTGTACCTTTGAATAGAAAACCTTCTTGAATCAAATAATCATCTTTGGGATGCTTTTGACATGCACCATATAGCTCCCCAAAGTCTATCTTCTGAATATAATAGTTTAAGATGCTCGAAACCCAGAACGCAAGCATCTAACTCGAACAGTAATAGATATCTCCTAGATATGGCATCAACACCTTCATTCAACTTCCCTAACTTATGCTGAATAGTGAAATGGAATGATTTGAGGTATTCAACTAATTCGGCATGCCTAGTGTTTAATTTATGCTAACCCTGAATATACTTCAAGTCCTTGTGATCAAAATGTAATATAAACTCACTAACCATAAGATAGTGACTCCAATGCTCTAAACAACGAACAAAGGCATAAAAATCTTTGTCGTAAGTTGAGTATTTTCTCCTTGAATCACACAATTTCTCACTAAAGAAGGCTAATAGTTTGCCTTCTTTAGTAAGAACTCCTTCGATACCAACACCATACCCGTCACACTCGACCTCGAGCACTTTATCGAAACACGGAAGAGCTAACATTGGTGCTTGCGTTAGCTTGATTTTCACATCTTCAAAGGCCAGTTGTGCTTTAGGGGTCCATCTAAAAGACGTTCCCTTAAGCACCTCGGTCACTGGCGTTGTAATAGTGCTGAAATCTCGAATAAAACACCGGTAAAATGAAGTGAGCCCGTGAGAACTACGGACGTTGTGTATAATCTTCGGTGTGGCCTAGTTCTGAATGGCTTCGACCTTTGTTTCATCTACTTCAATGCCTTCAATAGTCATGATGTACCCCAAAAAAGTGACCTTAGAAGTAAAGAAGGAACACTTTTTGAGATTCCCGTATAGCTTTTCACGTTCAAGCACCTTCATAATCTCAGTCAAATGATCCTGGTGCTCTCTTTTATTTTTGCTAAAGATCAATATATCGTCGAAATAAATGACAACGAACTTGCCAATATAAGGTTTCAATACTTGATTCATTAGCCTCATAAAGGTGCTTGGAGTGTTTGATAAACTGAACGACATCACCAACCATTCGAATAAACCACCTTCTGTCTTGAAAGCATTTTTCCACTTGTCACCTTCTTTGATTTGGATTTGATAATAACCGCTTTGCAAGTCAATCTTTGAATGTACCCTGAAGCCATGTAACTCATCAAGTATATCTTCGAGCCCTGGTATTGGATACCGGTACTTGATAGTGATTTTATTAATAGCTCAACTATCGACACACATACGCATACTCCCGTCTTTCTTGGGTACTAGGCGTGTAGGTACGGTGCACGGCCTAAGGGATTCCCGAACTAATCCTTTAGCCATCAACTCTTCCACTTGCTTCTGAATCTCAAAAGTGTCTTTTGGGTTCATTCGGTATGTTGGTTTATTTGGAAGAATCGATTCGAGAATAAGGTCGATATGATGCTGGATATCCCATTTCGGGGGTAATCCAGAGGGTATCTCTTCAGAAAATATATGACTAAAGCGTTTGAGTAACGATTTAGCCATTGGATGGCTTGACAGGGGCAATTAAGATTTTTCTTGAGTGGCTAGAATCCAGTCTTTGAAAGCTCGAAACTCATGATACGAAGCTTTCAGTAAGGGCTCACTGTAGGCAAATAACATATCTGATCTTTCGTGGTGTTTTTGTGGTTTGTGTTTGGAAAGTTCAGATAGGGCTAATGGCACCAAAGTGATCCTCTTTCCTCCCTTAGAGAAGGAATAGGAATTCAGAAACCCATTATGCATTACTTTGTGATCGTACATCCACGGTCAATCCAAAAGGATATGACACGCATCAATCGGGATCATGTCACACCATAATTCGTCTCAATAATTCTTCCCGATTGATAGCAAAATCAAACACCAGGAATTAACTTGAAGACCTTTACTTTGATTGAGCCATCGGATATTTTATGGGTGACGATGTTCCATGGCCTGGAGGACCAGTTTCTCGATCATGCTCAATGATACGACGTTAGCACAACTGCCTCCGTCAATTATCATCTAGCATACTTTGCCTTTAACAGTGCAGCAGGAATGAAAGATGTTTTCCTGTTGTTCATCCTTAACTCTACGTTGATTGCTTAGTACCCTTCAAAGTACTAGCATCTCTCCTTCATCTACAGCTTCAACAATTTCCTCCTGTTCGTGCTCTTGTTCTTTTTCTTCGTTCTCTTTTTGTTCTTCCCCTTGATCTTCCTCCCTTATTGCATCCCATTCAGCAAGAGTGATTATTCTTCAATTTGGGAAATCAGAAGGAATATGGCCAAGTCCCTGACACTTGAAACAATGATGGTTGCTCATTGGGAACTGGTTTGATCGCTCTTGAGTTGGTGGTGGCCGTGGCTAGGGAAATGGTGGTCATGGCTGGGGTTGGGTTCTTAGAGGAGTTTGGGTTCTTTGCGGTGTAGGGGAAGACAGTATTTGTGGGTTTGGTATAGGAGGGAAAGTCGGACTCCCCTTATTTAAAGGTTGAGTACGAATTGGAGGTTTCGGGAAATCACGTTTGATTGGCTTATTTCGATGTTGTTGCTCGACCTTATGTGCCAGCATGCACACTTCGCCAAACGTGGTATATTGTTGCAATTCCACCTTGTTAGAGTACTTAGGATCAAGGCCACCCAAGTATCTAACAATTGTTTGTTCTTCAGGCTCCTGAATGTCGCATTTGATTAGGAGCTTTTCGAATTCTCTGGTGTATTCCTCAATAGTTAGATTCCCTTGAGTCAGATTATGTAATTAGGAATAACTGTCTTGGAGATACATATTATAAAGGAACCGGGACTTCAGTTTTGATTTCATTTTCTCCCAGGTTCTAATCTTGCCTTTTCTATTTCTGGTTCGCTTAGCACAAAGGTTAGTCCACCAAAGGGACGCATACCTTCATAATCGAAGTGCAACTAGTTTTACTTTCTTATCATCTGGAATGTCCTTGTAATCAAAAACTCGCTCAACAGTGTGTAGCCACTCCAGAAACTCATCAGGATCCAGCTTACCCTCAAACTCAGGGATTTTAACTTTGAAATCATTAGAGTTGTTGGGCATTTTTCTAGCTCCTCTAATCCTTCTTAGAGGTTCTTCCTCACTTGATGAACTAACCAAGTTACTTGCTTCTTCATTGCCATGAACAAATGCAGTTGGACTTTCAAGTGCCCTCTATTTCTGTTTCATGTCATTTCCTAGTTGTTTTCGCAAGTATTTGTTCTGCTTCTCCAACTTCTCAGTATGATTCTTCAATTGGACATTGGGTGAAGTCATAGCTTCAAAAATCTTCAAAAGTGTTTCGAACTTCTCTTCAAGGGTCATGCTACTCATCTTGAAAGGATTAACACGAACCAAGACTAGTCTCTTTTGTGTTTTGTCGAATTTTATGGCATGACAGGGAAGGAAATGTGTGGGGTTTTTGATTTCAGGCCAAGAATGAGACTTACCTCTAATACCAAAAATGATGTAACACATGTAGGAAGGAAAGGGAATGAAAGGAAAGCTCAAATTGGTGGAGAGAAGAAGGTGTTGGCGGCATGGGGGAGAAAAAGGAAACACAAGAACTAGAAAATAATGGAATTGATAGAACTGAAGCGATTCTTAGATACAGATTTCACTATAAGAATTGTTTTAGGGCCCTTGATCTTTGGTTATGATGCATATTTCACCACCTAACAAAGACCAAGGCTCACTTGATCACCACCCTAATTGGCCAAATTAGAGATAAGCAAGTAGAGAATTCAACGTAACAACACTGAGGAGTTTTAAACTGAACTTTAGATTTTAAACGTTCATCACCCAGTACAAAAGGGATGGCCAAGCTACTTATAATGGCATGACCATGGCTTTCCTTACTCATTAGGTAACCATTAGAAGGTTACTTCATGATTAAGAAGTGTACTAAGCATACTTACCTAACTAAAGTACACAATTTAACTCTAAACTATACTAATCATGTACAAAAGGCTTAATAATTAGCAAAATGATTATCTAAGCTTCCTTCTTGATGATCCTACACTGATTGATCATGTTCTCCTCCCTAGGAAGGAAATCATCCACGGCTGCCACATCAAAAGAGCTAAGTTAGTACAAGCTTGCCACTTCATGCCATGGTGTCCGAATCATTGCTTGCAAAATGGCTCATTCTCTTCAATCCGCATGGCTTTCTCTCCTTGAATGAGTCACATAATGACTAAGTATTAGTAGACAGCCAAGCAGACACCCACCTTGGTGGAGAAAACCCACCTAAGAGGGTAAACCCTCTAGGTGAAGAAACCGACTGCATGGTGGCGCATGTGGCTCAGTTTCTACTACTATTGGGCCACTGCATTTTGATGACTATGCTAAGGTTTTGTTCCATGGGGGGAAGCCTTAAGATGTCACCGAACCCCCCCATTTGATAAATCTTGATTTGCACATTATTAAATGGCTCAATTAGCCTAATTAATCCAGTCGTGCATTCTTTGGCTTCAACTAGGCAGCATGGCAAAATGGGCTAGACTGGGTCACTTAACGTCCTTGCCTTGGATCTTGCTTGACATGCTTGGATTCTTGACATCCCTAACTAACAAAAAAAGAATTACACAATTTGGATGTCGTTTATTCTAGAAAATAATAAAAACAAAACTGGGTACATGCGAAGGGTTGAACTCAGGCACTATCTCTTTTTCAGCTTGTAAAACGAAACTTGTTCCTTGGACTTGGACTTGAGTAACTAGAATACCTTGACTTGGGGGATTTAACTGGGACGTGTCTGACTGATTTACATCACTTTTTGTTGGTCTATAAACACCACGTGTAGATCCTTTTTCCCATCCGTGTACAATTTCATAAGCCTTTTAAGGAGATGAATTACCTTTGTGGTCGATCTACAAGACATAAAACCAAACTAGTTCTCTCAGACTTAATTATCCTTCCTAAACCTTCTTTCGACCACCCTTTCCCATAATTTCATATTGTGGTTAAGCAGCTTTATACCTTGGTAGTTGTTGTAATTTTGAATATCACCTTTGCTTTTGTAAAGAGGGATAACTCTGCTAAGTATATTCACAGTGCATCTTTGTAGTCCTAAAAACAACATTCAATAAGTCCATTAACCACTGTAGTCTCTCTTCACCCACACCCTTCCACACGTTCACGGGGATTTAGTTTGTGGGCCTTTCCATTAGGCATCTTAACCAATTTATTGCTATTTATTATTATTGTTATTGTTATCATCATTGTTATTCTTGTTGTCCTTGTTGTCATTATTATTATTATTATTATTATTATTATTATTATTATTATTATTAT
>JACYFF010031959.1:89794644-89810926 GCA_017589665.1 Selenicereus undatus
ATATATATATATATATATATATATATATGTATATATATAATATATATCTACACACACACACACATACATATATATACGTGTATATATATGTATATATATGCACACGCACATTATGTATTCCATATATCCATACACATATTCGAACTTTTTCTATCTCATACAAATAAATGAAATACGGATTTGCCTATGTTTTGGCGTGGTTTCCTAAATAAAGAATGGATCCATCATCGTCATTTTCAACAACGCGACGAAAATTGCAACAAAAAAACGCCAGATTGAATGCTGGGCGGCGATTATTGTTCAAGCGTCGGCATATTGAACGGTCTGACATGGTAGCACACCGTAGTCGCTTGCTTGCGAGGGAGGCACGCCAAGTGAGGTCGACGTTAATGCGTTTGGAACAGATGGAATCAACGCATCTTGAACAGTGTGGTCATCAGCAAAATCCCGTCTCAATTCATAGCATAGACACCCTTGGTAATGTTGGCTTTGACTTATCTAATATAGTTCCCTTCTTGAGGCGCTAATCATTACCATATACTTAATACTTCATTCTCACTATATAAAGATTTATTCCCAACATCAGATGAAGGAGGTGATCATGATGAAACCCTCCGATCCAACATTGCTCATTCTTTAAGACTTATGACCACAGAACATGTGACTATCTCATCCACCATGATGGGTAATCTCATGAAACTGTCTTACGTTTATGTACCTCAACCTCACATAAGTTACATACTGACCCTGCTAATACCATTGCAGAACGAACACGTTCCCGTCCAAGACAGTCATTCTCAAATCGATAGGACTTTGGAATGCGAACGGCGACATGTCCAAATTACAAAGCAATTATGTGGATTGAGGAAAGGGTTAGAAATAGTAGTATCACAAATCCCATATTCAATTTGTGTGGCCGAACTGGACAAGTTAGTCTTCCCTTACTTCCACCAACACCTCAATTCCTTGAATCATTGTTGCCAAACCAACATTTCTTGGACAATATTAGAGTCTATAACTCCATGTTCTCATTTACTTCAATGGGGGAAGAATTGATAACAGTGTCAATGGTGGTAGAAGCCCATATGTTTTCCGGATAAATGGTAGCAACTATCACAAAATTGGGTCCTTGCTCCCTCGATCTGGATTACATCCAGCATTTGCGCAGTTGTACATCTACGACACTAGCAATGAAGTGTCAAACCGAGTGAATGCACTCAGGGTATCTGGTCGTTCTGGCGCTAGATTTGACATTGTGGAAGGGTTGCAACACATGTTGGATTCAGTTAATCCTTATGTCGCTGTGTTCAGAAGAGCCAGAGACATGTTAAGTGACCATGGCGAGGTTCCTGATTTACGAATTCGAATAATACAGGCTAGAGAAGGTCGACAATATATTAGACCCACTGCAGAAAAAGTAGCGGGACTAATAGTTGGGGATGGAACTGAACACTTTGGACCACGAGATGTCATACTCCAAACAAGGGATGGATTCTTAAAGAGGATAGATGAGTATCAACCATCCTACATGCCCTTACACTATCCTCTTTTGTTTCCATACGGCACTGATGGATGGAGTGGAGACATCCCACGAATGGCTAACTCCAGTACCTCAAGGTCAACGGTATCAATGAGGGAATTTTATGCATTTCGCATCCAGGACCGACTTGGTGAATCCATGGTTATTAAACAGAGTTGTCGATTGGGCCAACAATTCTACGTAGATGTATGGGCTGCCATTGAGCAATATAGGCTAACATGGTTCGAAAACCACCAAGGTCGCCTGCGGACTGAATTGTACAGTGGCATTCAAGATGCACTAAACGCAGGTGACGTTAGCGTAGAATCAACAGGGAGGAGATATATTCTACCATCTTCTTTCACCGGAGGGCCACGTTATATGATGCTGCATTATCAAGATGCAATTGCAATTTGTCGCGCGCTGGGGCCTCCTGATTTCTTTGTCACATTCACATGTAATCCAAGATGGCCTGAAATCACTATTGAGCTATTACCTGGTCAACGGTCAGAGGATAGACCCGATCTACTAGCTCGGGTGTTCAGAATTAAGTTACGACAACTGCTCGATGATTTTAAAACAAAAAAAATCTTCGGGACAATCATTGCTGGTGAGTTTCTGGCATTGTCGAACACAGTATTTTATCTTATAAATACTTTCACTGTACTAATTACCTCCACTTTAAATTTTGCAGAAGTATATGTTGTTGAATTTCAGTAGCGTGGCCTTCCCCATGCTCATATTCTCTTAACAGTGGCACCGGAAGATAAGCCCACATGCCCGGAAGATGTCGATAGGCTCATTAGTGCAGAAATCCCTGATCAAGCTACGTACCCTCTAGCATATGACACTGTTACATGATTCATGATACATGGCCCATGTGTTTCATGTTTGGTTGACGGAACATGCTCAAAACATTACCCAAAAAGATTTTGTGATGCAACCACATTTGATGAGCATGGATTCGCTCAATACCGTCGGCGGCGCACTCCCCAACAAGTGGTCATTAATGGACAAGAGATTGATAACCAATGGATGGTCCCGTACAATAGAGAACTATGTGTAAAATATGATGCTCACATCAATGTCGAGCACGTTGCTGTCCGTAGTGTGATCAAGTACCTGTATAAGTATGTACATAAGGGACATGATCGTGCTACTATTGTCATTGAGGGCAATACGACAGATCGTGGCAATGAGCAATCTCGGCCATGTAGAGAAGGGAATGAAATCCGGGAATATTTGGATTGTCGCTACATATCTGCCGTTGAGTCATGTTGGCGGATTTTTGAGTTCAGCTTGCAGCATCAATACCCTTCTGTGCAAAAACTTCAATACCATTTGCCAGGAGAACAATGCGTCATGTTCAGTGACAATGATGACCTCATTAGCATTGTTAATGAGCCAGAAGCGCATAAAACAATGTTAACAATGTGGTTTGATGCAAATAAGAAGTACCCACACGCTCGACAGACCACGTATCTGAACTTCCCTCTACAGTGGGTATGGAATCATTCTTCTAAAAGTTGGAGCGTCCGTAAAAAAGGTTATTCAATTGGTCGACTTCCGTTTGCACATCCAAATTGTGGTGAACGATACTATTTGAGATTGCTTCTTACAAAGATATGTGGAGCAACTTCTTATGAGGATATTCGTACCATACGTGGTGTCATACATCCAACATTTAAGTCAGCATGCATGTCATTGGGTTTGCTTGATGATGATGGTGAATGGCATGCTGCCTTGACTGAAGCATCAACATGGGCTTCAGGTGTGCAACTACGAAATATGTTTTGCTCCATGTTGATGTTCTCTGAGATTGCTGACCCGGTAAAGCTGTGGGACACACATTGGGTTCATATAACAGATGACCTGTTACATACCATACGACGCCAGACAAGAATGCCGGATATGGATTTACCATGCACCGAGATCCGGAATCTTGGACTACTTGAGATTGAACATATCTTGAACAGAAACGGATGATCACTACGTAATTTCCCTCCAATGCCACTCCCTTCCATTGAAGCTGCAGTCCATGCAACTAATCGACTTATTATTGACGAACTTGATTATGACACAACTATGGAAACATCAAGATTCGAAAGTTTGGTAAGGGGGTTGAACTCAGATCAGTATCATGCGTACAGATCAGTACTCGATACTCATAACAGAGGTGAAGGGGGGTTGTTTTTCATATATGGTAGTGGTGGCACGGGAAAGACATATCTATGGAATACTTTAATCTCCAAGTTCCGATCTGAAAAGCATATTGTTCTTGCCGTGGCGTCATCCGGAATTGCTTCATTACTGCTACCCGGAGGAAAAACAGCCCACTCGGTATTTAAAATACCGTTACAACCTGATCAGACATCTGTTTGTTACTTTGATAAGAGGTCTGAGCGTGCGGATCTCATCCGTGAGACAAGGTTGATTGTATGGGATGAAGCACCAATGATGAATTGCTTAGCGTTTGAATCGCTTAGCGTTTGAAGTCGTTCATCGTCACCTCCAGGACATATGTGATAATCAGAATGCTTTTGGCGGGAAACTGGTCCTTTTTGGGGGAGATTTCAGACAGATACTTCCTGTGATTACACACGGAAGTCGTGAATCAATCGTTGCAGCTACAATCCATCGAGCAATATTCTGGAATGATTGCAGTGTCTTGCACTTGCGTATAAACATGCGGCTGCAACGAATCGATGAACCTAATGAGACCGTGCCCAATGTCGAAGAATTTGCTCGATGGATATTAGAAGTTGGAGATGGTCAAGTGCAAGGAATTGCTATTTCATATGACGGCGAGCCTAATTGGATTAAGATACCAGAAGAATTCCTAATACGGAATGAAAGCAACGACCTGCATAATTTGATCGCATCAATTTATCCTGATTTTGATGTTAACTATGCAGATTGGTCATATCTTCGTGAACGAGGAATTCTTGCACCAACGAATGATGATGTCGATGAAATAAACACAGTCATGTTATCCATGCTTCCTGGAGATGTGAAAAGCTATTTGAGTTGTGACACTATTTCAAACGCCAACGATTGTGGTCCTTTCAGTGATATGGAACCCCCTGAATTATTGCATTCCCTAAAGATCTCTGGGTTGCCAAATCATTGTTTAGATCTTAAAATCGGTGCGCCAGTTATATTATTGAGAAATTTGAATCAGTCAATAGGGTTGTGCAATGGTACTCGATTAATTATCAGTAAGCTGGGTGATAGAGTGATTGAGGGCAAAGTAATAATTGGCTCAAAGGTTGGGGAGACTGTTCTAATACCCAGAATTGACTTAACACCATCAAATCTTCCAGATCTACAAATCAAAAGAAGGCAGTACCCTCTAAAGTTGGCGTTTGCAATGACAATCAACAAAAGTCAAGGGCAAACTTTAAATAGAGTTGGTATATACCTTCCAAGGCCTGTGTTCAGCCATGGTCAACTTTATGTTGCACTGTCACGTGTTTCATCTCCTTCTGGATTAAAAGTACTGCTCTGTAATAAGAGGGGAGTTCCAGTAGACGTTACAAAAAATGTTGTCTATAGGGATGCATTGAACAATTTGTAGCTTATAATTATATTGTACAGTTTATTCATTTTGCCTATTATATTATGTTTGTTTGATTATCATATTTTCAATCATAACATTCTGGTGTTATGTACAGTAATATACCTCACTGGATAAATACTTTGTGGTAATTTCTTTATTACCATATCATACTATATTCTTTTAATTTTTTCAAGATTACAGATATGGCATCTTCAGCACCTACATTTATGCCTATATGCGCCATCAATCCATGCAATAGATTTGTAACATTGACAGTTCGCCTCATGCGAGCATTGTCCGTCCGAGTCTATGGGCAACGGACAGTATAGAAAGTTATATTTATGGACTACCAGGTATTGGATTAGTGTGTTCAATAAAGTCATCATCGTATGCATGTATAATGCTTACGTTTGCATTTTATTTTTTTATAGTGTGATGAGATATTCGGCATCATAGAAGGCAATGCCGATATTACTCGATGGAGGTCTATACTCAGTGATGGCAAGGTTTATCACATATCCGGACTCTCGGTTGATGCTGCTACAGATGGCGAACGGAATGTGGTGACCAACCTTTACAAATTGGTTTTCACGCCGCGAACAACACTTATTGGTGTCATTGAAGAATGTCAGGATATTCCCTACCAACATCGACCTCCTTTCCTGCCATTCATCGATATCCCTCGAAGTCTTCGGACACCTGATAATGTTGTTGGTACGTATTGTTCACACAATCAAGTTTCCTATCCAAGTTTATGCATGCATTTCTTCTGTATTATTTACAGCGTTCTCATTCCCTGTTGCTCTATAGACATCATAGGGATGGTAGTAGCTATATATCATCTGGAGAGGACTAGAGATAGAGGCACTGCACGGCGGGAATTATTACTTTGTGACATGCAGTACGTATTGTTTTTATATAAAGATTTGTTCATATTGATTGTTATATCTCAATTATATAAAGATTAGTATATATGACACCTTTTGTGCTGGATGCATCCATTGAGACTGACTTTATGGGGAGATTTGGCGGAAGTTGAGGGGTCCTATATTCAGCAACATTTGACTGATGAGAATATACTCCTTACTTCCAGAGTGCACATTAGACATTAAGAAGGTAGCTTTACGTCCACATAACTCACCAATTTTCATTATTCTGATTGTATATTTGAGTAACATGTTTTCACTATTGCAATATAATTATAGGAATATCAGTTTCGACTTTGCCCATTAGTAGATTGCTGATAAACCCAGATATTGAAACAACAGAAGATTTTGAAGGATGGTATACGCAACATGTAACATTAATTTAGGTTTTGTAATTCCATACAACTTATATACATCTAACCTCACACGTGTTACTTTCTATATATGCATTAGGTACTCTGGCACTTCAGGTGTGATGAAGCATTTCGATTTCATGCGTTTGAGAACATTACGCATGTGCCATCTAGAGAAACTGTTTGTAACTAGACGGATTAGATTATATGAATATGCTTCTGCGCCAAATGTAAGCTAAACTTTTATTCATCAAATGTTCCTTATGCTCACATACATTTACTCAGTATCACATAATTATATGTCTGCAGGTTAGATATTTTCGGATTTTTGCATATATTGTTGAAATTCATCCGCTGCTTTACGACGCTTGCACTAATTGCAACAAAAGTGTCAACACTTATGTATTCGCGCTTAATGTACCGTACTGCACATGTCGATCCCCGAGTTTGACTCGGAACAGGTTTGCATATATGATTCTCTATTGTTTCATAATAATGTGTTGTACTTTTCCAAATTTATGTGTAAAGTTAGTGTAACCATCCCTTTCTATTTCAAAAATATAGGTTCATATTTAGAGTTGTGTTACAAGATGTTACTGGTTGTAGAGAATTCACTGTTCTTCATGATGATGCTCGAATTCTTTTACATACGACCGCTACACAGTTGGATATGTATGCAGCGCAGATATTCTTACTGTTGCTGATTATCATGTTCACCCAAATTATTGTTCCACTGTTGCCTAACCTGTGTGACTATTATTCACAGCCATATGGTCATCTATCGCTCTATTCGATCATAGATGATTAGATCGGAAACCCTTGGGTTTTCGTTATAGAGCCTCCACGCCGGCATGAAGTAGAAGCTCCTGTTGCTCTTATTGTGCCAGTCAATTGGGAGGAAGAAGTCCATTACATACGACATACTAATGTTAGGTATACCAGGTATATAATGTATATGTATAAAATTCTCTTCCATAAATGAAAATCAAATTATCTCTAAATCTTTATTTTTGGTTTAGGTACAAGAGACGAAGGTGGATTCTTAATCACTGGCGTCATAACTTAACTTATCATCATTCAATTTAGCGTACTTTGTACCAAGTTCACTACATAATGTGTTAGACTTTCTTATATAGACTTATTCCACAATGATATAGTTTTCTATTGTTAATCGTAATATTTATGCAAGCAGTTACTGTATATTTAATTTTTTTTTGTTGGGTTTTTTCTTTCTCTTTACTTACTTATAGTATTAATTGTTTCTACGCAAACTATCTATTTATTTTTTTGATAAGATGTGTATGAATTATCTATTTAAACATACTCCGTGCTTTTGCACGGGCCCATACTAGTATGTTAAATGATTGAACATGTGTATGGTATAGGAGGAGGGCTAATTAATTCAATTTCAAAGAAATTTTGAAGTTTAGATTGTGATAATTTAAGGTGAATATGCAATTCAAATTGTGATATATAATACTTGTTATTTTGGATTTCTATTAAAAAAATTTTAAAAAGTAAGTTATTCAGTCCGACCACAATATACGTGTTCTAAACCACCCGATACATTAGCTTTCTAGCAAGTCAAAGTGCCTGAAGATTTATTTAAAAAAACGCCCGTAAAGATTAGATTGTTGACTTCCAAGAAAAAAAGTTGCATTGATGCCCCAAAGATTAGATCATTTGCATGTAATGTTCATTTTTCACCTATTTGCTAGAGTGATATTTTAATAATACGACACTAAAATTTCAAGGACAGTAAACTAAATCCTAAAATATTAACGTCACATCAATTAACGCTTAAGACCTTAGGGTTGGGGGAGTCTGTGTTAAATACCCTTACTTTCCTTTGCACCCAAAATCGAAGTATAAGAAAAATGATGGTAAAGAGGAACATGATAAGTAGGAAGCTGTTGCCTTTCTCCATCCACCACGGGGTAGGTGTTGCCTTTCGCCATCCAATCAAGAGGAAAATTATATTACTTAAGAAATTATAAGTAGTTTGAAGCGGAAGGAGTCCGTTATTAATATTGCACTGAATGAACGTATATTAATAATCAACCACCACGGGGTAGCTGTTGCCTTTCTCCATCCACCCAACTGAAGTCCTCCTTAGTAATATAAAAGGGCATCAATGCATAGAAAGCTGCATACCTTCAAGCAATATAATTCCTCGTAAAATTATCATGGAAAACTCTGCTGGAGCAGCTGGCCAAAATGCTTCATCAAAGGAGATCGAAAGTTGTCTCCCTGCTCAATTTCATCCAACTATCTGGGGTGATCGCTTGCTCAACTACACTCCCCCGTCTCAGGTAACAAGAAATTATTCATTCGAGTCCTAAAACATTTACATTGGTAATCTCTTTATAAGAATATAATTCTAAAGTAGTAAAACATATCTTTGTTTCAACAAGTTAATAGTAAATACACTTCTGACTGACTCAGTAGTTCTATACTTGTAGCATGACTTAAAAGAGAGTTGTCCTCCAAATTTATTAGTTCAACGTTTTCTTAACTTGTAGAGTTCTCATCAGTTTTCATTATAATAATGTAGGAGATCCTATGCCAAGAAGAGCATGCATTTGATGAGCTCAAAAAAGAAGTCAGGAAAAAGCTTTTGACTGCAATTGAGAACCCAAAGGATAAACTCGGCTTTATCGATGCAATAGAAAGACTTGGGGTGGCATATCACTTTGAAGAAGAAATAGGGATTATCCTGCAAGAATTTCATGACAACTATAACTAGAAAAATGGTCTCTATGACAATGACCTCTATCATGTTTCTCTCAGATTTCGTCTCTTGAAGCAACATAGTTTTTATGCATCTAGTGGTAAGCTACTATCCAAGCTAATATATGTAGCATTGAATTTTGAGCCCTTCGAAACAAAAAGTGCACACACACATATTTTGGTAGGGAAACATATGCATTCAAAGGTCGAGGTAAGAAAGATGCAAATTTAGGTCTCTAACTAGTTGCTCCTCAAGTGATTTTACTAGTTAAACTTACTAGCATGACAAGGTCTAGTTGAAATTTGACTATTTGCAACACCTACATACACCAATACACACTTGAAATTAGCCCCTCTGCTCACAAAAGTATCTATAGGGGTAAGATTGTATACATTTAAACCTTTAAAAATTCCACGAAAGTGGCTCACAATCGCAACACACAGTCCTTTCGACCCATATCCTAAGTTTCAAAACTCCGATAATCCTACCAATATAGCAACACCAAAGCAACCGAGGCACATTGATTAGATCCGTACAAATAGAATTGGAAGTTAGAACTGATAGCTTCACACATCGAATAATTTATGATTGTAAAAGTCACGAACAATGCAATGATATTTCTGTATTTTTTTGGAAACTAATAAAAATGAAATTAATTTGCCCATGTTTAGGATCAAAATCTACATCTTGTCACCGAAAGTTAAAGAAAATAAATTAGATTTTGAAGATATAAGCAAGAAAATAAATGATGACCACTACAGTGGCATATGTCCAAAAAATATAAACGATAAACTCTTTTTTGGAAAGAACTTGTAAAAGTCAGCTAACTTTTCTTCAAAGTCTTAAAATATGACCAAAACTTTAAAAAGGTTTTAGAAAATCTCTAAATTTTAATATTGAGTCCAAATGATCACTGAAATTTGTGTGTTATTTTTCATTCCCTACTAATTAAAGAAATGCTTAATTATATTTTTTTAAAGTTAAAATTAGTGGTACCTTTTTTTGAAGACCCAAAAGCACAATTTAGAGAGAAACTTTAGAATGATAATCAACATGACATGTAAAACAATTTAAGACTACTTTATCAATGGGAGATGAAATTCTTTCAAGGACAGTGACAACATCTAAAAAAAAAAAAAAGAAACAAAGAGTCAAAGACCATTCGCTTAGAGCATTCCCAGTACAGTTCCAATTTTTGGAACTCTAGCCTGTCACGTCAACAAAAGTTTCATAATTTTGGAACTTGCATTTCATCACTTCTCCAACAAATGGAACTCAATTGTAATCATCCAATAAAAATATTTGTTATGGACCCACTTTATAACACACAACCTATTTTTTTAATCATATAAAAATTATATATTACTTCAAAAAAAAAAGAAAAAACAAAAAAAAAATTTGAAAATGTAAACAGTGACACGCGGGGAGACACGCACAGGCGTGCTGCCCCGCATGTCACACGCATTTTCACATTGCTACCAGAGCACATTTGACATGGGAAAGACACGCGGGCCCCACCAATGACTCGCGTGTAAACCATTGCCAGTGCTCTTATGTATGCGCACGTAATCTCATACAGACAGGACCAAATCTACGAATAGTAGGTGCTGTTGAGCATTTCAAATTTTCTTTGTTGCCCTTTCTTTTGTTGTGCCATCATTGTACGTTGAACATTCTCATTTTTAACAACAATCTAAGGCCTAATTGGACTAAATATCTTGGAAATTATCATCTCACAACTGTTCCACCAACTTTTTTTTAATTGTCTTCCAAAAAATTAAGAGTTAATTCCCTGTGAGAAAAAAGAAAGAGAAAGACAAATAAGGGCTTCTTTAATTGGCGAGGTATAGGGATGGCAGTGGATCTCGGATCCGATCTAGATTCATCAGAGCCAACCCAGTTTAGAGCTTCTGAGTCCGACGAAATGAGACCCAATGGGTCTTAAGTGGGTCTAGGTCCAAGGGATGTGGGTCAAGGCTGGGTCTGGATCTAAAGAATTCTACCCAAGCCCGACCCCAAAAATCCATTTAAGGCCCATTAATCTTTCTGAAGAAAATGTGACAAAGGGAATTGATTAAAGTAACTCTAAATTAGTAAACCCTAAAACCATTTTACTTTCTGTCTGTCATAAAAGAAGAACTATTTTGTTACATTTAGTTAAAACTCAAACATGCTCTCAGAAGACACATTAATAAATAAATATTAAAAAATAAAATATACGATAAATACACCTGTGTAATATATATATATATATATATATATATATATATATATACACACACACACACACACACCCACAGAGAATGTAAGAGCACATACTCTCGAGTGTATCTAATAATTTGTCTTAACTCAAATCATACTTGTGCAGACGTATTCACCAAATTAAAAGATGAGAAGAATAGTTTTAAGGATGGGTTGATGTCAAGGGATGCACAAGAGTTGTTAGGGATGCACAAGAGTTGTTAAGTTTGTATGAAGCAACATATCTAAGGGTGCAAGGAGAGGACATCTTAGAAGAAGCTCTGGAGGTCACTAAAACTAAACTTGAAGAATTGGCACCTCTTCTTGCACCTTCTCTAGCCAAACAAGTGCTACATGCTCTATCGCGCCCTATGCGCAAAGCCCTTCCGAGAATGTATGCAAGAGAAGTTATGTCTTTCTATCAAGAAGATGAGTTTCATGATTAAGTTCCACTCAAATTTGCAAAGCTCAATTTCAACATACTACAAAAGGCAACACCAGCAAGAACTAAGCATTGTTTCAAGGTACACTCCTTCATCAATCGATCTAACTGGAAAAAAAATATCAGGTGCTTCCAAAATTCATTACATTAATTATTTTTCCTTAAGGCCAGTATTTATCGCTCGTCTTTCGTGTATATAATTGTATTACACTAAACCATGTAAGTGTCACATTTTGGAAAAAGGGAGAATTGATAGTAAAGAAACAAGTAACTTTAAAAGAATTCATATTAACTTGTATTATCAAATTAGCTTCTTTTTTTTTTTGCCCAAAAGAGTACATAAAGTAGTTGAATGTTAAATGACAGGGCTTAATTGTAGGAATCAATGGGCACTTATAGAGATTCTTATATGTCGTTAACTTGGTGTTCATTTTAGCAACGACAAAGTTAATGAATATCCCCCCCCCCCCCCTTCCCAACACCCAAACAAATGCAGATGGTGGAAAAAGGTAGATGTGGCGGTGAACTTCCCTTTTACAAGGGACAGGGTAGCGGAATGCTACTTTTGGATAGTTAAAGTGTACTATGAACCTCAATACGCCTTAGGAAGGAAGTTCGTCACCAAAATAATTGCCTTAACCTCAATTCTCGATGACATCTTTGACAATGTCTCTGGCATTCATGTAGAGTTAGAGCACTTCATCCAGGCAATTCAGAGGTAATATTTCTTGATCTCCATATACAATATTTGTTGGAGTGTGACAGTGCGCTTGAACATGCATATAAGCTTGAATATATTTGTACAATATCTGTAGATTATATATAGGATTAACAATTTAATTACCTGCTCCTGCCCACCCGCCCCCAAAAAAGCAACAAAGGGAACTTCTTTGATTTTAATTTGGTTGGAAATAGTTGATTGGCATCAAGTTTTTAAAAGAGAATTTTCATAGTTGTTAGTTGTTTGAATTTGGACCATCTTGCTAGGTGGGATATCAACGCCATGGATGAACTACCCACATACATGAAGATTTGGTTCCAAGCATTACTCCAATTGTACGATGAAATGGATGAAGAACTAGCAACCACTGGGAGATCATCCATAGCAAGCTATGCCAAAAACGCAGTAAGTGTATTGATACTACTTGGTTAGGAAAAGAACTATATTTTAGATCATTTAGTTTTTATACAATCATTTTTTGGAATTATCAATATTAAAATTAGTTTAGAGGTCCGTTAACATTTGAAATAATAGATTTAAAGGTTATAAAATGATCAAAATATCCTTTATGTTCTCATTTTTTTCTCAATAATAATAGTAGTAGTCGTGGTAGTAATGTAATGACAATAATGAATTAACGACGAAAAAGAAACTCAAGTGTATTATTATTATAATAATAATAATAATTTTTTATTATTACAATAAAAAAAATAAAAAGGATATTTTGGTCATTTTAGTATATTTAGATCTACCTTTTCAAATGATGACAGATGTGCAAATTATATTGAGTTTTCATGCGTCCCAAAACTTATGGTACAAAACTTAGTGAACCTAAACGGTTTTTTTGTTTTTTTTTTTTTTGTTTTGTGCGACTATTAGTTAGCTCTAATGATAAAGGGCATGTTCGGTAAAATTATTTATTTTAGTAATGGTTAGTTGTTTTACTAGCTGTTAGTGGTTTTATTAGCAATTAGTTATGACCCACTAGTGGTTAGTATTTAGCGGTTTAACTAGTGATTTAAAATAAATGCGTTTGGTAAAAGTAGCTATTGAAGTAGCAGATTTATATAAAATGACTAAAAAGGACATAATAAATAAAGGTTTTTAGTAAATCAAAAGAAGAATTTTGTAATTTGCCATGCAACCACTAGGTAGAGGTTCTTAAAAGATACTTTCATTAGCTTTTAAAAAACACTACATAAACCTCTAACCACTACCTCATTCACTACTTTACCAAACACTTTAAGTAGTGGTCCATACCACTTTGACCACTACAAACTAATAACCTCTACTTCAACCTCTATTACCGAACACGCCCAAAGTCTATACAAACTGTTACTAGAGATCGGAGTTCAAATTTTACTTACATTAATTTTTATGCCTCATTTGTACTAAAAAAAATGTAACTTTTTTAATTTTTATAGTCATTAATAAATCTTTTTTAATAATTGTTAACCTGTAAAAACGGTTATTATAACAAGTTTACATACCCAATCCGCAACACTCTTTATGAATGACACTCCATCTAGGCCTTGAAAACTTCTAAGTTAACACTACTGCACAATCAAACTCCTCGTCGAAAACTAAACATTGGGCATGCTTAAGGGCTTAAGGGTGGCAATGGATCGGGTTCAAATCGGGTGAATCATCATCCACATCTATCACTCGCTTTCATTCAATTCATCCAATTCATCCATCATCCGTGAAAATTCAATTCAATCCATCCATCTATCAACCGGGGATGAAAATGGATGGATCAGGTTATAAACGGGTGATGAAAACTTATGTCTAACATTTTCACAAATTTATAAAGAAAAAATGATGTTTGCCTTTTGAAAAGTTTAAAAAAGATAACTTAGGTACAACAAATGAATAAATATAATGTTTATCATATTAATTTGACGACAATCATAAAATTAATAATATGATTGCCTAAAAAATGGGTAAAATTTAAAGGGCAAAAATAAAAGGTATAGTAATTGTAAATAGGGGATAAAGAAGTTGATGACTAAGTAGGTGATGGATCAGGTGGCGGGTCAGATAGAGTATCACCCGGATCCAACCCAATTGGTCAAACCATCATCTATCATCCATCCATTATTCATGTATTTTAGGTTTCCACCCGCTTTTTTGGGTCGGATGGAACGTATATTCAGCGGATGCGGGTGAAATTGCCACCCCCTCCCCCCTCATACTGGAATATCATGATTTGCTTTATGGTCTTGAATATCCCTGCTTTGCAAATTTTCATCAACATAATTCAACTAGCCTCAACCTAGAAAAACTCACTAAATCCTCTTTTCCACCCCTTTAAGCTGATTTTAATATTGGGCTATTTATTCTGTAAAACACCTCGAGGAGCAAGTTTTATACAATAAACTGCAGAAAGCATGGGGTTAAAATATGATGTTTAGACTCAAAAATATAAGCATAGCAAAAAATGGGCATTGTTTAGAAGCGTTAATTATAGATGCATCTCAATCTGGTATATGGACAACCACTCCCCGCTTTTTTGGTGCATAAGAAGGGCTAAGCCCCAAATAGAACTTTATTACTTAAACTTTCTTGGCCAAACGGTCCCAACTACAGCCCTGTTCGGTAAAATTAGTTGTTTAGGTAGTGGACAGCAGGTCTCAACTACGGTCCTGTTCGGCAAAATTAGCTGTTTAGACAGCAGATAGTGGTTCAGATAACGGATAGCGCTTCCAATTTAGCTATTAGCAGATAACTATTTAGATGAGCGGTTGAAACTAATGTGTTCTATAAATTTAGCTGTTATGCTAGCTGATTAATGTAAACTGACATAAAAGGATATAGATGATTTACAAAGATAAAATTTTAAAGGATATTATTTGGCAAAAAATATGAAACGCTACTTTTAAATGTCAAGCGTTATACTATTAGCTTTTCAAAAATGCTACTTAAAACGCTAAACATTACTTGAAATGCTGGTCAAAACATTAGTTTACCGAACACTAAAAATTAACTAATTAGTATATTGACTTGGTCAAAATACAAAACGCTACCCTAATTGCTGTTGTCGAGCACGGGATACATCTGCAGTAGTAGCATCCATAACCTCAAGAGGAGGTGAATTAAAGTAAACTACTCCTACGGCATTTGTAATGCCTTAGTTAATCTATCAGCAACTTGATTAGCTTCATGATAGCAATGCGACATTTTCACCTCCTAGTCCTCCCGAGCAATGATGTCCTTGCACTTCAGAATTAACGGCATATGAATTGGATTCCAGAATCCCTGCCCTTGTAGCATCCTACAGAGATTATTGAGTCCACTTGAACCCACACCTTCTTCAACGCCATCGCATGGGTCATTCGAAGACCTCTTGGTAAAGACCTCAATTCCGCTTTGACCGAGGTACAGATGCCAAAATTCTCGTAGTAACCTCTGATCCATTCTCTTCTACCACCCCTGACGACCCCACTACCCGTAGGTACACCCGGGTTGCCCTTACATGCGTCGTCAATATTCAGCAGAGCGCAACCAATTGGCGGGGCCTCCCAATGAACAAGTTTATCCATACCAGGACCCATCCTCCTTAGAGGATCCAAGTCCAACTAAAAGGCATGGATAAGACCCGCAAACCTAGTCCGTGGATAAAACACACACATATACAAATACATACATACATACATATACACACACACACACACACACACACACACACACACACACATATATATATCGATGCGCCCACACACACACACACACAAATATACACACGCGCGCGCGCACACACATACACACAATATATACCCGCAAACCTAGT
>JACYFF010031959.1:89815926-89836637 GCA_017589665.1 Selenicereus undatus
AAATCTTATTTTGAGACTTTACGTAAGGGGCAAAAAGAAAACTTGATGTGATTTATGGGCAGATGAAAGACTTAGTGAAGACCTATCATGAGGAATCAAAATGGTTACCAGATTATCAAAATAAGCGGTTGGCACCGACAATGGAAGAGTACAGAAAAATTGCGTTTGATAGCACTCCTTATCATATGCTTACAGTGGCATCATTTGTCGGAATGGGAGGGATCGCAGCGGAGCAAGCCTTTGATTGGTTGATTGGTAAATCCCAAATGCTTCGAGCTGCTTATCTCATGTGTAGGTTCATGGATGACATTGTTTCACATTAGGCAAAAAATCTAAGTAAGCTAAGATGTAAGCATTAGTTATGGTATAGGTCATGTTCTTTTGGAATTTTATATTAATACTTATCAGAAGCATTTGGTACAATTCAACCCAATTTAGCATTGTTAAGTACTTGTTGAAAACATCTAGTCATATTTAATGAATTAGTATGTTCCAGCATGATTCAACATATTTCAACAATAAGTTCTCACAACTCGAAAACAACATGCCATTAAAATGTAGAATAAGTTTGAGGATGAATATTCTACGATGTATATTTAATTTGCATAGACAACATGTACCTTCAGCAATAGAATGCACGATTCAGGAGAGTGGAGTCTCAAAAGAGGAGGCATATAGGCAGCTCAGCAAGCAAGTTGAAGATGTATGGAAGTATTTAAACGCTGCATTTTTTAATCCTCAAAGCCCTCCCATGCCTCTTCTTTTGCGTATCCTCAACTATGCTTGAGTTATGGAGCTGCTTTACAAGGCCGAAGATGGCTATAGTTCTTCTATCAACACCAAGTGTTGCCTTGTTCCATTACTTGTCGATACCGTTGAAATTATATGACCAATTCATTCACAATAGATCTTCATCAATAAGGTCATGAATATTAGGTTTGATAGTAATCTGTTCTTAGTTTGAAGTGTTTGATAATACCTTAAGAATGTAATGTAGCTGTTGCTTGTTGCATTTATATTTGTGCATGACTATCTTGTTTCATTGCGCTTGTCAAAATGTGTTATGATGGGTTTGCAATCTCTAATTTAAATAATGACAGAAGAATGTAATATAAACGCCTACAAGATTTAATTTAAATTCCTCTTTCAGGAGTATGTTATCTTATTTATTGTCTTGTTGCCTATTTGTTTATTTGAAATATATTCCTATAAAAATGGAACATATTAAGAGTGTGTTCAACTGCAAAAATGGTTTTTTTGAAAAATAATTTTTACTTTTTCGTTGTTTCACACAGGAAGTAATTGAAATCAATTTAATTTTCTATAAAAGGGAGGAAATAGATTTAGTTGATTTACTCAACTTCAATTTCTATTATATCCTTTTCTTCATCTTAGTGCGTTTAACTATTTCTCGATCGATCTTCTTACATCTCAAAAGGCAATTCTTGGAAAACACGTCTGTCCTTCTGACCCAAACAACTTTAATTTAACTGTTTAGGTCTGTCCAAGTAATTCAACAATCATCTAACCCAGACAAGCACGCCTGTGCTTTTTAGGCCAATGAACGCTCGTGCTTACTAGTCCAAACAATAAGAACTGTTTGGATCAATGAGCATGGTTACTTCTTGAAACAATTTGCACCAATTTTAGCCAATCTCTGAAAATCTGGTTGACTCTCAAAAAAGAAAAATATTAAAAGTACAGTTACAGAGTGAGTTTTTTAGAAAAAAAAACTAACAAAACTAAAAATTTCCTCTTCTAACAAGCCCTAAACCGAAGGGACATACACTTCATGAATACAACAGGATTTTTGAAAGGTCCTTGGATAGTCCATAGTACGGACATCCTTTGACTCCATTAGTTCCAACCAAATACTTTGATCCAGGTGCAGAGGTATGGTATTAGGATGGGATGCATCTGCATACCACTTTTTCATCGTGACAACATCTATTGATCAAGCAGAGAAACAAATTAAGTTACAGTTTGAAAAGCATGCATGCATCATATTCTTGCCAGTAATACAAATAGTAAAATTATAACCTAATGTCAAACAAAAGAATAGCAAAAAGGGAAAAGATAAATATGTTACAAAAAGGCTGACTAAATTAACTATTCGAAAATTACATCTTTGTATAAAATACAAAAGAAAATTAAATTGAGAAAAAGAAAATATAGAAAGTAGGGTAAGGGAGGCGTTTGGTAATCACCTCCGGTTGACCATCTAATCAACTCAAACACCCTAGCAGAAGTTAAATCAATCGGAGTTTAAGTGACCTACTGCTCTCTATAATTTTATGCGATTGTAAATGAGTGTGGACAATGGTTTGCTAAGTTATCTAACAAGCTAGAGGCTTATGGTTTTGTGGGCTCTTGTACCGATTATTCCCTGTTCACCTATAGAAAAGGAAATGTTTTCATGTGGTACTTGTGTATGTTGATGATACTATTCTTGCTAGCAATGATACTATTGCTTGTTAACAATTCAAAGAATATCTCAATACTTATTTTTTCATATTAAAGATCTGGGCCCTTTGAAGTATTTCCTTGGTAACAAAGTGGCCCTCGGATTGTTTTTATGTCAATGGGAATATGTCTTGGAGATTGTAGATGAATAGGGACTGTTTGGTCGTAAGCTGATTGCTTATCCTGCTAAAGAAAATCATAAATGGGCACTTGCTTCAGGAGAGTTATTTGATGATCCTATGCAATACATGAGGCTAATGAGATATTTATTTGATAATCACTTGGTTAGAACTTAGTTACGTTGTTCACGTCTTGTTACAATTCATGCATGCCCCACAGACTGAGTACTTTGCTGCTAGATGTGTGCTCCATTATCCTAAAGGCAACCCAACATTTGAGCTTTTGTTTCGTGCAGAGAGTAACTTACAATTATATGCTTACAGTGATTCTAAATGGATTGCCTGCCCACTTACAAAACAATCATTGATTGGTTACTTTGTGAATCCAGGTGGGCCACCCATGTTGACTCCAAGAGTCACATATTGATTTTGATGATAACAAACAATATAATTAGTGCTATATATGAAATTATGAAGTGAGTTGATTTTATAATTATTCTACTTCATATATAATATTCAAGGTCGGCCCAAGATTAATTATGCATGCTAGGCAAGAGACAATATGGAAAATATTATTCAAATAAAAAGGATTTTATTTGATTAAATGATTCTATCCTTGATTCTAGCCATGACAAAATATTGTCCTTATTTGATTGGAATATTCTAGCAATATTACTTGATTGGAATATTCTTTTTTAATTTCAAACTTGATCTCTCAAAGATTATATTGCATGATTTTATTTTATTACAAATATATTTTGTTGCCAAGATTCAAAGAGATTTACATGTCCAAAAGGCAAGAGAAGAGATTGTGAGCATATACTTTCTTATTGGAGAAGATCACAAGATAAAATCAGAATATCTGTGATGAGACACTTCCTTATTGGATGATGGGAGTCACAACTTGCAAGGCTATAAATACTTATCACAAGAGCAAGAGCAATGAGATCCAAGCAATCACACAAGCAAGTTGCAATCATACTACACTGAGCTATACATTGGCAAATTCCTTAGAGTCTTGAATTATAATCAAAATTCTTGAGAAATCTTGAGGAATTCTTATTAAGGAGTAAACGAAGGAGTTGGTGTGAGGTCACAACTCCTCCCAAACTTAAATCAATGGTTGATTTATGTAGCTGGGATCTTTAGAGTATGGTGCTCTGAAAGAAAGTGTGAAGGTTCACCTTAATAAGAAAAGTAGAGCGTTGAATCCTAGAGTTGGATAACTCTAGGCGGGGACTTAAGCCTGTTGAGGCCAACCTCGTTAAAATATCCTTGAGTTTTGTCTCTCTTTTATTTCAGTTCTTACTTTGAGTTTTGGTTTTAATTTTCTAAGATCACCCTATTCACCCCTCTCTAGGGTAATCTAAACCTTCAATTGGTATCAAAGCAGGTGCCATTATCTTAAGACTTAACCGTCTAATAGCTTCGATCCCATGGCTAGTTATAATTTTGATTCTGATTGTCCACCTCTTTTTATGGGTACTAACTATGTTTGGTGGCAGGAAATCATGGAACTCTATGTTACGCACAAAGATCTAGATCTTTGGGAGATTATTAAGAAAGGTCCCATTGTCATTGAAAAATCGAAGGATCAGTTTACCAACGAGGATTACAGGATGATGTCCAAAAATTCTAAAACCATTAATATGCTATATTGTGGTCTTTCCATTGATATTTGTGAATAAGTTTTTCATTATAAGAGAGCGAAAGAGATTTGGGATTATCTTTGTTGTCATTATGGATCTAATGAAAAGATTGCAGATCTTGAAACGATTACAAATGAGGAGAATGGTGATGACAAAAGTGGGCCTTATATAGAGTTAGTGGAAAAGCAAGACCAAGAAGAGCATGAGTTCAAAAAGAATATTCAAGACCTATCAACTCCAATGAGTAAGGAAAACAAGGTAAAAAATTTCATTGATAATTCTTCTCAATCTTGCCTCAACATTATTGATTTAAATACTACAATTGGTAATATTTTTCCAAAGCCTTATGCAAGTGGTATTAAATCTAAAAAGTGGGACAAAAATAAGAAGAAAAATTTGGCTACCTCAAGATTCTCTCTTGTTTCTAACCCTTATGGACCTAAGAAAAAATCTTGCCCTATATATTCTATTTTGCAAAACTCGATGAAGAATCGACAATTTTTTGTAAAATTATTTGCCCATAATTTTGAAATATTTAAAAAGTCACCACGAGCATTTAAATTTCTAAAAAGCTCAAGAGAGAGAATAAAATGTGGGGCTTCTCAAAATCAGAAGAAAAAACTGGTAAGTGTTGGGCTACCTAAGGTAAAAATAAGGTAAACTTTTAATCTATCCTTTTTTCCCCTTCCATATTTTTTTTCATAACCATGTAGGGAGGGAAGATAAATTAGGTATGCTTAATAATCACATATTAGTTTGATTATTCTTTGATTATTTAGCAAAGGAGAAATTGTATATCTTATTTGTGAATAAGTGTTCTCTTGCATAGATGCTTAATATCATTATTTATTTCAATGTCAAAATCATGTTTGTTGTATGTCATTCAAATTTTGTGTCACAGTACTCATTTACTGCATGAAACTTACATTAAAATTTGACTATCATTCTACATATGCTTGTTTTATTGAATTGAGCTCTATGTCCAAAAATTTTGGTATCTACCCCAATTATGTGAATAGGAGACTTAGCTTGATGTGCAGTATTAATATTCAATATTTTCATGCTATTATCTCCATGATTATGCATAATTTTGAATTTTCAGTACCATGTAACTCGTTAATTATCCTTAATTAACAGTTCATGAAAGAGAGGAGAGGTGATATGATTTATAGTTAAATATCTTGATTCATGTGTTGTATATATATTTATGCCTATGTGACTCACAATTGGTGTTTAGTCTTTTCCCATTCATATAATATAAGATTAATTTTCATGGATCATGTTGTTTGCTTAATTAGTATACTTTATCCCTAAAAATTATATTGGAATAATAACTACAAAAAGTGGATATAATAATTGAGTCTTTTCCACATGCTTATATATTTTTATATGGCATGAATTGATAGGCATCCTATGTCATAGTACTAATGGTGTAATTGAAAATTTTATAGATGATCATTTAACCAAACCCAAAAAAACAAAAAAAGAAATAAAAAGGGAAAGGGGTGGATGTACTTGAAGAGAAACTAACTTTGTAATCTAAGCCCTGTTTCAATGCATTGAAATCAAAAAGAAAAAGAAAAAGGAAGAAAGAAATCAGAGAATGTTACCTACCATTTCTGCTCAAAGATAGAAAAACTTAGCCAAGTACATTGATCACCTAGGGATCAGATAAGGATTTTCGAAAGTCTACTTGGTAAATCTGCTATAATGTAAGATAAGTTTTATGGATTCTTTATAAATTTGATATACTAAATTTAAATTTAGAGTGCATATTAGAATCACAAAGTAATTCAAAATAGTTTTGGACATGATTTTGATGATATTACCGCGTATCTCTTACCCAATAATATTTAAGGATTTTCACTGATGTGAATGATATACTTATGGATGCAATTGGGTGGAATATGTTATGGATATTATTTTTTATCTGAATGGATTTTGGGTAGAATATGATTATTTGGTATTATTTTTTTATTATTGGTTGACATATAATTCTTTCTATGCCCGTCATATATGAATTGAAAATTATAAGATTAAATGTTACCATATCTACCTGCATATGACCATGAATGTTAACACTGATGCTATCATTTATGTAGCACACGGCATGTGATATGTAAATTTCTCTTGATACGCTTGTTTGCAAATGCATGCATGAAGTAGGTGACATGTCCAAATGTGATTATGCATATATTCTAAAAAGTGTTATTCCAGGTCTCCTAATGTATGCATTCTTTGATCATCACTTGGCTTAAATTATTTATTTTTACACTACAACGTATATTTTGTTGTCGTGAATAAACTGATATCTTGATCTATGAGGATTTATAGACCCTTTTGCATTTTCTTGAATAGTTTTTATCAGCAAGCAAGATAAGCCTTTATATGTATAGTACAATCTTTATATGAAATTATCTCCGTGGCTATGTAGTTTCAAATATTCATTATTTTAGCAGGTGAAATGATTTATCATATATTGCATTTGGCACAAATTAGATTATACTTGACCCCTTGAATTATCCTTGATTAAATTTGTAAAAGGGGGAGAAATGGTATGTTTTTAATAGCCAAAAAAAGTTCTATTTGCCCCTATAGACCCTATACATATGTAATATAGGAAATCTATCTCTTGGGTCTTCATACATGTGATGGATTTTGATAATAGATTTGCATATCAAATTGGTTGACATACAAAACCGAATCTTGATTCACTTGAATAATAGTAAAGGGGAGAAAAATAATCATGCTGTCAAGTAATATTTATGGTGCATAGCTTTTCATGCTCTTACATTATATGGTTTCATATTCTAAGATTAAAATTGTATGCTTAAATTATTTTTGCAAGGGGGAAAATATGCCAATGGTATATGAATTGCGTTATAATGATATTGGCATGAATTAAGGGAGAGATATAATCGTCAACGGTACTTATCCCTTGCTTCTATTCTTGATTTGTATGTTCTAGTTATTGCATCAAGGGAGGAGAAAATAGTTTCATCACATATGATAAAGTATCACATGGTTTAATCATTTTTGAAAGGGGGAGATGTAAAGAGTTTTAAAATATTGACATTCTAATATATTAATATCTCCAAAGAATTATTGACATATAACTCCATTTTCATATTTATGAGTGTTATATTAAGGGGGAGCTATACTATTAATTGGTTAGTTTATATTCCTCATCCCTTTTTAATGATGACAAAGGGGGAGAAGAATGAGCTTATGGTAAATGTATGCAAGCATCAAAGTATGTATCTTGATATTGCTTCACACTAATGTTTGATTGTTTGTCATCATCAAAAAGGGGGAGATTGTTAACTCCAAGAGTCACATATTGATTTTGATGATAACAAATAATATAATTAGTGCTATATATGAAATTGTGAAGTGAGTTGATTTTAATTATTCTACTTCATATATAATATCTAAGGTCGGTCCAAGATTAATTATGCATGCTAGGCAAGAGACAATATGGAAAATATTATTCAAATAAAAAGGATTTTATTTGATTAAATGATTCTATCCTTGATTCTAGCCATGATAAAATATTGTCCTCATTTGATTGGAATATTCTTTTTTAATTTCAAACTTGATCTCACAAAGATTATATTGCATGATTTTGTTTTATTACAAATATATTTTGTTGCTAAGCTTCAAAGAGATTTACATGTCCAAAAGGCAAAAGAAGAGATTGTGAGCACATACTTTCTTATTGGAGAAGATCACAAGATAAAATCAGAATATCTTTGATGAGACACTTCCTTATTAGATGATGGGAGTCACAACTTGCAAGGCTATAAATACTTATCACAAGAGTAAGAGCAATGAGATCCAAGCAATCACACAAGCAAGTTGCAATCATACTACACTGAGCTATAAATTTGCAAATTCCTTTGAGTCTTGAATTGTAATTAAAAGTCTTGAGAGATCTTGAGGAATTCTTATTAAGGAGTGAATGAAGGAGTTGGTGTGAGGTCACAACTCCTCCCAAACTCAAATCAATGGTTGATTTAAGTAGTTGAGATCTTTAGAGTGTGATGCTCTGAAAGAAAGTGTGAAAGTTCATCTTAATAAAAAAAGTAGAGCGTTGAATCCTAGAGTTGGATAACTCTAGGCGGGGACCTAAGCCTGTTGAGGCCCAACCTCGTTAAAATATCCTTGAGTTTTGTCTCTCTTTTATTCCAGTTCTTACTTTGAGTTTTGGTTTTAATTTTCTAAAATCATCCTATTCACCCCTCCTCTAGGGTAATCTAAACCTTCAACCTATTTCACGGAAGATAAAGAAACATACTACTGTATCTTGCTTCTCCTCAGAAACAGAGTATCGGTCTATGGCTGTAGCAACAAGTGAGTTAGTTTGGCTAAAGTCTCTTCTGGCCTCCCGTAGAGTCTTACCTGATCAATGCATGAAATTGTTCTATGATGTCAAGCGGCATTACATAATGCTAAGAATTCAGTGTTTGATAAGGGGACTCAACACATTGAGATCGATTGTCACTTTTTGCATGACTGACTTATTAGTGGAGATTTGGTGTTGTCATCCCTCTAATCAGCAACCACTAGATATGTTTACCATGGCACTTGGTATCAAACTGTTTCTTCGTTTATGTGGCAAGCTGGGCATGATAAACCCTTATGTCCCAACTTAAGGGGAGTATCACAGAATATATATTATTGTGATGATTGTAATATATTGTTCTTTCCTAATATTTGCGGCTAGCTTACAGTTAGGGTGGTTTAGGGTTGCATGGTGTTTTTATTTGTGCCCCCAAGTGGCATTTAATACACAACAAGAAAAACGAAAAGAGGCCATCAAGCCACTCAATGAAGAACATCAAAATATCTCTTTGATGATTCGTTTAGAAGGCATGGTTGAATGCCATCTGGAGTTGTGGCTTTAAATGAATTCATTTGAAAGAGTGCAGTGTTTCCTCTGTTGCAGTTACAGGGTTAGCGAGAAATTCAATATCCGCTTGTGTGAAATTGGGGCAGCACATTGCTTGGCGGTAAAAAAATCCAGAAACTAAGACCAAAGCTCTGCATTAAACATCCACTGATCGTTCTGATTAAGCAAAAGCCACAACGATCTGGGTGGAATTTCGCACTTTGTTTAACACATATAAGCTAATGTTCTTAGTGTCAAGGTCTTCATATAAGCTAATGTTAATTCTCGGTTCTTGGGCCCACATGTTTTTTTCCATTTTAAGCCAATTGATTATAGAAAGTGATCAATTCGGATTTCAAATTTTGCAAGAAATGGCTAGTCTTGTCATGGGACGATTTTTTGATGTCGAAAAAACAGGCATAGGTTCTGTATTTTTTCTAACCTACATTACGATAGACTCTGCTAGGCCAAATGGGAGCCTATTTGTTAAACTTAGAAACATTAGCTAGAAAATCAGTAGATTGACTCTAGAAGTTAGGGAAAATATTTAGAAAGTGAGGATGGTTAGTCCACGCAACTAAATTACAAAACTAAGCCAACTTAATGTTATCACAATGTGGATAAATGGTAGACTTGGCAAAACCAACCCAAGAACCGAGACTCAAAACTTGAACCGAATGCCTCGGATCCACACCCAACTCAACATCTAAAATAGGTTTATCCGAAAGTGGACCCGAAACCCTAGTTGAACCAAGCCAAACCATAATTGACTTGAATTTTTTGACAAAAGTGTTCATTTTTGCATGACAAGCTTATTGTATCAAAAATCGGTAGGCTAGAAGTTGATCCGAACCGACCCGAAATATCGCTTAACTCGAAATATGATCCAACCCAAACTTAACCTGAACTAAATGGCCTATTCGCTTGGTCTAATTAATGGTCAAAATGGGCATGAGGTAGGCGAGTTACCTAAAAATGAGGATACAATTGGAGCCAGTTGGGTTCATGACTGTTGAATTAGTAAGAAGATGCACAATAGGATGATCGGTGAGGAGAATTCTCTAGAGAGAGATTATCTGAAACTTCATAGATAGAAAGAACCCTAAATTAGGAACTTCTCATGGAGCCTTTCATCACCCCTCACCAAACCACCTGATCTCACCTCTCCTCGGCTGCTGCAACCCCTAACGCTTCAACAAACTATGCTCAATCCTCCATCCCAGCCTTCTGCCTCTATTGAAGACTCCATCAATGTCATTAGCTATTTCAATGCCATATCTCAAGGACATTGGGTGTTTTCAGTGAAAGACAAAAGTTTAATTTGAATGCATTAAGTTACACTAACCGAATTTTGACTATGCAGGATAGAGTATCAAAGTCAGATTGACTGACTTTGGTTACGATAGAATTGTCTTTGGTAAAAATGATTTAGATGATATATTGATTTATCGTTTGATATGTATTGCTATTAATAATTTGGGAAATAATCCTTTATTTATGTCTGAATGGATTGTATCTTATGATGTAATATACCCTTACCTATTATCTGAGATCTTCTAATGCTATAGCTGTGGAAAGTTGTAATAAATCAATCTCGAGTTCATTTGCAAATTATTCTGATTGATTAAGGCAAGATCTTTTGAGATCAAATCCAAATCTTCTCTCAACTATCAAGATCTAGTAACACTACAAAAAAAGGGACTTATTGCAACAGAAACCTAGCAACAAATAATATGTTTTGTTGTGTTAGTTAAATCCGCAAGCGTACGGTTTCGTTGTACGTTTTACGAGTATCGTCCTCAGGGATGGAGGAAATTTGATTATTAAAAATTCTAACCTAATTGAAACTGAAAATTAAAATCGACTAACCTGAAAATTATCATATTTGATTTAGTGAATTTACAAACTAAAATAATTGAAAAACTGTAAGAGATTTGAGAGTACCAAAAGGTAATTTTGAAGTATAAACTGAAAATGAATCACGTGAGCAACACCTTGCAGTAATTTAACTTTGAAATCTTCTAACTGAATCGACACAGAGGAGGAAACAGAAGAAGTGAGCAAATTAAACAGGGGCTACGGTAGAACAGAGCAAGCTAACGCATCGACGAAGCTGAGACAGGGCGTAATCTTGATGTAAATTCTCAACGAACTCAACTTCAAATACACAGGTTCCTCACGTTCAAGAATTTAACTTGAATTAAACACATCAAAGTACAACTAAAACCCTATAACAAAGCTCTGAAATTGAACTTGAACGTCATCCTAAATTGATCTGAACCTGGATTTGAAACTAACTCAATCCTAAAAAAAAAAACCCAAAAAATTACCCTGATTATGTTGAATCCCCTCAATTCATATAGAGCCCTACTTCAATCTGCGCCCTTCGTCTGTTCGCAGCCATTGATGGTGTTGGCAATTGAACGGCCCAAACTTAAGGCAGAAAGCGAGAAACCGCAAAATTGAGTGAATTCATTTTTTTGTCTCACTACAAGAAATAATGCATCTTCCCGCACTTACATCACTACATTTAGTTGAAGTGTGGGGAGAAAAGTGATAAAATTTGATAATAGCCTCATTTCCGCATTTAACAAGTCACTACAAAAAAAATTGGCACCCTTCCACTCTTATTTAACCACACATGGCTAAGTGTAGCGAGAAAATAAACAAAAATGAGCGCTCAGAATTATGCCCACACATAATAAGTGATGAAAATTATAACTGCTCTTGTAAGAGTGGTAATAACTAATTAAGAAATGTCTACACATATTAAGTGTAGAGACTTATATCTCATGAATAGGAAACATTTAGTGCAGACATAAGTGTGGTAGGATTATTTTAATTGTTTGAAATTTATTTTCACCACCTAATAAAATTAACACTGAACTGAAACATAAAAAAAAAAACAAGAAAAGGCAAGCAAAGGGTCGACTTACGCGTATTACCTAGATCGATTCTCTGCCCAGATCAAGACTTTGCCCAGTCCCTTGCCATTGTCATTTCAGAAACCCTAGCAGCCAGCGGTTGGTCTGGTTAGGTGGCGTTTCTGTTAGCGACCAGGGGGCCGGTGGTTCTGGTCATCCTCGCACAGTCCACGGTTGTTTTTCTGCCCATTACGCTTCTTCCTAATGCCGAGGTTGTTCTACTTCTCAATCATCCCGCCTGAATTCCGGCATATTCTGGCTATTGGCGGTGAGGATTCCAGCCGTTGTTCTCCCAAAGTAAGCATCAGCACCCTCTTTCTCTTACTCTCTGAATTGTATGGTTTGAACATTAAAATTTAGCAAGAGTATTGTTGATTTGTGGGTGCTGAAATTGCTGAAATTCAATTATTTTGTTTGAAGATGCATTTCAGTTTGATTTGGATAAACCTACTGAAGGTTTTGCTTCAATCCCTAAAGCTATTGCGAATATTCGTCAAGGAAAGGTTCGTCCTTTTTGCATTTCATAGTCCTTATGGATCAATGCTTGCTTTTTAATTTATATGAATTTCATTGGGTAAAAAGTACCAGTGTTGTAAAGCCTACATTTTTGTGGACCTTACCATTGCAGCATTATTGATTTTGCAGATAGTTATTATCGTAGATGATGAAGACAAGGAAAATGAAGGAGATATGGTAATGGCAGCAAAGCTAGCAACACCTGAGGCCATGGCCTTCTTTCTGAAGCATGGAACTGGCATTGTTTGTTTCAGCATGAAAGATGAAGACCTGGAGAGACCGCAACTTCTAGTTCTGTTATGGCCTCTTGATTGTAAGTGTTCTACTTTGCTTATGATGTTGTTTTGTTGAATTCTTTTGGAGACATTGGTTCATTATGCATCTCTATTTTCTGAAGTAATGATTAATCTATTTATCTCTCATTTCTCTGCTTTTTTTTAACTCATTTTTAAGAGTTTTTTAGTTTCAACTTTCAAATACTTTTCATGAGAGTCCTATACAATAAATGTCTACTTTCTATTGTCTTTGTTTTGGCAACTTCATTGCTGTCAATATTGATTTTAAAGAGCATTTTTTTACACTTATAAATTCCATATGCTTGACTTTATTTTCATTTTATCATTCCTTGTCTTAAATTAACGGGATCAACTTTCAAACTCATGCTATCGTGCTGCATCTTAGAAAAAGGGCAAAGTAGTAGGAGATTAGAGCCCCAAATTGCATTGTAAGTGACAAGAAAGAGATTTCATTAATAGCAGTTCCACTTTCAAACCCCCCTCCCCCTTATAGTATATTGTCTGTTTTCAAATTGCCATTGTTTGACCACTTGGGCACCTTATCAGAGATCTTTCTAAGTGAGCTACAATTATTTCAAATTTCTCAAATCAAGTACGTGCTTGTTCTATACACAACTCAAAATATGAACAAGTCACGATTGTCCAATTTGTCGAATCAAGTACGTGCTTGCTTTATACACAAAAATGTATTGTTAAATCTAATAAACACGTTCAATAATGAACTCCTAGTTTTTAAAGTTGCTCCTCATATTGTAATTCTTTGTAGGTGGATGAGCAAAATATAAGAGTTGGGGAGAAGATAGATGTTACAGGTTCCCCAAACACAAGAGAGCAAGTAAGAACGTATGGATTTTGGAGGAAGAATTTTGAATATAATATTGGATAGAATGATGACATACTGAAAAGCATCAATTTATTCTTCATTTATAATTATTAGTTATGTATATACTCATTCGTATAATTTGGTAAGTTATTTGACAATTATTTTTATTTAGCTTGGACAATGAAGTCAATTTGTGACAACTCAAGTGTGTTAATTTTTTTATCTTATCTTACATGATTTAAATTGGAATATAGATGATTCCGCTTATTTTCCTCTTATTGTCATTTTAATTAGCAAAACCGCGACAAAGGTATGTCACAAGCTGCATTCTGGTCTTCTACTTATGACGGGGTTGCAAGAGGCGAATGTCATATGCTCGTTGAAAATGATACTTCTCAACCTAAACAAATTCGATTACAATGCGAAAGAGGAAAGAAGTGGATACTTCTAATCTTCAACATGGCATCAATTTGTCCAAAAAGCAAACAACTATGACACAACATCAGCTTGTATCAAATCAAGTAAGTCATCGAAGAAATATACCAATGACTACACAACCATTTTGCCCTCCCCCCCTTTTTTTAATGCAACTATGTGGTTATTTTCCCTTTTTTTCTTTAGTATCTCTATCAAATGATTTAATTTCCATTATTTTTAAGCTTGATCTTGCTGCTATCGAGAAGTTAGTGGATAAAGTGATTGGGGAAAATCCAGACACGGCAAGAAGTTTTAGGACTCCAAAGAGAAGACAATTTGCTCATTTGTTTCTAGGTGGCATGGTATGTACAACATATGGTATCTTACTTTTATGGTTTGATTGATCATTTACTTTCGCGTAACTAAGTGAAACATCTTTTATTGTAGGCTTTTAATGAGTGCAAACATGGGGTGGATAAGGATATTCTAAGCAAGATCATTTGGAATAAGTTGATGGCAACTCTATAATCAACCTGGTAAGAATATGATCCTTGATTTTTTTATGCTGGGAATGGTTCCTGTTGATGATATGGAAACAATGGATCATTTAGAATAAGTTTATGCTTTTAGTTCATCATTTTGGGAATTTTAAGCTTTGATTGTGCTATATATTTTATTCATGCGATGTAGATGTTCTTGATGAGCTGGACATATTTTGAAGCTGGGGAGCTTTCTTTGGCTTCACACATTTTCTTTGGCTTCGTTATTATTGAATTTTAATGTTTGGTATACTCCGGGCGAGTGGTCCGTAGAGTTGTGGACTCTGACGTGTAGCCGTTGAGCTTATTTCTATGTTGTTTTATACTTCTACTCGATGTAGGGAATTAATGTAAGGCTTTAACCTTGGGAAATGGTCAATTTTCAGGCGGAACTCTATCCGTTTCGCCCCAGAATTTAAGTTGGAATTTAAGAAATCGTTGATACTTCTAACCCTAAGGGTTGGGCATCTCACAGATGGTATCAAAGCAAGGACCTACGACCATAGGCCGCGACATGAGTCTTGCACTTCATATTTTTTCCAGGAATGCATTTGTGATGACGTGCTATTGTGTGCAAATGTAGTTTTGGTATGAACATCGATCTTCTTAGCATGCTAAAACTAACTTTATTATTGTGGATCTGGAGCATTGGCATTGTATTTTTGTCATTCCTTCTCTGTGTTGGAGCTGGTGCCATGATCAACCCATTATAGTTCTGTTTTCTATGTTAACTTATAGCTTCTTCTTCCTTTTTTTTCCAGGGGGTGTGATTGGAGGTTTAGGTGAAAAGTTAATTTGGTTGGAATGTGTTCGATAACTTGTATATTTTTGTTTATTTTTACTGATAAATTTCACATCATGTTATTAAGAGAGAATGCCATTAGATGATTATAAATGTTCTCTATTACCTGTTCTTAAGATTTATACTTTTGTGCTTATTTAATAGGGAATATTAGAGCATTTTCTTCCTTTATTTGAGGATATTGATGATGACAATGAAAATGGTCATGCATTTGAAGAAGAAAATGCCGAAGAAGTTGATGATCAAGAACAAAATGATGAGTCATAGTTTGAGTTCTGTTATGTGGTTAACTTTTGTCATGACTTATCTTTTAGGTAGACCAAGTAATGTTTATGAGTTTGCAATTATAATTTGGACTTTAATTTCAAGGGAAGCAGTCGTTGGAGTTATGTACTTGTTTGTTATGAACTTTTAGCGAATACGTATCACTTTTGAAAACTTTTAAATAATATTGTGCTTTTGTTTGGGTTGATTCTTCTATTGTGGATAAATATTGTATCTATAGGTTTGATTTTGTGTAGATGTATTTGTTGGAAAAAATAGTTCCCACTTGAATGGATGAACTATGTCAGTAGATGTTTTGAATCATGAGGTGTAGGAAGGAACAGAATTACCAACAAATTGTAACTTGCTGGAAATTCTTTTTTGGTGGTATATAGTAGCACCAACAGATCTTCTTGTTGGGCAAGATTAAAAAGGCGGGAAAAAAAGAATTTCCAACAGATACGGTACGTTGGTGAATAGTCTATTCTGTCAATTAATTTAGTACCAACAGAAGCATCTGATGGTAACACTTGCCATTATCAACATATTATTTATTTGTTGGTAACACAATGTCATTCGCCAACAGATTCTTTCTGTTGGTATTAAGGAAAAATTGCGGCAGATTACAATATATGTTGGTAAGACTAATACCATCACATCTTTTTACCAACAGTCTAGCAACATATCAATATCTGTTGGTATAAGGTTTTACCAATAGAAAAAGCACCTATACCAACACATGTGCTTTGTTGATAAAAACTACTTTTTTTGTAATGTAAAATCATCAATCAAGTGCCCTGTTTGGGAACATTAAGGTTTGGATCAGTGTAACGGTCGCGTTTTTTATTTTACGTTAAGATGACTGTCTTACTTTTTTACGATTATAAAATTGTATTTTTATTAATTATATAAGTTAAATTATCATTGATGTGCTTATGTGTGATAATTTTATTAAAAAGAATATTATCGTTTCTATTATCATTATTATTAGTTTTGAAAATCCTTCGAGAATTTTTAATAAGCGTTAATAAGGATTTTATCGATTACTAAATCCAGTACAAACCCGAATATGATTAGGTTGCCAACCTTAGAATTCGTTTCATTGATTAATAAATCGAACGCTAATATATTTGGGAATGAATAATCAACGAACAATTGTATTAACGATTTGGGTTTAGAATAAGGGGTACGAGATTGGACTAGCGATTTTAGTTGACTGAGCAATTGACCAAAGCACAAAAAAAAGGAAAAGAGTAAAGGGGCCGATGCCCCCTGTTTTTGCGAAAATAAGAGAGCAAAAGGGGGGTGTTCTTCTTGGGTTTCACCAACCCACTCCCTGACCACCCACACTGGAGAGAGAGGGGGCCGATGGTGCGCTGGTGCCATGCTAGCGGCTGGCCGGTAGTTGACGTACCTCCGTGCCGACCTTCCGCGACACCACGACAGAAAGAGAGAAGATCGAGCGAAGGAGAACAAGAGGAAAGAGAGAGAAACGACACCGACGGACGGCATGGCGGCGATGGTGGGTGTGGCGGCGACGGTGATGTTGTTGGCTATTTAGCTGTCCGTTCGACACTGATGAAGATAGACAGAGAGATCGAGTGAAAACAACGACTCTGAGGGTTTGGAGTTTTGAGACCCTCAGCCACCACCATCACTATTGCTGGCGTTTGGCTAGAAGCTAGGAGAACGCCAGGAAGGAAGGAGGATAGAGCAGCAGCAGGAGGAACACGACATCTAGGGAAAGAGTGCTCGGTTCAGGCATGGAGGAAAAACCTGCAGTGGAAGAATCCATTGAGGAGGAGGAAAAGTCGAAGCTTGCAGGCGGTGGGATGTTGGCCATGTGAAAAGAAGATAGAGCAAAATAAAATTAGGGTTTGGCTAATTAAGAGTGAAGGCTCAGATACCATGTGCGGGAATTAAAGTGCCAACCTCAACACTGGTGGCTAGATCTATATTTATAATAATACATTAGGGTTTACAAGAGTACAAGTCTAGGGTCCAAGGCCTGCTAACACAAGGTTACATATATACACTATTACTACCAAAATTTTCACCCTCAAATTCCAAAATTTTCCGCCAAAGACAAATAAAGATTTTCCAATCTATGCTACTAACCAATACAGTCAGCAATTTGAGTTTTCCCTTCAAAGCAAATATGGATTTTTTTTTTTAAAAAAAAACTTCTAGAAAGAGAAATTTGACTCGTAATAGCTTCCAACTTTATACCCACAAAAAAAAAAAACCCCATTCACCAAAAACTTATACTTCCTCACATGCAATTAATAAAACAATCCACACCCTGGAACATGAAAGCAAAGTCTAGAGGGCAAATCATCTAAATTAACTTATGAAAGGGCTATTTCAAGAAACCTACATCAATTAATTTATTTTTCTTTTTTTGGGATACATAAAAGGTAATATAAAAAGCAATACTTAAAGAAATATAAAAACATAAAAACAACATAGGAGAGGTAACTACTATACCTTAAACAAATCGAAAGAAAGATAATAATAACTCTATTGAGATGAAGTTACCACTAGCATAGAAAATACATCAAACACAAGATAGAATAATAGCTAGTATCACATAACGACATATGTTAATAGTCAGACGCCCAAAAAGGCTAAGGAGCTAGCTACAAATGGTTCACAACCTTAATCCTAGAACTCCACAAATTCCTAGAATGCCAAAAAAAGACCCATGTCTTCTGTTAGCCTTAAAAATCTCAAACCATGTTTATTCACTTTGTTCCAACTTTTCTTAGATCATTATTTGTCTCTTCTACATTTTGGAAGGTTAATCATGGCACATCTTCTCACAATAACATCCGCACTCTTCCTCTTTACATGACTACACCAAGTCTGACATTTCTCATCTTATTGTCCATGACTTCCAATTTCACTTTGGATCTAATCACCTCATTTCTATCCAATCTCTTGTAGTTGCACACCAGCCAAATTATTCTCATGTCTGCTATCATCAATCTCTGGACTTTGGTCTTTTTTATTGACCAGCACTTGGGGTCATACAACAATACTAGTTTAAGTAACATATGATAAACTGTCTTTTAATCCTGTATGAATCCTCTTATCACTTAACACTCATGAAGTATTCTTTCATTTTTGTCATCCCACTTTCATATGATGGTTAATCCCTTCGCCAATATCCCCTTTCTGTTAAATAATTGAACCAAAATATTTAAACTTTTTGAGTCTTAGTATTGTTACCCTATCAATGCTGACTTCTCTGCTATCTTCTACTCTTCCACTAAAACTACTCTTTAAATTTTTAGTTTTCTATCTACTTAAATTAAAATCTCTAGACACTAAGGTATGTCTCCATCCCTCCAATTTATTGTTAACTCCATCCCAAGTTTCATGAATAAGAACAATATCATCCGCACATAGCGTACACCATGCTACTTTATTTTGGATCCTTTTAGTGAGTTTATCAATGAGATTAGTGAAAAGAAATGGTCTTAAAGTTGATCCCTGATATAGCCAATATTGGCTACAAAGTCATTTATTTCTCCCCTTACTCTCTGGTACATATCTTTAATAACTTGGATGTATGCAACCGACACTTTTTCCTCCTTCTTGCACCTCTATAGCACTTCGCTCGGTGTTTTATCATAGGCTTTCTGTTGGTCTATAAACACCGTGTGGAGATACTTTTTCCTATCCTTGTACATTTCATAAGCCTTGTAAGGAGATGAATTATTTTTGTGGTCGATCTGAGAGACATAAAACCAAACTAGTTCTCTGAGATTCAATTATCCTTCCTAAACCTTCTTTCGACCCATTCCCACAACTTCATACTTTGGTTAAGCAGCTTTATACCTTGGTAGTTGTTGTAATTTTGATTATCACCTTTGTTTTTATAAAGAGGGATAGCTCTGCTAAATATCCATTTATAAGGCATCTTTGTAGTCCTAAAAATAACATTGAATAATTCTTTTAATCACTTTAGTCCCTCTTCACCCACACCCTTCCACACTTTCACAGGGATTTAGTTTGGGCCCATGACCTTTTCATTAGGCATCTTAACCAATTTATTACTATCTGTTATATTGTTATCACCATCACCATCATCATTGTTGTTGGTGTTGATGTCCTTTTAATGATGCCAACATACTCTCTCTCACAGATACACACACATTTACGTTCCCGTATATCATCTATTATCTTTTTAACTATTGTTCGTATAAGAGTCTTCTATTTCTTCTTTTTAAAATAGAAAACATTGTAATAAATGACCTTTTTTAAAAAATTTATATTACCTAAACATGTGAGGTAATTTGAAGCGGAAGGAGTCCATAACTTTGTACTGATTGACTAATTTTCTTCTCTTTTAATAATGTCAACACCATATTCTCTGTGACACGCACGCAATTTACTTCCGTGTACATCCTCTATTATCTTGTTTACTATTCTTCCTATTAAGAGTCCTCTATCTCTTCTTCAAACACTAGAAAACATTTTACGAAATCACCTTTTCGTAAAAGTTTATATTAAATAAACGTGTAAGTAATTTGAAAGCACATTAATAATCCAAAATCACGAGGTAGGTATCTGTCGCCATTCTCCATCTAAGGCCCTCAGCAATATAAATGGACATCAATGCCTAGGAAGCCGCCTACCATCAAGCAATATAATTCCTCATAAAATTCAAAGCTAAGTATATTGAATTATCATGGAAAACTTTGCTGGAGCAGCTGGCCAAAATGCTTCATCAAATGAGATCAAAAATTGTCCCCTTGCTGAATATCATCCAAATCTTTGGGGTGACCACTTCCTCAACTGCACTCCCCCTCCTCAGGTAATAAGAATGGATCCCATTCGGGGTAGAACTAGAAATTATTCATTCGGGTCCCCCAAGGATAATATAGAAAAAAATGTTTTTTATCTTTTAAAAATAGACAACGGAAGCTTATTCATAAAAAGTCATACAATATTTACATTGATAATCTCTTTAAAAGAATGAATCTAAAGCAGCAAAGCAGAT
>JACYFF010031959.1:89846637-89875419 GCA_017589665.1 Selenicereus undatus
TCCCAAAAATTAGAAATTTGGTTTGCTATCAATTGTCGCAGCAAAGGCTTTGTTTCAATTAAATATGCAGGTGGGGAAAAATGTACAAGTCTTACAAAAAAACCTTATTTTGAGACTTTATGGGCAGATGAAAAATCAAGTGAAAACCTATCATGAGGAATCAAAGTGGCTACCAGATATCAAAATAAGAGGTTGGCACCTACAATGGAAGAGTACACAAGAATTGCATTTGATAGCACTGCTTATCCTATGCTTACAATGGCATCATTTGTTGGAATGGGAGACATCACAACAGAGCAAGCCTTTCATTGGTTACTTGGTAAACCCCAAATGCTTCGAGCTGCATGTCTCATATGCAGGTTCATGGATGACATTGTTTCACATCAGGTAAAAAATCCGAGTAAGCTAAGATGTAAGCATCAATTATGTGCAATTCAATACAATTTAGCACTGTTAAATACTTGCTGAAAACATCTAGTTATATTTAATGATTTAGTATGTTCCAGCATGATTCAACACATTTCAGCAATAAGTTCTCATAAGTCGAAAACAACATGCCAATAAAATTTAGAATAAGTTTGAGGATGAATATTATACTATGTATATTTAATTTGCATGCAGTTTGAGCAGCAACGACAACATGTACCTTCAGCAATAGAATGCATGATTCAGGAGAGTAGAGTCTCAAAAGAGGAGGCATACAGGGAGCTCAACAAGCAAGTTGACGATGCATGGAAGGACTTAAACGCTGCATTTTTTGATCCTCAAAGCCCTCCCATGCCTCTTCTTTTGCGTATCCTCAACTATGCTCGAGTTATGGAGCTGCTTTACAAGGCCAAAGATGGCTATAGTTCTTCTATCAACACCAAGTGTTGCCTTGTTCCATTGCTTGTCGATCCCGTTGAAATTATATGACCAATTCGTTCACAATAGATCTTCATCAATAAGGTCATGAATATTGGGTTTGATAGCAATCTGTTCTTAGTTTAAAGTGTTTGATAATACCTTAAGAATGTAATGTAGTTGTTGCTTATTGCTCTTATTTCTGTGCATGACTATCTTATTTCATTGCGCTTGTCAAAGTGTGTTATGATGGGTTAGCAATCTCTGATTTAAATAATGAAAGAAGAATGTAATATAAACACCTACAAGATTTAATGTAAATTCCTCTTTCAGGAGTATGTTATTTTATTTTTTGTCTTGTTGCCTATTTGTTTATTCGAAATATATTCCTATAAAAATGGTTAAAGTAACACATATTAAGAGTGTATTCAACTGCACAAATGGTTTTTTTGAAAAATAATTTTTACTTTTTCGTCGTTTCACACAGGAAGTAATTGAAATCATTTTAATCCTAGAAAATAAAAGGGAGGAAATAGATTTAGTTGATTTAACCAACTTCAATTTCTATTATATCCTTTTCTTCATCTTAGAGTGTTTAACTATTTCTCAATCGATCTTCTTACATCTCAAAAGGCAATTCTTGGAAAAACACGTCTGTCCTTCTGACCCAAACAACTTTAATTTAACTGTTTAGGTTTGTCCAAGTAATTCAACAATCATCTAGCCCAGACAAGCACGCCTGTGCTTTTTAGGCCAATGGACGCTCATGCGTACTAGTCCAAACAATAAGCACTGTTTAGATCAATAAGCATGGTTGCTTCTTGAACCAATTTGCACCAATTTTAGCCAATCTCTCAAAATCTGGTTAACTCTCAAAATCTGGTTGACTCTCAAAAAAGAAAAATATTAAAAGTACAGTCACACAGTGAGTTTTTTTAGAAAAAAAAAACTAACAAAACTAAAAATTTCCACTTCTAACAAGCCCTAAACCGAAGGGACATGCACTTCATGAATACAACAGGATTTTTCAAAGGTCCTTGGATAGTCCATAGTACGGACATCCTTTGACTCCATTAGTTCCAACCAAATACTTAGATTCGGGTGCAGAGGTACAGTATTGGGATGGGATGCATCAGCATACCACTTTGTCATCATGACAACCTCTATTGATCAAGCAAAGAAACAAATTAAGTTACAGTTTGAAAAGCATGCATGCATCATATTCTTGTCAATAATACAAATAATGAAATTTTAACCTAATGTCAAACAAAAGAACAGCAAAAAGGGAAAAGATAAATATTTTACGAAAAGGCTGACTAAATTAAGTATATGAAAATTACATCTTTATATAAAATACAAAAGAAAATTTAATTGAGAAAAAGAAAATATAAAAATTAGGGTAAGGGAGGTGTTTGGTAATCACCTCCGGTTGACCATCTGATTAACTTAAAAACCTAGCAGAAGTCAAATCAATCGGGGTTTAAGTGACCTACCGCTCATTATAATTTTATGCGATTGTAAATGAGTGTGGACAACGGTCTGTCAAGTTATCTAGCAAGCTAGAGGCTTATGGTTTTGTGGGCTCTTATACTGATTATTCCTTATTCATGTATAGAAAAGGAAATGTTTTCATGTGGTACTTGTGTATGTCAACGTTACTATTCTTGCTGGCAGTGATAGTCTCGCTTGTTAACAATTAAAAGAATATCTCAACACTTTGTTTTTCAGATTAAAGATCTTGGCCATTTGATGTATTTCCTTGGTAACGAAGTGTCCCTTGAATTGTTTTTATGCCAAGGGGAATATGTCTCGGAGATTGTAGAGGAGTGGGGACCGTTTGGTCGTAAACTGACTACTTCTCTTGCTAAAGAAAATCATAAATGGACACTTGCTTCAAGAGAGTTATTTGATGATCCTATGCAATATATGAGGCTAATGAGATACTCATTTATTTGATAATCACTCGGTCAAAACTTAGTTACGTCGTTCATGTCTTGTTACAATTCATGCATGCCTCACAAACTTAGTACTTTGCCGCTAGACGTGTGCTCCATTATCTTAAAGGCAACCCAACATTTGGGATTTTGTTTCGTGCAGAGAGTAACTTACAATTATATGCTTACTGCGATTCTAAATGGAGTGCTTGCCCACTTACACAACAATCATTGATTGGTTAGTTTGTGACTCTTGATAGGTCACCTATTTCACGGAAGATAAAGAAACATACTATTGAGTCTTTCTTCTCCTTAGAAATAGAGTATTGATCTATGGTTGTGGCAACAAGTGAGTTAGTTTGGCTAAAGTCTCTTGTGGCCTTTCTTAGAGTCTTACCTTATCAACGCATGAAATTGTTCTATGATGTCAAGCCTCATAACATAATGCCAAGAATCCAGTGTTTCATAAGGGGACTCAACACATTGAGATTGATTATCACTTTTTGCATGACTAACTTATCAGTGGAGATTTGGTGTTATGATCCCTCTAATCAGCAACCAGTGGATATGTTTACCATGGCACTTGGTATCAAACTGTTTCTTCATTTATGTGACAAGCTAGGCATGATTTCCTTACGCCCCAACTTAAGGGGGAGTATCACAGAATATATATTATTGTGATGATTGTAATTTTTCTTTCCTAATATTTGCGGCTAGCTTGCATAAGTAGCAAGGGTTGTTCAGGGTTGCATGGCATTTTTATTTGTGCCCCTAAGTGGCGTTTAATACACAGCAAGAAAAACAAAAAGAGGGCATCAAGCCACTCAATGAAGAACATCAAAATTTCTCTTTGATAATTCGTTCAAAAGGCATGGTTGAATGCCATACGGAGTTGTGGCTTTAAATGAATTCATTTGGAAGAGTGCAGTGTTTCCTCTACTGCAGTTACAGGGCTGTCATCTAGAGTTGTGGCTTTAAACTTAGAAACATTAGCTAGGAAATCAGTAGATTGACTCTAGAAGTTAGGGAAGATATTCAAAAAGTGAGGATGGTCAGTCCAGGCAACTAAACTACAAAACTAAGCCAACTTAATGTTATCAGAATGAGGATAACTAGTAGACTTGGTAAAACCAACCCGAGAATCGAGACTCGAAACCTGAACCAAACACCTTGGATCCATAACCAACTTCAAATCTAAAATAGGCTTACCCAAAAGCTGACCCGAAACCCTAGTTGAACCAAACCAAACCATAATTGACCGGTTGGCCTGAAGTTGACCCAAACTGAAGTTCACCTAGCTCAAACCAAATCGACCCGAAACATGATCCGACCCGAACTTAACACGAACTAAATGACCCATTTGCCTGGTTTAATCAATGGTAAAAATAGGCATGAGGTAGGAAAAATGGGAATACAATTGGAGCCAGTTGGGTTCATGACTGTTGAATTAGTAAGAAGATGCACAATAGGATCATCGATGAGGAGAATTCTCTAGAGAGAGATTATCTGAAACTTCATAGATAAAAAGAACCCTAAATCAGGAACTTCTTATTGAGCCTTACGAAACCACCCGATCTCACCTTTCCTTGGCTGCTGCAATCCCCAACGCGTCAACAAACTGTGCTCAATCCTCTATCCCAGCCTTCTGCCTCTATTGAAGATTCCATCAATGTCAGTAGCAATGTCATTAGTTGTTTCAATGCCATAGCTCAAGGACATTGGGTGTTTTGAGTGAAAGACAAAATTTTAATTTGAATACATTGAGTTACACTAACCAAATTTTGACTATGCAGGATAGAGTATCAAAATCAGATTGACTGACTTTGGTTACGACATAATCGTCTTTGGTAAAAATGATTTATATGATTTATTGATTTATCGTTTGAGATATATAGCTATTAATAATTCTCAAAATAATCCTTTATTTATGTCTGAATGGATTATATCTTATGATGTAATATATCCTTACCTATTATCCGAGATCTTCTAACGATGTAGCTTTGGAAAGTTGTAATAAATCAATCTTGAGTGCATTTGCAAATTATTCTAATTGATTACGGCAAGATCTTTTGAGATCAAATTCAAATCTTCTCCCAACAATCAAGATCTAGTAAAATAATCAATCAAGTGCCCAGTTTGGAAACATTAAGGTTTGGATCAGTGACATTGGTTCGAGGTATAATACATTGAAGAGTTGACAAGAATAGGACCAACGGTCAAGAAGGTTTCAAATATATGTAAAGGAGAGCAAAAGCCCATTGCAAAACACAAGAATTACATCATGAAAAGAGTTTAAGAACAAAAGATTCTTGTGTAATTGTTCTTCAATTGAATATCTGGAAGGGAATTGTAACAAGTACGTTGAGGAACTTACTTGGATAGTTAGGTATTGAGAGGTCAATATTTAGTGAGTGTATCTAGGTATTGTGATGTCAATACTTAGTGGTTGTGCTAGATGAGGTTCCTAAATCAAGTGAGATTGGAATGCTAGTGGGAGTGTAAAGGCGAAGTCATTGGCGTGTACTTCCTAAGTGAATAAGAAGAAAAAGTCGTTAAATCCTAAGAAAATAAGTGTCATAAGCGGTCATTAGCCTATTTGGAAGGGTGATCATCATAAACATATCCGAGCTTTTTTTACTCTTTAACTCTGTTTATCACGGATATTTGTTAGCTCTGACATTGGTTGGATACTTTCAAAGTCTCAATTTTTTTAAGTAATCACCCTATTCACCTCCCTCTAGGGTAATCTAACATTGACTATTGGGACCATCAATTGGTATCAGAGCCAAATCAACACAAATTGACTTAACCATCTTATGGAAAAGATTATAGCTTCCTTTGGAAATGCTGAAATTGATTAAGGATGCTCTTTTACTAGACCTCCCTTGTTTCATGGCTTTAACTTTGCTCAGTGGAAAAGGCTTATGCAAATCTTTATTAAGGACCATGACTATGAGTTTTGGGACATTATCTCCAAGGCCAACTTTGTGCCTACAATATCTCTAAAGCCCAGATCAACATTCGCTCAAGCAGAGATTAAGAAAGTGGCCAAAAATTAGAGGGCATTGAATATTTTATTTTTTGGTTTGGATTCTAACAAGTTTAGTTGTATGTCTGCTTGTTATATAGCCAAAGAAGTTTGAGACACATTGGAGACTACATATGAAGGGACAACTCAAGTCCGCAAATCCAAAATTAGCTTATGTGTCCATCAATGCGACATATGCAAGATCTAATTTGAAGAATCCATCAAGGACATGTATATGTGTTTTACTAAAATAATCAACAACCTCAACTCTTTAGGGAAAACATCCATCAATGAAGATGTGGTGAGAAAAGTGTTGCAATGTCTTCCAAGAAGCAAGTGGGGACCTAAAGTCATGGCAATTGAAGAGGCTCAAGATTTGAAAACCCTCAAGTTAGATGATCTTGTTGGAAAACTTCTAACCTATGAAATTTATTTACAGAAAGAAAGTGAAGAGACGCACCACAACAAGGACTTGCACTAAGTCCAATGACATTGAGATGTCACCTGAGGAATCTGAAAATGATGTGGATGAATAAGTGGCTATGATAGTTAAAGGATTCAAAAGGATGTTTCAAAAACATCAAGAATTCAAAGGCATTTGGAGGGGATCAACCTCAAAGAGGAATGATCAAAATTTCAAAGGTAAATTTATCTAAAAAACTGACACTAATCAAAACTCTTGCTATGGTTGTCGACTTCTAGGGCACATGATAAATGACTGTCCAAACATCAAACTAAAAATGAAAAAACCAAATTCATGTCAAAGAAGGCAGAAAAAATAGCTACAATGGCAACATTGAGTGACAGTGATAGCTCTAAAACTTAAAATGAAGATAAATAAATGGCCAACCTCTGTCTCACGGTTAGAGATAACAATGGACAAGTGATGAATCTGAGGAGGTAACACTACAATATCTTCTCATTTTTACAAATGAAGATCTTGTTCAAGGCCTATTAAAGTCTGTTCAATATGAGCAAGATCATGTTTCCAAAATCAAGGCCCTTAAAATGGAAAAAAAATTCCTAAAAAATGATAATGAGAGCTTGCAAAGATCTTGTGAAAATCTACACACCAAGTTCAATGACCTTGAGAATAAGAAAACTATTTTGCAAAGCAAGTGTGATGATTCTCACACGTCAATCTTGAAACTTATGAAGGAACAAGAGAATTTAGACAAATTACTTGGATCCCAATGTATGTCCTGTAGTAAGGAAGTCCTTGGTTTCAACCCAAATAATGAGAAAAGATCATACAAACACTTCTTTATTAGAGAGACACTATAAAAGGAATCCCAGAGTAGGCCAGGCTCCAAATCATTAACCTTGGTTGCAATTACCAAAGACATATTGTTTATCAAATGAACCATAGCCACCTTTGTCATAGGCATCAAAGATAGTATGACCTTGACATAGGTCATAAGCAATACATCAAATTCAATGGTAAAAAGGCCTCTTACCCTAGAATCATACAAGTGTGGATACCTATGGGGTCATTATCCTTGAGACAGGACATTGGTCATCCTTATCTAATTCCTGCCACCAAGGAATGCAAGAAGGTTTGATTTTTGTTCTTGCTGGTATGTTTCAAGGCCATGAGCAGTCTTTAGTACTTAGCCAGTGGGTGTTCAAGACATATGACTAGAGATTTCTCAATTTTTTCTGAATTTCAATTATAAAAATCAAGTAAATTGCCTTTGGAAACAATGGTCATGGTAACATCCTTGGGAATGGTAAGATTGGTAAGAATCCTTCAAGTTCTATTGACAATATCTATTTGGTTGATGGCATAAATAAAACTTATTGAGCATTTCACAGCTATGTAACAAGGACAACCATGTATGGCTTGATGAATCCCAATGTGCTATTGAAAATGCCAAATCCAATGACATTGTATTACATGGTACTAGATTAGACAATGTTTATAGCATAAACCTGGATCGTATCTCTCCTATGCATTTTTCTTTGTTTGAAAGCATCCCTTGATGATGAATGGCTTTAGCATCATAGATTATGACATGCTAGCATGCACACTCTTCATAAATTAGTCAAGCATGATTTAGTAAAAGGGTTACCCCCTTAGAAATTTAGAAAAACTATGTGTAGTGCATGTGATAGAGGTAAGCAAGTACATGATTTCTTCAAACCACTGAAAAGTGTGTCTACCTCAAGGTTCTTGGAATTGTTGCATATGGACCTTTGTGGACCAAACCGCATTAGAAGTTTAGGAGGTAGTTCACACATATTTGTCATAATGGATGATTGCTCTAGATTCACATGGATGATCTTTTTTAAAGATTAAACACAAGCACTCAAGGAGTTCGTAAAGTTGTGTAGGAAATTGCAGATATCAAAGAATTTAGCAGTGGTTGCTATTATGACTGACCATATAAGATAATTTGACCAAGACAAGTTTGTTGAGTACTATGACAAGAATGAAATATCTCACAACTTGTCAACACCAAGGACATCACAGCAAAGTGGAGTTGTTGAGAGCAAGAACCAGACATTGCAAGACATGGCCAGAACATTGATATGCAAAAATTATCTTCCAAAGTCATTACGGGCTAAGGTTGTAAACATTGCAAATTATATTCTTAATTGGTGCCTCATCAAACCAATCCTCAAAAGACACCATATGAATTGTTCAAAGGCAGGAAACCAAATGCGCCATATTTCAAGGCTTTTTGGAGCAAGTGCTTCATCCGCAACAACGGTAAGGAAAACCTTAGTAAATTTGACCAAGGAGTGATGAAGGTATATTTGTTGGTTATTCCTCTATTAGTAAGGCATATCATGTTTACTACAAATGTACCAAGGCTATTGAGGAATCCATTCATGTTGTCTTTAATGAAATTAACAATGGTTTTGCTAGTTCATCTTTATTTGATGAGTTTTAGCTGAGTAAATATGCAGATGATGAAGATGAAGGAGCCCTGGACGCTTGCAAACACCAATTTGCTCCTGACAATGTGGACTAATGTGCAAATCAGAGTGATCAAAGCCAACCCGATGACATTAGAGTACCTCTAGAAACCTCATAAGATATTTGTGAGAAATCTCGAGGTGATAATGAGCCATCTTCAAGTATCTCTAAATAGGTTCAAAGCCATCTTAATAAACCAAGAAGGGGATTTAAGTATAAGTCTGCTCATTCTTTAGACAACCTGCTTGATGACCTTAATGTAGATATAAGGACTTGTTCATCATTTAGAAATGTTTGTGCATTCTTTTCCTTTGTTTCTTACATAGAACCAAAGCACTATGACATTGGGTGACCCCAACTAACATAGCAATACATGATGAACTCAACCAATTTTGAGAGGAATCAAGCTTGGTCCCTTACACCTAGACCTAATGACCACCCACCAATAGGGACAAAGTCGGTGTATAGGAACAAGTTAGATGAGTATGGGATAGTGGTGAGAAATAAAGCAAGATTGGTTGCATGCTACAACTACGAGGAAGGCGTAGACTTTGATGAGACCTTTGCACCTATGAATAGGTTAGAAGTCATCCATATATTTCTTGAATTTGCATCTTATCTGGCCATCAAATTATTTTACATGCATCTCAAATGTGCTTTTTTAAATGGCTTTTTAAATGAAGAAGTCTATTTTGAGCAACCCCCTATATTTGAAAACCCTGAATTTCCAAATCATATTTTCAAGCTTCATACAACACTCTATGGATTAAAACAAGCCCCAAGAGCTTGTTATGAATGACTTAGAAAATTTCTCTTCAAAAACAGTTTTACACAAGGAAAGAGTGGCAAAGCCCTTTTCATTAAAACAAGGGGGAAGACTTCATCATCATTCAAGTTTATATAAATGACATAATATTTGGTGCTAGTAACAACGTTTTATGGCAAGAGTTTTCAAATTTAATGAGTAAAGAATTTGGGATGAGCATTGTGGGAGAACTCAACTTCTTCCTAGGGCTTCAGATCAAGCAAAGCTAAGATGGCATATTTATCAACCAATGTAAGTATGTGAAAGAACTCCTGAAGAAATACAAGCTTGATGAAGTCAAGCATGCTAGCACGCCAATGGCATTGAACACAAAATTAGACCTTGATCCAAGTGGTAACTCAGTGTTAGAAATGGCCTACAGAGGGATGATTCGTTCATTACTACATCTAATATCAAGTAAATTAAATATTATGTTTATTGTATCCCTATGTGCTCGGTTCCAAAAGTGCTCCTAAAGAGTCATATTTAACTGCTGTCAAAATAATTTTTAGATATCTTGTAGGAACCAAGGATATTGCTTTATGGCATCCAGATATGGAGATTTTAATCTCATTAGATATTCAGATGCAGATTATGATGGATACTAAGTCAAATGAAAAAGCGCACTTGGATATTACCGATTCCTTAGACATTCCTTAGTCTCATGGCATTCAAATAAACAAAGCTTAGTAGCTTTACCAACTGATAAAGCTGAAAACATAGTAGCAGGAGCATGTTATGCTCAAATAATCTAGATCACATAATAGCTACAAGACATTGGTTTTGATTTCAAAAAGTTCTTATTTGATGTGACAATATAAGCGCAATAAACATCACAAAAAATCCATTTCAGCACTTAAGAACCAAACACGTTGAATTCAGGCACCAGTTCATACGAGATCATGTTGAGAAAGGTAATATAATTCTTTAACTTGTTCCTTCACATTTGCAACTAGTTGATATTTTCACCAAATCACTTGGTGAAGATCAATTCAATTTTATTCAAAGTGAACTTTGCATTTTGAAGATGGATGCATGAATTGGGGGGGGGGGATCCCCCAAAATCCAATGCAAAAAAATGTTGCAGGCAAATCCACTGTCATTGGACCAGACATTATGACAACATCTCAAAGTGCAGCTTGAATCCGTGGTCTTAGACTTTGGATTCATGGCACAAAAATCAATTATGTAAAGTAACTAATGGTTTGGGATTTAAATCAATTAAATGCCTCAACAAGTTACCATAATTTGAAAAGTGGGGTTTTTCAAAATCTTTTCAAAAATTGAATTTTGACATCTTTCTAGTCTCTTTGGACAGTTTCTCTCTCTCTCTCATTTATAGAAGGCAATGATACTCTTTCTCAGAAACCACCCTTGACCCTATCCCTTGATATCCTACACCAACAAAAACATCAAAATCTTACACTTCACTTTTCTCTCTTCTCAACCCCAAAAAGTGGGTGTGCATCACAGTAACTATTCATCCCTCAACTTTCACACTCTCACACTTTCTCTCTCTCTCAAACTCCCTAATCCTCATCTATCTCTTATCAAATAAACCCTAATACCACCTACAACAATGTCTTCCAAATGCAAAGGCAATGTCCCCCTGTAACACTTTCACCACCCCTGCTAGGTGAACCCGTGGTGCCACCAAATATGCAAACTGCCAAAATCAAATGGGATCAACAGTGTCTCAGACTCTAAGGTGGAACTATTCACAAACTCCGGTAATTCCTTCTCTAAAGTCAAGTCTCTAGAAGACCTAGGGTTGTCTGACTTTCCCCTTAAGTGGTTGACTGACGTGGGAGGTTAAGCGCTCCAATTTCTTGAGGCATACAACATTCTTATTCGTTGAAAACTTGGAGAATATGGGATGTATGGGTCTTTTTGAGACTAGTGATGAAGTTAATCCTCAATTGGTTAGGATATTTTATGCTAACCAAGGGTAGGGGTAGAACCTATTGCACCAAAGTCGAGGACACTACCATCGCCTTCACCCCAGCTAAAATTGAGAGAATTATCAACTTGAACCTCGATCCATCAAAGTTTCTTCCCTCAATGTCAGCCGCCAGGGCTTGAAAACTCTACCTTAAGAAATATGCCCATCCCTTCAACCTTAAAAATCTAACCAACCCTATACTGCCCTGTACTTAGATTCGAGTATCCATTACTACATCTTGGTAAGGATTATCTATCCTTAAGGTTCCTCAAAGAAGACCACCAATGACGCCCTCCCTAAGACTGTTTACTATATGATGGAGGGGTATTCTGTGGACTTTACTGAGCTCATACTTGAATACATTACCAAGGTCTATAACCTTTCCAAGACCTACCCTTTTTGCTACTCAAATCTCCTCATTCACATATTCAAGGCATTTGAAATTTTCCTTGAAGGTGAAGAACGCCTTGAATCTCATATCCTAACCATAAATGAAGCCACCCTCAAGAGCTTAAAGTTCAAACCTATTCGCTTTGGCCAATGGAGGCATGAGGATGAGATTTTCGTCATTAACGTTGAGAAACCTTTACCTCCACCACACCATGAGATAATCCCTCATCCTTAGAATGAATGGCTGAAAGAAGACCTTAAGGAGGTAAAGAGAGAGATCACCAGTTTGAATATTGGTCAGGGTGAGGTCAAATGAACATTGGTAGAACTAAAAGATGTATATGAGAGTCTAAAGGGGTGTGCTACCGAGCTCAAAAGCATCATTTCAGATCTAAAGGTAGAGCAAGGGTCCTTGAAGGCAATAAACAATGAGTTTGGGGCACAGGTAGTTAGGTTTGAAAAGGCATTGAAGGCTGCACAGGTTAAGGCTAGTCATAAGGAGGACATTGGGATGAGATTGGTGAACCCGAGTCTGTGGAAGCACCTAAACCAACTGCTCTAGCCCCCGAAACATAAGACCAAGCCTGATATTCTCTCTTTCTTCTTTCAAAAACAACCTTTTATTTCTCTTTCCTATGAACAATATAGATACTTTCAAACAATATTTTGCTAACCATTTTGCATGAGTCCCCCCTTTTGATGAAAGTTAAAGGGGGGAGAAAAAGTATGGACTCAAGAACATTGAGTATGACTGGTCAAAGTCTGCCCAAAAAGCTTTAAAAGCTTCTAGGGTTTAGAACTAGGTGACTAGAGGAGCCCTTTTGCCCTTGCTATGTTTGACTATGCTATATTTTGTTATATTGTGCTATGATTGCTTGATATGCTCATATGACTAGCTTACTTATATGATCTTCAAATTGAAGTTTTGTCTTTCATCGAAAAGGTGGAGACTAAAGACTCCATTAATGTCAGTAGCAATGTCATTGACTGTTTCAATGCCACAACTCAAGGACATTGGATGTTTTGTGTGAAACACAAAAGCTTAATTTGAATATACTGGGTTACACTAACCAAATGTTGACTATCCAGGAATAGAGTATCAAAGTCGATTGACTGGCATTGGTTACAATAGAACCATTTTTGCTAAAAACCGATTTGTATGATATGTTGGTTTATCGTTTGAGATATATTGCTATTAATAATTATGGAAATAATCCTTTATTTATGTCTGAAAGGATTATATCTTATGATGTAATATATCATTGCCTATTATCTGAGATCTTGTACAGATTTTATTTGATACAGTTTGCGAAAGTTGCAATAAATCAATCTCGAGTTCATTTGTACATTATTCTTATTAATCAGGACAATATCTTTTGAGTTCAAATCCAAGTCTTTTGTCAGCAATCAAGATCCGCAAAATTATCAAGCAAGTGCTGAGTTTGGAAACATCAAGGTTTGGATTAGTGAAAATGATTCGAGGCAGAATACATTGGAGAGTTGAAAAGAATAGCGCCAACAGTCAAAAAGGCCTCAAATCTATATAAAGGAGAACAAAAAGCATATTGAAAACATAAGAAAGAATTACATCATGAAAAAGAGCTCAAAAAGGCAAATTATTCTTGTGTAATTCTTCTTTAATTGAATATTTGAAAGGAAATTATAACAAGTTAGGAAACTTACTTGGGTAGCTAGGTATTGATATGTCAATACTTAGTGAGTAGCTAGGTGTTGAGAGTTCAATACTTAGTGAGTGCACTAGGTGAGGTTCCAAAGTCAAGTGAGATTGGAACGCTAGTGAATGTATAAAGCCAAGGTTATTGGCATGTACTTCTTAAGTGAATAAGAAGCAAAACTGGTTAAGTACTAAGGGAAGAAGTGCCTTAGACGGTGACTAGCCCTGTTTGAAAGGGTGAGCATCGCAAACATATCATGTGTTTTATTCCACTCTATTTATGCTCTTTAGCTATGTTTATCACTAACATTAGTGACTAACCATCAAGGTTGTTATATTTGACATTGGTTGAATGCTTTCAAAGCATATGGTAGTTTTTATAAAGTCTTAATTTTTTAAATAACCACCTTATTCACCATCTCTGGGGTGATCTAACATTGACTTTTGGGACTTGCATCTATTATTAATACTTATTTCACTAATTTTAATAGCTTTTACCAATGGAATCTTCATTGCAAAACAGCATATTGGCATACCTCTTGTCTTCTTCTTGCCTGGACTCGATCTCTACAATAGAACACCTTGATATGGCTAAAGCATCTCAAGTACAACCTATTAATGATTTTCAGCGCCTAAACACGAATTGCAAGCCTAGAAGTTGCAAGTTCTGCCATATTGTTGTTGGCAAGGTCAACAATTAAGGCCAAACATGCATCATAACTAATAATCTTCGCAAATGGAAAGGAAGTTCATGAATCAAAGCAAAAGAGTTTCGCTATGCAATGGATTCGAGCTTGGATGGTGGTAAAATCACCAAATTTGCCACATTGCTATCATCTATGGAGGCCAAAATTACACCTTACCCAATATTTGACTTTCCTTTTTGATCTTGCAGTTGCTGAATAGAGAAGAAAGATACTACTTGAGTTTTCACAATCAGGTGTTTGCTTTCCTTTTCTTCTCTTGATATTGTGCACTTCCCTCTGTAAGTGTCCTTTGACCATGTTTATTTGTGGCTTAGTGTTCAGTATAGTGTTTTATATGTTCATTTCATGGATTATGTTTCTTGCTAATCAGATTAAGAGGTTTTGTTACTCCCACTACCTTACCAACACTATCTATATAAAGATTACCTCACTCATGGCTCACTAGCACCACCCCTTTGAACCTTCTTTTCCTTGGTTTATCTTCTTGCTTATGCCTTGCATCCCCCCTAGGCCTTCATCCTACAAGCATGCATCTGTTCACAACCTTGACATCCTTCCTGCTACTTCTAATGTAGACCTGGCAAATAGGTAATTCACCAGTATAGGTTGGGTTAAGTTTGGGTTGAGTAATGTTTCCGGTCAAGCGATATTTTAGGTCAATTCAATTTGGGTCTAGTGAACTTCGGGTCAACCAATTTTTGGCCCAATAAGCTTATCATGCAAAAATAAATAAGTTTGTAAGAAATTTTGGCTCGGGTATGGTTCGTTTCAGGTCAAATCGGGATCCAGGTCAACTTTTGGGTGAGCTTATTTAGGATGTCAAGTCGCGTATGGGTTCGAGTCATTCGATTCGGGTCTCGAGTCTTGGGTCAGTTTTGCCAAGTTTATTCTAATACATCCGAGTGGAAAGGTTCAAGTGTCATGGATAAGGGTGCAGCTGGAGACTTTAGCTCGACCAATCTGCTTCCCAAGACCTACTCAAGCTCTGTCATGTTTTGAATGGGAAAGCTCTAGTCAAAATCGAACTACTCTTCGAGTCCAGGGAGATAATTCTCACCCTACCTAGAATACAGCAAGAGGAGGTCCTTGTAAACCCCTCCCTTGATAGCCTGAAGTGCACTAAACATTTTGACTGGGACTTACCTCCACTACCACCTACTGATAGTGTAGAGGAGTTCAAAGCTCTTTGTCCCTTATGAAAGATATGGGGAGAATTTATCTCACTCTCTATCATTATTGGCAAACCCGAGTTGACTGTAAATATGCCAAGGGTCAAGTTGACTATATTGACTTTTGGTGATGGTTGGACCTTATTTAGATTCGCCAATGTCAAGGACAAAATGTTGGTCTATGACGGACACCCCTAAATTGTTAATGAGTTCAATGTAGTCTTAAGTCATGGTCTCCTTTGTTTAATCCTTTCTCCACTACAATTTGTAGGATTGACCAATGGGTCTGAATTCCAAGGCTCCCTTGGGAATTATGGAACAAGGAATCATGAGTCACCTACTCAAGCTTGTGGGTGAAGTAATCAAACTCGACTGACATACTCTACTTAGGCAGAAAGGTAGGTTTGCTTGGGCTTGTCTTAATGTTGATATTACCAAGCCATTTTGAGGCAGCCTTAAGATTACCAATGGAACTTGGACTATTATTATTGTCGTTGTTTATGAGGGGTTACATGAGGTCTATGCTCCATGTGGAAGTAAAGGTCATGCTTTGAAAGCATGCCCCAAATATTTGTCCAAGCAAAAATTAAGGTGATTGTAGAGAATTTTGAGCAACACTCTATTTCGTGTGTTGGCATCTCATCTACCCCTTACAAGACTGATACCTTTGCTCCTTCTTTTACTGACTGTTAGCTCATAGCTACTCCCAAAAAGAGAACTAAGATCAACATCGCCCCTAAAACTTACTAAGGCTAAGAATACTAATTGTTAGCTTTCTTAAGCTTAGCATGTGTTTTATTAATATGTTTTGGTGAAAGAAAAAAAGGGGTCCATTGGTATATTTATTATTTCATAATTGTGTGCACCAGAATTATCATTGTTTAAATATGCTATATTCTTAAGTGGATGTTGGCATGTTAAAATTACTTTGGAGATTTGTGATAATTTGTGAATTAAATTTGAATTTGTGCTATTCTTGATATGATTTGAGGAGATATTATCTTGTGAGAATGCTTGCTATGTTTGGAAGATTATATGTGCATATTCTATGGATCATGGATTGATTTCGTAAAAATTGGCGCTTGATACTTGCTTGATATATAGAAAGCAATTGCAACTTATTCTTAGAAAATCCATTAATTATCTCTAAAATAGGAATTTAACCATTGCTGAGAGCATTAGCCGAATTCTCAAGGGCCTAAACTGCTTTTCAAGGCCTTGAAATCAGCTGGAGATTCTACTTCCTAATTTGGTGTCAACGGCTACTTACCAACGACTCCATTATTGTTGGCTATAAATATTGAAGCATCTTGAAGGCTAAGAAACACATAAAAACACAACACAAGCAAAGAACAAGAAACAAGCGCCACACTTGCAAATATCTTTCTGTTGTTTACTTAATTTATTAAGTTGTATTGTTCAAGTGGTAATTGGGTGGGATAGTTAGAGTTGAAAGGTCAACTCTACCAAGAACTTTTTGAAGTGTCAAGTTATGGCTTGGAATTTAGAGTAGAAGTACTTTAGAGTTCTGTACCCTTCTAATAAAATTGGATTAATCTTAGAGTTAGGGAACTCTAAGCGGAAACTAAGCCTAGTTGAGGCTAACCCCATTAAAAAATACTTATGCCTTTTTGACATTGACTTTTCCGCATTTTATTTTGATTATGTTGTGATTTTTTTATCATCATCCTATTCACCCTCTAAGGTGATTTAGCTAGTCAAACCAGACCAACGCTAATGCTGCCTCTTCTCTTGCCCCAGTTATTATCATCCCTCCCCTAAGCAGCCTGTTATTGTAGTACCTGAGTCTCTTGGCATAATTGGTGATGAACCTGTTACTGAACCCCGCTGAGATTTGGCTGCTCTTTCTATCATTGAGCAACTAAATTGTTCCACTCCTCTTTTACCTAGCTCTAATATCATTTTGGCTGATGTTGGTTATGTGAAGAGTGCTACTCCTAACCATGATTCAACCAATGAGGATACTTTGATTGCTACAACTGACAGTGGAGATGAAAAGAGTGACGACATAGATGATGTTTTCATGGATCTTGATCAGATTGAAGACACTAATATGTCTATGGAGTCTTCCAAAAAATGAAAGCTAGATAAGGATGGTGAGGAGAACTCCTCACACCCTACTTACTAGGAATGATGATTGCCACATTGCCTGCCTATTCTAGTCTATAAGTATTTGTTTCTATCTTTATATTTAGGGTCTGGTCCTTGCTCCCCCTCTCCCATTTTCCTTTGTTCAGATCATTTAAACGATGTTGTAGTCTTTCTTTTGTACTATTCATCAGACAAAGGTGAGTCTTAGATGTTTGCTCCCCCTTCCTTTTTTTGCTGGTGCTGATATGGTTATGGGTGTATTGTTTGCTGCACCTATTAGAAGCAAGAATGTACAAGTGTGTACCATCTGTATTAGTAGCTGACATCCTTCACTATTGCTAGTAAATGTATATTTATGATATTTACTACCTTGCAGTGTTATCCCTCTACCACCTCCTACAATGGTTTATCTCTCTTTATTACACTTCTAAGTACTGGAATGGTCTGGTTGTTGTTATGGCCCTCAAGATGGCTGAGCTTTTCTCATGTGATTCCGACTTAAAGGGAGGGAATCAAAGAAAACTCAAGCAACCTAGATGCCATATAGTCGATGGTGTTGTGCAATAATGCTATGATTGAGGCTATTATTAACATTCATACTTACTATTGCTGCCTATTTATATTTGCTTTTCTAATAGACTATTTACCTACCTGTATGGTAAAAGTAGTGAAGCTATTTTATTATGGTATTAGTTCCCCACTTTCTTAACATTCTTCATGCAAGCTTGACAGTTAGATCTTATTTTGCCATTTTGGGGGGGGGGGACATCGTAAGTTGGCTAAGGATCTTTCTTTGTTCAGCTCCTTTCTTGCATCCAAGGATGATCACCTTCCCTATCTTCATGTTATTTACCTTGATCATAAAATTTTTTTGCCTTTTTAACAAAGTTTAATCATGATGCTTGGTGTTAAATTTTTATATTAATTGGGCTTTCAACAAATGAGTCATGTATACAAGTTCAAATGAGGTTTTATCCCAAAATCAATTGGCAATGGGTGGAGTAACTCACAAACTTATATACATGCTCAAACCCTTCAATTTATCAATGTGGGACAACGCCCACTTTCATATCTTTATATTTCATGAATGTGAAACAATACCCACTTTTCATACTCTAACACTTGGCTCTCTTGAAATCTTATGTCTAAGGAATCAAGCCCTGTTATACAGTGGGCTTACTTCCAGTCCTGTGATCTTGTCCAGGGAATAGAGCCCTGTTGTTGAGTTAAAAATGCTGCAAGTGCATGGTGCCAATTGTAGTTAGCAAAGGCAATTACGGGTCGTACTCCACAGGGAACTTGGTTTTAATCACAAGATTGACTATAACACTTAATTCAGGCAAGATCAAAAAAAGAGTTGTTGAATATGTAAATCAATAATAATGAAGCTCTTAGATTGGGGTTCACCACACTATTATGCTTCTAGGATTGTTGTCTAGGTTATGCAAATACACCCACATGGTTGATTGAATTGGATTGACTACAAATTTAGGTCCATCTACGCCTACTTTCGAAGGTCATTAGACTGACTAAGTAATCCTAGTTATTTATTTTCATGAAACTAAGGTTAACAAAGTCACAGAATCGAGTAATCTTTAATCCCGTATTGAAACTCTAACTATTTTCATGTTAAAGCATCAATCACTCACTAAGTCACTTTAAGTTAAGGATTCAACTTTCATTGACCTCCTAAACCCTAATTAAGAACATGGATACATCCCTATCAGGCAACCCATCGATCACTTGTCATACAAAGTGAGGATTCAATAACAACCATGGGTTCGCATTCACAAAACCTAGAACATAATCGCAATTCATCTAATAGGGGCTAATCCCAATCTAAGATGAGGCATTTAGCCTCTAAACATCAAAACAACTACAAATCTAAGTGAAGAATTGAACAACATATTTAGGGTACAAACCTTGATGGAAATCGCAAAGGAAGATGAATAGAAACGAACTTCAATTAAATTTCTAGCATCTTGGCACAATTCCCACAAACAAATTCAAAACAACAATTGGACCTAGATTAAAGTGTAGGAATACTCAAAGAAGACCTAAAAATCGCCTAGGAGGCAGAGCTCTCCAAAGAAACTCCAGATACCCCTCAACAGCCCCCAAAGAAAATAATTAAAATGCGGAAGAGCGGGGGATGCATGGCCTTGCAAAAACGCACAGCTAGGCATGCGTTTCTACAGGAATGTTTCTGCCTCCAGCGTATGGTTGTGCTAAATTTACACACCTATCTGTGCACTTTTCGGGCTTCAAATCCATGTTGCACAGTCATGCTTACATGCACGGCTGCCCATACAAGAGCCTTCTCCTAGGTTCTTCAAATCTTTGACCCTTCTAGTTGATCCACAAACCTCGTTCCTCCCTATAGCGCTGCTCCTTGCCAACTTTTAGTCCGATAAGTGCCAAAATTCTTCAATTTGAGAGCAACAAACCTACAAAAAGAAGAATTAGTCAAGATGAGATAATTATGGGCAAAAACAAGCAATTCTTACCAAGTATTCTGCAAATCTTAGGGAAGATGTAGGTCAGTGAAATTGAAGGGTCAAAATGGTAAAAATAGAGGTTTATCAACTCCCCCATGCTTATCTTTTGCTTGTTCCCAAGCACGACTAAGACGTGAATAAACTGACAGGGGGTGGAGACCTCTAATTACTTGCCTCCTCAGGCAAGGCGAATGGAAAATTAGCCAAATCAAGCATAGGTGTGCACGACTAGCAGAACAATTCAAGGCATAAATACATAGTTTCAAAACTCATTAAAAAATCGTTTGGAGAACCACACTGTTGAAGTCAGCATCCCGTCATACCATATCACACCCTTCCCTAATCAAGATGCCTCCAAATAAGTGGTGGGCTAGAAGGCTTGGTAGTGACTCTCATAAAGGGGAACAAGGCAAAAGCACTCCCTCACATGTGTTTCAGATGTAAGAAGGTTCATTCAACTCTCTTCCAATCGAACAAACTACCATAGGCTTGGTAAGATTCTCCATTCTCCACCGCGAAAGTGCAATATGCGAAACAATAATCAAGAGGACCTTTCAGGGTTGTAATGGGGCTAAGGGCACAGGTAGAAGGGGGACGGACAATTTGGGAAATGAAGAGCTAACAACCGAAGTTAGTGAGCAACCAACAATTGAACCAACTATACCACACACTCCTATAACACAATAAGAATACACCCTTAAGTAGATGGACGATCGGGAATGAACTACGACAACAAGCCAAACAAGCTCATTCACCACTTCTTTTCTTTTCTTTTTCATTTTAATTTCAATAAGTCTCTTTTTTTTTCTTTTTTTTTGAAGCATGTTTTTCTTCTTTTTTTTCTTTAAAAAGGAAATGAATGATTGGCATATGCAATAACTATACACTCAATCCCCAATGATCACCGTGATACATCCCCACATATACCAAAATGAACCACCAATTTGCATAACACCCCAAAACTACCCACAAAATAACAAAGTGTTGCCCCTGCTTTGGCTTGGAGGTAGGAGATGCGTTTAGGCCAATAGCTAATAGTGAAGGGTTCACAACCAAAATGGGCAAAGCTCAAAGGGGTAAGCAAGGGGTCAAAACATTCAATCACGGGTGGCAGATCTGGCTATGTAGCTCAGAAAACAAATGAGTGCCTCTATCATATTATCATAATGCACATGCTAAATGCGATTTCAAAGAGAATCAAAGCAAGTTCTAGAGATGTAGTCATGGAAGAGACACACATGAAAGAAAATGTGAGACTAAATTGATGAATTAGTCTATAGGTTCAAAATCTCATGGGTCACACTACCAAACACACAACTAGCCCAGAGATATCCCACTTAAAAGGAATAATCAATCATGATCAAGGAAGTTCAAGGGCAAACAGTATGCAAACCAAACAATGCAGTCGAAATGCTTTCCAAATCATCAACCAAAGGCATTTGCCACAAATAACCCACAAATGTGCACAACCATGTCAACCAACTGATCACCAATGCCTTGGTTATCGTCATAGGAGGGGGTTTTTTCAACAAGGTTTTTTTTTCAAAGCAGTAGTCACTAAAGCAACAAATCACCCTAAGCAGGCAACTAGTGGATAAATGAAGAGAAGAGTAAGATGAATTACCTCGCAGTCTTGTGAACCTCCACTCAACACATTTCCACTCCAGACCAAGGGTTAGGAAATAAAATATGTACAATGCATCACCTATCTATATGCATTATCCTACATGCTTTTCTAAATGAAGGAATAAAAAGGAAAACTAATGCACCCTAAAAATGCACCTAAGCTAGAATGAAAACTAAGGGCTACATGCAAAGATTTTATGTACAACGGGATATATGCCCACCAAGACCAACCATGAACCAACACCCAAGAGCTCATGAGCCCACCCCCCATGCTTAAACGATTTAGTATCCCTAATGAAATAAATAAACATGGGAAAGAAGGGGAAAGGGGATACTCACAGTGCATCAGTAGGGCCCAGGAGGACCACTAGGCCACCAATCAGGAGGAGGATAAGGCCACTTGAAATGCTCGTAAGCATAGTACACATGATGCTCGAGGTTCCATTGGCGGCAGTCCCACGCATCCTCCAGACGGAGAAGTGCAATGTGGTCCTAGGAGTGTTGCTCGCTCACATGATCAAGCCTCTAGTGAAGGCGAGCAAACTCGTCGGAAAGGAATTGGCACAGGGGAACCTCCATGAAGCTAGAAGGGTGGGAGGGGTAAGGCACAGCGGCAGGAAGGAGCTGTGGCCATGGGCCGGGTGCCCCGGGAGGGTCGTGCACGAGTTTCACACCAAAAGGGGGGGCATCGTCATCGGCACCACCCTCGCCATCAATATCATTATCATAGCTCCAATTGGCCTCACTGGTGGTGGTAGTGTGGTTAGGATCGGATAAGGGGAAAAAGGCGTGACCATGATGGTTGAGCCAGATTTGGTTGCCCACCATTGCAAATATTTCCATGCCGACACAAGCTTCGAGGTTAAGGCGGGCACCGTCATGAAGGATAGGCATGAAGGGGAAAAGATTCCCGAGCCCTAAACCGTGGGCAAGAGCGGTGACAATGCCACCCGCGGCAATGACGGAGGTCTGACTCTTAGCTTTCTCGTCAAGCTGAGTCAAGATGTGGAAAGTAGTATAAATGCGAACCCTATTCAATGTCGCCCATAACATAAAGTGTTCGCCCCACCGAGGTACCCCTTGGCTATCAAAGTGGTGGAAAACAATATTGGCCGTAAGGCGCTGGAGGTACCTAAGGATTGGGTTGCATATGGAAATGGCTTTGGATGAACGGGAGACATAAGGTTGATCGTGACAGGTAATCTTCACCCAAAAATCACTCCTACTATAGTCCCTATAAATGAAATAAGTGATGCCACCCGATGGGAGCTGTAACAGTTCGCTAAATCAGGCGAGGTTCATCTCATGGGTGAGGTCACCTAACCGAAAACGAATGTAACAGCGCCCATTGTGGTACTCGCCCGCAGTGTCAATAGTGGAGGAACTAAAGAATTCCCAAACGAGTTGCTCATATACAGGAAATTGTAAGTGCACATAATCAAGCCAACCTAGATGAACAAGCAGGGCATTAACATCATCCCACATTCCTAAAGCTTGTAACAACTCAACATCAATATATTTAGGCGCACTGATTTTCCGAGCAACCAAAGCATCATATTTTTCACGTTGCATGTCATCAAAAAATATAATACCATGCTTTTCAAGCGAACTAGGACGAGTGGAGTGAGCACAGTTACCTCGTGGGGGTGCCAGAGGGCGATTAGAAGAGCTGGTGGACCCTTTTTAGGGGCCGAGGAAGACGAGCCACCTTTGGTCTTGGGAGCCATGGAAACCGATGGGAAACAACCCAATTATCCCAAAAATGGACCCAAAAGTCGACCCAATGGTCTTGGGACCCTGTTGGGGGGGGCTAGGATGGACAGTCGCCGGTGGAGGGCAGCGACGGCGGGGGGTAGGGGGCGGTGGGCGTGGGATCTCGGCGGGGGGCAGTTGAGGAGTTGAGAGAGAGAGACCGCCGGCGAGAAGGCAGGGTCGGGGGTCGCCAGTGGTTGTCGGTGGTCACCGGCGGTGACAGACGGGAAGGCGTAGGGTAGAGAGAGATAGCATAGTGAGATAGCGAAGAGAGGGAGAGGCTGAAAAGGGAGCGAAGAGAGAGAGAGCATCGGGCAGGTGAGGGGTTTAAAAACCCAGAAGCACGGTCGTGCACAATACACACGGGTACCCGTGCGTGGGCCCAAGGACACACGACTATGCAAAAGCGCACGACTATCCGTGCACTTTTGTGGGGACTTGCTGCAGGTAACGCACGGTCGTGCATTTTATGCACGGCAAGCCATGCGTCGGCCTCTGCCTTTTTTTTCCTTATTTTGTTTTTCCATTTTTTTTTCTTCTTTTTTTTTTCAAAAAGCTATAAAGCCTGGGTTGCCTCCCAAGAAGCACTTATTTAAGGTCCTTAGCTTGACCCTTACCTCAGATGGTAAATGATAAAGCCTAGGGAAATGGTCTAATATATGCACGAGGTGCAGCAGTGGTGTCCACCTCCTTTCTGGGGTGACCAGAAATGCCATCAAAGCTAGTTGGGATAGGTGGAGGATGATCAGCAATTTCAATAGAACACATATAGGGTCCTCCATCCCCATCGTCCAGCTTGCCTTCAGGAGAAGCTGCAGGAAAGACAGATTGCATAGGATTGACAGGAAACCGGTTAGTAACAGAGGGGATAGGTGTTGGGTATGGAGGGAAGTGGAAATCTATCTTCTCCCCTCACAGCCGAAAGGACATAGTGCCAGCTTGCACGTCCATCACCGCCCCAGCAGTAGCTAAAAACGGTTTCCCCAAAATAATAGGGACCTCAAGATTCTCATCCGTGTCTATAACGATGAAATCGTAGGGGATGACGAACTTACCCACCTGAACCGGAACGTCCGCTAGAAGACCCGCATATTGCTTGATGGAGCGATCTGCGAGCTGTATGCTCATGTTAGTGGGTGTTACGTCCAGTAGTTATAGCTTCTTGCAGAGAGAGAGGGGCATTAAACTCACACTAGCTCCCAAGTCACAGAGAGCTCTCTCTATCTGTAAATCCCCTATGCAGCAGGAGATGGAGAAGCTCCTCGGGTCTTGCAGCTTCAGTGGTGACCGCCTTTGCAGAAGCGCGCTACAAGCTCCTCCAATGAGAAGTACTGAAGCTTCCCTAGGCTCTTCTTTCTTAGAGAGGAGCTCTCTTAAGAATCTCAAATATGTGGGTGCTTCCTTGAGAGCTTCCAAGAAAGGAACACTGATGTATATCTTTTTCAGGGTATCCAAGAAGTAAGCAAATTGAGGCTGAGACGTCAGTAGCTTAGACCACGCCACCCTCTGGGGAAAAGGTACAGGTGGCTGGTAGGGGCGAACTGGGGTCGAATGACTAGGCTTCTCAGTGGAGCCCAAACTTTATTCCTTCTTCCCCCCACCTGTTCCTACAGAATTAGGAACTGAAGCGACCTCCCGGAGAACCATCACTGGGCGCTCCTCAAACCCCTCGCCCACAGCAAAAAGGGCATTGACATGGCCTCTAGTGTTGGTCTCAGGCTTACTAGATACACTTGCTTAGCTATCTGGGCGATCTGATTATCCATCGCTTTTTGGTGGGAGGCCATAGCATCAAACTTCGAGCTTAGCTGGTTAATTGACTTGCCAAGAGCTTCATTAGTCTTGGTTTGAGTCGCGATGAAACGCTCCATGAGGCTCTCCAAATTAGATTTGGTTTGAAGAGGTGGAGAAGGTAGGGTTGAAGAGCTTTGTAATGAGAGTTGGGCTGTTGGGGTTGAGGGGCATTGGGTGGCATAGGATTGTTGTTGCAGTAGGAGAAATTTGGGTGATTTCTCCAACTGGGGTTGTAGGTGTTCAAGTACAGGTTGTTTTGTGGGTGTGGATTGAAGTTTTGTAAGGCATTGGCTTGTTCCACTCCCTGGAAGTGGGCTTGACACTCAACAGCTAGGTGTCCTTGAATACCACATACTTTGCACGAAACTCCAACCGCATACATGGTGCCAGAAGAAGTCCCTGGGTTAGAAGTGCCCAACCTATCTAATCTCTGAGCAAGGGCATCAACCTTGCTTGCCAACATGTCCACCGCATCGCTATCGTACTTGCCACCACCCTTCATTTGGGGAGCCCACTCATTGGACCAATGATTGTTGTTGGCCACCATGTCTTCAAGTAGGGCCTTTGCCACTTCAATTGACTTCCCCATAAGGGCGCCCCCAGCAGTGACATCAATGGAAATTTTAAGGGTCTGATCCAGTCAATTATAGAAGGTCTGAATAAAGAGCCAATCAGGGACTCCATGGTGGGGGCACTGGCGTTGAAGATCTTTACACCTCTCCCATGCCTCATATAAAGATTCGATATGTAGCTGTGTGAATGAGGTAATGTCGGCCCTTAGCTTGGTTGTTTTTCCTAGCGGGAAGTACTTGCTCAAAAAAAGCATTAGAGAGGGCATCCCAGGTGGCGAAGGTGTTGGCGTCCTCATTCTGGAGCCAATGTCGTGCTCTATCCCTTAGAGAGAATGGGAAGAGCCTCAGTCGAATGGCGTCAGTGGAGACCCCATTGAGTTTAACAGTGTCACACTTCGCAAGGAAATTGCGAAGGTGCACGTTGGTATTCTCAGAGGGGTGCCCACCAAACTGATCTCTCTCCACTAGAAAGATAAGGGCGGGCTGTAGCTCGAAGTTGTTCACCTCAACCTTCGGGTTCACTATGGATGAAGTGATCCCTAACGAGTGAGGCATCGCATAGTCTTTCAAAACCCACTTGTCTTGCACTGCCATTGCATATTCGACTTGCTTCTTTCGTCGTACGCCGCTTTGCTTGCGAGCAATTGCTTTGATTTTAGGATTAAGGGGAAGTAAGTTGTGACCCCCCTGACTGTGCCTGCGCATACAAAGCAAAAACTATACCAAGCGTAAGCAAGTCCAAGCAAGGGTAAAAACAAGCAGGATGAAAGGAAGGGGAACATAAAAGAAAAAGCCTAATCTCAAGTATATTAGTCAATTCCAATGTCAAAATGAATAAGTTCCACAATGGCTCCAGAAACTTGTTTAATTAAAAATACCGCAAGTGCATGGTGCCAATTGTAATTAACAACAGCAAGTACGGGTCGTATTTCACAGGGAACTTGGTTTTAACCACTAGATTGACTGTAACACTTAATTTAGGCAAGATCAAAAGGAGAGTTGTTGAATATGTAAATCAATAATAATGAAGCTCTTAAATTGGGGTTCACCACACTATTATGCTTCTTAGGTTGTTGTCTAGTTTATGCAAATACGCCCACATGGTTGATTGAATTGGATTGATTACAAATTTAGATCCATCTACGCCTACTTTCGAAGGTCATTAGACTGACTAAATAATCCTAGTTATCTATTTTCATGAAACTAAGGTTAACAAAGTCACAAAATTGAGTAATCTTTAATCCCGTATCGAAACACTAACTATTTGCATGTTAAAGCATCAATCGCTCACTAAGTCGCTCTAAGTTAAGGATTCAACTTTCATTGACCTCCTAAATCCTAATTAAGAACATTTATACATCCCTCTCAGGCAATCCATCGAACACTTGGCATACAAAGTGAGAATTCAATAACAACCATGGGTTCGCATTCATAAAACCTAGAATATAATTGCAATTCACATAAGAGAGGCTAATCCCAAGCTAAGATGAGGAATTTAGCCTCTACACATTGAAACAACTACAAATCTAAATGAAGAATTGAAGAACATATTTAGGGTATGAACCTTAATGGAAATCGCAAAGGAAGATGAATAGAAATGAACTTCAATTAAATTTCAAGTGTCTTGGCACAATCCCCACAATCAAATTCCAAACAACAACTAGACCTAGATTAAAGTGTACGAATACTCAAAGAAGACCTAAAAATCGCCTAGGAGGGAGAGCTCTCCAGAAAACTCCAGATACCCCTCAACAGCCCCCAAAGAAAATAATTAAAATGCGGAAGAGTGGGGGACGCACGGCTAGGCATGCATTTCTGCAGGAATGTTTCTACCTCCAGCGCATGGTTGGGCTAAATCTGCACACCCGGTCGTCCACTTTTTGGGCTTCAAATCCATCTTGCACGGTCATGCTTACATGCACGGCTGCCCATGTAAGAGCCTTCTCCTAGGTTCTTCAAATCTTTGACCCTTGTAGTTGATCCACAATCCTCGTTCCTCCCTATAGCACTGCTCATTGCCAACTTTTAGTCCGATAAGTGCTGAAATTCTTCAATTTGAGAGCAACAAACCTACAAAAAGAAGAAATAATCAAGATGAGATAATTGTGGGCAAAACGAGCAATTCTTACCAAGTATTCCGCAAATCTCAGGGAATATGTGGAAAAAGTCAGTGAAATTGAAGGGTCAAAATGGTAAAAATAGAGGTTTATCACCTGTTATATTGTGGGTAATTTGTGTTAAGATTTTCTTAGGAAGATATTTAGCGAAAAGCTATATGATGGACCCATTGGAGTTGGAGACTATTAGTTGATGTGCGCAGCTCAGTTCATTCATGCACTTGTCAAAGCACTTTTCAATCTCTATTGTCGCTATTCTACGTTCTTTGATACAGAATTACTAGATGGAATGTAATCATCTTTGGTGATGTAACCGACCAAAGCAAATGCTCTTTGTATAAGACAAAGTACCTCTGGGTGAGTGAAATAGTATATCCAAATACTATTTCCAAGACACAATTATAGAAAGATATTATTTTCACATTCAGACGGAAATTTTGAGTTGAAATCTTCAAGGCATCAAGAAAGAGAAAATTATAGAAGAAGTGAAACATTAAGAATAGTTACCGACCTGATTTAATTTTCTTAATTAAAACTATGGTCAATGAAGAGAATACACTCCGAATCTTTCCCAAATTGGGATTTGATAAGCACGAAAGATTACATCCTGTTAACCATGCGAGTTGCCTGTGGGCTACAGATAATATTTCGGTTGATGTTTTAACAAATAGAGTCATTCATCTATATGTCTATGAGAAGCGTAATAATATAGAATTCATAATCTCTAGAATTTATGGCCCGGCTCAAGAAAGAGAAAACACATGAATTTTGGGACAAGCTCCCACTTCTGAACATTTTTTTCGATTTCCCTTGTGTACTATAGGTGACTTCAATGAGTTTCTTCATCCAGAGCACAAACTACGTGGAGTACCTATTACTTCATCCAGAGCATAAA
>JACYFF010031959.1:89895419-89911621 GCA_017589665.1 Selenicereus undatus
ATATGTGTATATATATATATGTATATATATGTATGTATGTATGTATGTATGTATGTATGTATGTGTATGTATACATATGTAGATAGATATTTAGAAAATGAAATCGTTTATAAAAGTATTGAAGAACATCTTCATAACCCTTCTACTCAACAAAAAATTCTATATCTAGAACAACTTTTCAAAAGCAAAATATGTTCAGACATTCCTAATGCATTCTGGGAAAGGAGAAAATATATAATCTCTCTTCCCTACAAAAAGGATTTTGATGAACGTAATATTCCTTCTAAAGTTAGACCAACTCAAATGAATTCTGAGCTCCTGGACTTTTGTAAAAAGAAATCTAGAACATCTTGGACAAAAGGCTTATTCGTTCTTCAAAGTCTCCCTGGAGTTTTGTTGCTTTCTAGGTTAATAACGCTACCGAAAAGGAATGCAGAGTTCCTCGACTGGTTGTTAACTAGAAACCTTTAAATAAAGTTTTACAATGGATTCGTTATCCTATTCCAAACAAAACAGATCTTCTTGATCGATTACCTGAAGCCAAAGCATTTTCAAAATTTAACATGAAGTCGGGATTTTGGCATATTCAAATCATAGAATTTGATCGTTATAAAATAGCATTCACTGTGCCATTTAGACGTTACGAATGGAATGTAATGGCTTTTGAATTGAAAATGCTCCTTCTGAATTCTAAAACATAATGAATGACATTTTCACCTCGTATACTTCTTTCATCGTTGTCTACATTGATGATGTGCTTGTTTTTTCCAAAACCATTGATCAACATTTTAAGCATCTACAAATTTTTTTTAATGTTACTGAAAGAAACGGTTTAGCTGTCTCAGCGACGAAAATGGTTTTGCTCAAAACACAAATCTGTTTTTTGGGTCATGATATCTTTCAAGGAACTACAAAACCCATTTTAAGATCCCTTGCCTTCGCCAACAAATTTTCAGACATTATTAAATACAAAAAGCAATTACAAAGATTTCTTAGTTGTCTCAACTACATTTAAAATTTTTTCTCTCATCTTTGACAATTATGTGCTCCGCTGTATAGAAGAATTAGGAAAAGTCCTAAACCTTGGTCTGATATACAGACTAACATTGTTAAACAAATCAAACAAAAGGTCGAGTCCTTATCATGTCTCGGTATTCCCCATCCCTCTGCATTCATGATTGTAGAAACAAATGCATTTGACATAGGTTATAGAGGAATCCTTAAACAAAGATGCATGATAAAGAACAGTTAGTTCGTTATCATTCTGGTGTTTGGCTCGATCCTCAACAAAATTATTCTACTATCAAAAGAGAAATTTTATCTATTGTACTTTGTATTTCCAAATTTCAAGATGATCTATTTAACAAAAAATTTCTTTTGTGCATCGATTGCAAATCTACAAAAGATGTTTTACAAAAGGATGTTAAGAATTTAGTTTTAAAACAAATCTTTGCCAAATGTCAAGCAATTTTATCTTCTTTTCATTTCGACATTGAGTTTATCAAAGGAGATAACAATTCCCTACTAGATTTCCTTATAAGAGAATTTTTGCAAGGAAAGAGTGACAAAATTTATCCCTTACAGATTTAGTAATGAACAAAGAAGACAAAGGCAAAGGTCTACAATTGGACGAAGTCCACAATGTCAATTCCATACAAATAACAAATTATCCCCATGAACCTCTTCTTTTCTACCTTCCTGACCATGAACTCTACTGTTCATCATTCTATTGACCAAGGTACAATGAAAGTGCGATCTTCATTGACTATCAAGAATGGTACAATTGTGCTGATTTACCTTTTTACCAATATCTTAAAATTATCAAGGCCTATCAGGCACCTGTTCAAGATGTTAACAATCATCCGGTACTTATTGTTATGCCCACTGGGTATATTGAATACTTTCGATGGTTCCACAAACAATTTGAATATTGGACAGCTTTTGAACCTCATATTTTCCAATTTGTCTCCAAAATGTTTCTAGATGTTCACATTTGTCCTATTGATCAAAGCTATACTCAAGTCTTAATACCATTAAGGTATCCTTCGCAAATTGATGCTTCCTGCCTTGTTCACACAAAGTATGGACTACATTGCAAATTTCTTCAAGATGATTACTTCCACTTTCGCTACTGATCATCTTTAGGATTCCCAAAGATCCTTATGATATGTGACAAGGAACAAAATTCAAAAAGAAAAGAGCCCGCAAAGGTCTTGACCTTTGGCAAAAGTAAGGGCCATTACAATGAACATAAATTTGTATTTTGCAGGTGAAGACAGAACTGTCGGCAGACACTATTCACTATAGTTCCCCGACATCTCAGTATTCATCTACAGTACTGACAAGTTACTATTCATGAACAATTCTCAAGGACAAAATTTTCAAAAGTTACACCGGACAAAGTGGTTACTTTTTGACAATTGCAGCCCAACTTTCGGTGCATGACAAATTATGACAAATGGACATCATTACGCCTCCATTATTGAGCCCCTTCCAGCTCTATATAAGGCAGACATTTCATTCGGACAAAACATCACGAATTGAGAGATCAAAAAACAGTCGCCAATTTAAGAGATCAAATCATCAACAAACTCCCATCTACAAAACTCTCCTCTCTCCTCTATAATTTTCTATCTACAAATCTCTGTACAAGTTCTACAAAATCGATAATTTGTAAGTTTATTACTATTACAAATTATTTGTAAGTTTCCTTTATGCTTTCTTCTTCAGTTTGTGTTTCCTTTTATGTGCTTTGTGTTTTAAGTTTTCTTATTTCGTGTGTTTCTTCCGATCCTGTTCCCCTCTTGTATCAGAGCCATTTATGTGTTTAGTTGTGCATGATATTTGATGGTCGTTGGTCAGCCGTTGGTCAGCTGTGAATCTACTGGTCAGCCATGTAAGGTGGTCCTGGTAAGTGGTCCCGACGGTCCCGTCTTTAATCTACACTGCGGGAGTAGACTTTTATCATTCACTTCATGTGCACAAAATACGGCAATGGCTACTAAGTTCAGGAAGTTGTTGTCTTTTAAGTTAGACAGTCATAATAGTGATATAGTCAATAGTAATGAGTATAGGACAACATACCTTATTAAGGCCCCCTCTCCTGACAATTTTCACAAATGGGATATTCCCAAAATCAATCTTGAAACGATTTACAAAATCGGCACATTTAGCTTTCAAACTACTTTTTCAATCAAAACTCATGAAGAAATCGTGAGTCTACAAAATGGATTACAAACTGTGGCCTTGATCAAACTAGAGGCAATTCAAATACATTTAAAGGACAAATTCCTCTTTTTGCATATTGGACTTGTACAAGTTGCTGTTAAACCTTTCCTTAAAAAAGATATTAACGCACCTATCTACGTAGCTTTAAGAGACAAAAGGTTAAAGAAATACAATTCGTCTCTATTAGTCATGATCAATACCAATATACATAACAGACCAATTTTCTTCAATTGCTGTTAAGACTTTTGTGCTAATCTGACATGTCCCATGACACCCGATGCCTTGAAGCTTGATGTTCATATTCAAGGTGACGAGTTTCATGATTTCAAAAACTTTGCTATTATGTATAGGGTTTATTTCAGACTTATGTCTACAAACCTCAATACAAATTTTTTGAATCCCTTGGCTTCAAACACAAAAGAGACAGTTTTACTTCAAACTGAAGATGACAAACCTCAAGTTTTACTCCAAAACTTCTCAAATGGGATGAAATTACAATTCCAAAAGCAAATGAGCTTGAAGATGCTCAACAGGCTTTTATTGACAAATCCAGACAAACGAATGATAATGAGCAAATCATAGAGGAACTCGACAACCGAGTTCTTTTAAGATTCCGCTCATTTCGAGAACCTACACATTTCCCTGGAACTTCTACTAGTATGTTGTGAATTTCCGCAAGCGTACGGTTTATCGTTGTACGAATTATGGGTATCGTTCTCAGGGATGGTTGTGAAATTAGGTCACACACTAATGATCCATAATCAAACGAATAAAACAACTACAACCATTAATTCGAGTCATAATTTGAATAGGGGGCATTGAACACGGGAGAAGGGGAAATGGGCGACACCAACAAAAGGGTTTAGACCGAAACGAAGCAAAGTTTAAAGTCACAATTCGAACCAACACATTCGTAAAAGCCAACTTGCCCAACCAGAACTGGAATAACACAAAGCAACAGGAAGCAAAAGGCAATAGAACGGAAGCAAATCACATTGAATACTAAGTTGCAAATTTCTCAACCGAAATGTAGATATGGGATTTGGAAAAAAAATACAAAAATCGAACCCTAAAATCTCTGAATGTGAACTCGAGATTCTGGCTAGAATTAACTAAATCAGAAGCTCAAACTACAATACCTTAAGAATTTAATCGGAAATTTCAACTAAAATTCAAGGGAAGGCTCGAATTGAAGGAAAACAAGGGAAAAGAAAAAGAACCGAAAACTGCTTTTACTGCCCTTCGAATCCTCTTCCATTTGTAGCCCCCGAATGCAGCTCTTCTTTTTCCCCAATAATTACCTCCATTAACTCCTGAATTGATGACTTGAAGATGGTGAGGATGATGGACGACTGGTAACCGCCCGTAACCGTCGCAAGGAGGGAGACGAACAGGCCTGAGGCTTGAGGGGAAATGAGAAGCCATGGTATGAGAGGGAGATGGAGAAGGAGAATCAAAGGGGAGAAGGGGCAGGGGGTTTCAGTTTTCTCTGGGCATTCAAAGGGACAGAGAAGAAGAAAGAATAAGAGGAGAGAGAAAATGAATAGGGGGAACTGGGTCAGGTCCTGTGAGGGCCACGTGATCTGGCTTGGGTTTTTTTTTTTATTTTTTTCTTTATTTGTTTGGGTTTGGTTTGGGTTTGCATCCATTTGGCCTAAATCTTCAGCATTCAGTACTCCTTCATCTTTTCCCGGCATTATTCTCGAATTACTCAATACCTACAAAATCAAATAAAATCAAATAAAAAACCTAAAAATAACAATTATTTTGAGCATAAATTAGGTAGAAAGGTGCTATAGATATAGCACATTTTTAGCATCAACAAATACCCCCACACCAAAGTTTTGCTCGTCCCCGAGTAAAACAAAACGAACAAGCCTAAAAAAAACAAAAGAAAATCCTAACTCACTTTCATAGGAATCACGGTTGCACGTGGCATGTGCACCAAGCCCTTTAAACCCTTAGGTCACCCCTAGTGGACGAGGAAGGTCTCGTGAGGGTTTGCAGAAAATATACCCACAAAATCTATAAAAGAAAACATAAATAGAAACTTGAAAATCTTTTTGTGTTTTTTTTTTTCAAAACTTAATATGTACAAAACTGGAAAAGATATACACATTCAAATCAACTAAAGCACCTATGTAGCAAAAATATAGGTCTGCATATAAACAGAATGTACACATCAAGGCTCTACCCCATGAATGTCATCAAAGCACGAATTTTTCACCCAACTATACATCAAGACTTGGAATCCATCCTAGTGCTCGTGTGCAAGTGTATCATCATCCTAGGACTTAGGCTTACTAAAAATCAAATTCAGTCCCACTCGACTGACACAAATTACATTATTGACTCATTAACATTAGAAGCAAGCTTTCTCAATAGCAGTATTGCATTAAAAGGTAACACCCAGTAGCGCATTCCTCAAATGGTTGCTTGTCATTCCAAATTTTATTTCATGTTCTTTTTCTATTCTCTTTTTTTTCATTTCTTTTATTTTTCTTCATTATTCTCATTCTCATGTTTTTCTCTCTTCTTTTTTTTTTCTCTTTTTTTGTTTTTTTTTTCTTAATAAAAACCAAAGTAATTGTGTCAAAAACAAGTGGGAGAGCCAATATTGGAAAACTAAGACCTTAAAACAATGAGGATGATATAAATAGGATTGGATTGCACAGTGAAAATGAACAAATGGGATTAAAATTAGAGTTAAGAATGCCACACTGAGGACAAAGACCTATCAAGCACATCATGCCTTATATACGAGCTAAAAATCAAAGCACATCGCATTTAAGCTAATCAGAATAGTACTAAACTTCCAAAATAAAACAAAAATCTTTTTGGGTTTTCAAAATTATCAATTTTTTTTTTGATTTGGTTGAAAACAAAAAATTTTTGAAAAATAGGCACCTCACCCCCACACCAAAACTCTACAATGTCCGCATTATGGGAACTAAGGCGCCAAAAAGCAACACCAAAAATCGAGATAAAACACAAATATATACAAGCTCATGGAACAAAACCAAAGAAAATCCAAAACTCACAAAACAAAGTACAAAGCAATCCTAGATATCCACAACTTACAAAGAGACACAAAACTGAATACAACCAAGAGCGATCATAGCCAACACGACTCAACAAATCCCAAATTTCTCCTCAACATTGATCACTCATAACAACCACAGTCCTAAATATTCACAACAAAAAAAAAAGAAACAAAAGAAACAAAAAGGAAGAGGAAAGAGAAGAAAGTAGAACGATCATACCAGGTCAGGTGTTGAAGTAAACCTAAGCTATGCTTCACTCAGATGAGGTCCATGGAGCATCAGCCACTCCATTACAAATCACAAGCTGTTATTCAAATCAAAACCCATTAAAGCACGTAGGAGCTTATCATATAACGAAGACTAACTCTCAAGAAGATGGAAACAGAAAGAAAGCAAAGAGTTGGAACCATAAAGAGTACATCCACCATGTCAATTCAGCACAAGTAAGGGCTAGTTTCAACTTATCAAATAGTTGGGCCCAATCAGAAAATAAGCAGACATACTTAACAGTAGCCAGTACATAGGTCATTGGCCTAGAAATGTGATCGTCCTGAATGAGCGGTCCAGGCAAAACAGTGGGTCCTAAATCCACAAGTCTTTTAATGTCAAAATGTGAAAGAGTCTGGTCTAAAGCAAAATTATCAGGAGCAATGTTTACAAACTCAACAAAGTCAGACTTGTGATGCTTAAAAAGGAGGTCAGCTTGGATGGGGTCAAAAGAAAAAGATTCATATTCAACACACAGGTCCACATCCAAACTCACATTGATGTCAAAACAAAATGAGTCATATTCAACAGGGAATGACTCAGGAGGTATTAGAGGGTTAAAAGAGAATGATTCATATTCAACACAAAAATCCTCATCTAGTCTTGCAGTAATATTAAGCCGACATGAAAAGGATTCATACTCTATAGGAAGAATATCTTCATTAAATTCTAAATCGGTGGGTTTATCTTACTGCTCACATGACTCCTGTACAGAAATGTCTTCTAAGTCATCATAATGCTTAACTTCTGTAGTGATGCTCATGTCTAACTTACTAGGTTTCTCAAGGTCTCGACCCTCCTCAAACTCAAAAGAGTCATTAAAAGTGGCGGGTGGGTCGGCATAAATGAGGACATCATCAGTAACATCCTTAGGTGAGTTAGTGGTGGGTGCAAGGTCAGGCGATAGAGACACAGGGAGGTTGCTCTCTTTTTCCAGGCTAGACAAAGACAGATCATCATGCAAATAAGGCCTAGATTGATAAGAGGGCTGAAAATCATCATAAAGACTATCTTCAAGTTTAGGAGATCCTAAACTAGAGTCAGACTCATTACATTGCTCCCTATTCTGATTAAAACAGTGAGAATGTTCAGTAATTCTCACTTTCACAGTCTCTATCACTTTATCAGTTAGTTCATTCAACATCTTTTCCATACTTGCATAATTAGCATCAAAATAGTCATGACACGGATAAGAACATGCATCATGAGCAGAAGATTCACAATAATCACACCAAACAGGAGGCACAGAAGCGTAAGAGGAGTCATACGAATCTATAAAAGGACCTCGGGAGTAAGGATTAGCATAAAAAGCACACTCAGCATGAGTTGGGTACTTTAAGTTCATTTTAGCTTGTTCAAACTCATCAGTATCCCAAGCTAACCTTTCAAAGAAATCCCAAACCTCATGCTGAGAGCTGGACAACAATCCTAGCAAACCCCCTGAGCACATGGACATAACAATACCCCTAAATTCAGCATTTAGACCCAAAACAATGACATCACAAATTTTCCATTTCCCAAAAGTTTGATTCAACTGAGCACGGTAATCGTTCAGTCTAGACAAATAATGCCAGAAAGATTCATGCTCATATTGTGGGAATTTAAACACTGGCATTCTTGAAGTCTTTTTTTTTTGGGATTGAAAGAAAAATGACTCTAGGACACTAATTACAAACTAATAACTAAAACAAAAACAAGAGACTGAAATAACCAAGTTAAGCACACAAAATAAACTAACAAAAATATAACTATGGGACCAAAAGAAAGAAAGACCAAAGAGACAAATCACAAAGCATGAGCATCTTTTTTTTTCTTGTTTTTTTTTATTATTTTTTTACCACAAAACAAAACAAAGGGGTAAATTACACAAACAAAATTTGATCAAATCAAAAACTATAAACACAACCACCAACAAACTAAAAGAAAATTAGAAAATAAATAACACCTAAACAACCCAATTCTAAAATAAAATTAAAACAGAAAATACGACTCCTAAAATCAGAATTAAATATACAGCAAAGTCCACACAATCACAAAGGACATAAATATAATTTTTCTCGAATTTTGTTCTATCCCCGAACAGTGCAGAAAAATGCAAACAGAATATTAAGTCTAAAATTCACAGAAAAATCATAACAACTCCAAAAATTCCAGAAAAGTTAACACACACTCTAAAAATGATGCTGAATCTAGGAAAAATATTAAAATAGCAGAAATTACACCAGAATACGTCCAGAAATTTTTTTTGGATCAGTTCAACCTTGAATTTTTCCATTGCACATAAACCAAACTGATTAGTACTGTTTTTTTTTCCAGCAATAAATAGCATCTAAAATTACAATTAAACTAATCTTGACAAAAATCAAAATCAAAATCAAAATATAAACTAAATTCAAAAACTAAACTAAACTAAACTATTGAAACAAAAATTACGACTCAACTAAAACTAAAAACGAAAACAACTCTAACGACTCTAATAATTAAACTACGGCTCAAGATAATCTAATTTCAGAAACTCATCCCTGGCAACGGCACCAAAATTAAGGCTATCGTCCTCAGGGATGGTTGTGAAATTGGGTCACACACTAATGATCCATAATCAAATGAATAAAACAACTACAACCATTAATTCGAGTCACAATTCGAGCAGGGGGCATTGAACACGGGAGAAGGGGAAAGGGGCGACACCAACAAAAGGGCTTAGACCGAAACGAAGCAAAGTTTAAAGTCACAATTCGAACCAACACATTCGCACAAGCCAACTTACACAACCAGAACTGGAATAACGCAGAGGAATAGGAAGCAAAGGGCAACAGAACGGAAGCAAATCACAATGAATACTAAGTTGCAAATTTCTCAACCAAAATGTAGATCTGGGAACTGGAAAAAAAAAACGAAAATCTCACCCTAAAATCTCTGAATGTGAACTCGAGATTCTAGATAGAATTAAGTAAATCAGAAACTCAAACTACTAAACCTTAAGAATTTAATTGGAAATTTCAACTAAAATTCAAGGGAGGCTCGAATTGAAGGAAAACAAGGGAAAAGAAAAAGAACTGAAAACTGCTTTTACTGCCCTTCGAATCCTCTTCCATTTGTAGCCCCCGAATACAACTTTTTTTCTTCCCCAATAATTACCTCTATTAACTCTTGAATTGATGACTTGAAGATGGTGAGGATGATGGACGACTGGTAACCGTTTGTAACCGTCGCGAGCGGAGAGACGAAGAGGCCCGAGGCTTTAGGGGAAATGAGAAGCCATGGTGTGAGAGGGAGATGGAGAAGGAGAATCGAAGAGGAGAAGGGGCAGGGGGTTTTGGTTTTCTCTGGGCATTCGAAGGGACAGAGAAGAAAGAATGGGAGGAGAGAGAAAATGAATAGGGGGAACTGGGTCAGGTCACGTGAGGGCCACGTGATCTGGCTTGGGTTTTTTTTCTCTTTATTTGTTTGGGTTTGGTTTGGGTTTGCATCCATTTGGCCAAAATCTTCAGCTTTCAGCACTCCTTCATCTTTTCCTAGCATTATTCCCGAATTACTCAATACCTACAAAATCAAATAAAATTAAATAAAAAACCTAAAAATAACAATTATTTTGAGCATAAATTAGGTAGAAAGGTATTATAGAAATAGCACATTTTAGCGTCAACATAGTAGGAAATCATTTTTTGATTTCCACTCAGAAAGAAGTATCCCTCCTGAGGCACCACAAAAATACCGATTCAGGTCGCCCATATCAAAACTAGTTCTAAATGATCCTCCATCTCCTTCTTCTTTAGGAATAGGATATGGATGCAATGTTCTCACAAATCCCAATTTTATTATTAATTGGCCTTTCCATAAGGAAGGTTATTACTCTACCAGTAATGCTTCCAAGCGCCAATGGTTCGAACAAATTGATCGAAACCTTGGAGAAAAGGTTAAACAAGCTTGGATAGTTGACATGCAAAGACTTGGAGTCAACTTCCTCTTTTTCCTATGGTGTCTTACATTTACTTCCCAAAAAGGTTTGAATAATGTCTATACACTCCCAAGTATAGATGTTCAAACCAGTCTTGCTAAAGTTTGACATCTTGTTAATGGTACAAGTATGGTCTCTGTAACGCCTCAAAAATTTCATTTACAAATTTGGATTACTATGTGAATACGTGTTTTATATTTATGTATTTTAAGTGTTTTACTTTGATATACATATATATGATTATGTTGGGAAACAATGCTAAGATTTTGGTTTTCCAAAAAAAAAAAAAAAAGTCAAAGTCAAAGTCAACGCTGACCGGTCAAAGTCGGTTGGCTATTTTTAAAAGGGGGTGGGGGTTGGATTTTTTCTTCACACACACACACACACACATACACGGTAGAAAGGAAAAGAAGAAAAGAAGAAGAAGAAAAGGAGAAGAAAAAGAGGAGGAAGAAGAAGGAGGAGAAGAGGAGTTTGATTTTAGTTTCGATTTGCACATTAAGGTGAGTAATTCTTGTCTTTCTCAACCTAAAATTGAATAGGGAAAGATTAATTTGTGGATTTAGGATTCGAATTTGGGAATCAATTGAAGTTATGAATTTGATGTTTTAAAGCTTAGTAGATTAAAACCATAAATTCAATTGTTAGAAACCCACCCTTAAAAGTTGTATGTTTATTAGCGATTTTTGAATTCTATGAATGTTGTGAATTGAAACTATGGATTTTTGGATTGGTTATCTGTATTTGGTTGAATAATATGGTAGAGAAAAAAATAGGGTGGATTTTCGGATTTTGCTAATAACGTGCTACTGTCGGATTTTCTGGGAATTATTGGATGCACGAAAACTTGTGAAATTTTTACTGTAGGTTACCCCAGATATTAGGCAACTTCGGGTAAAGTTTCATGAATTTTAGATGTGTATTTTATAAGTTATGAATTTTAGAGTGAAACTGCCCTGTTGTTGAATGCAGAAATTCATATTCTGTTTGAATTATTGTGAGCTATTGGATTGTCTAAAACTTATGAAATTTTTACTGTAAACTTCTGAGTATTACTGGAAAATTCCTGTACATTGTCATGAATTTTCGATGTGTATTTTAGAAGTTATGAATTTTCGATTGGGACTGCCCTGTTTTGGATGCATGGTTTCGGTTACTGTTTTAATTAGTTTGAGGGATTTGTTTGGATAAAAATTATCAAAATATTACTGTAGATTTCCTATGATATGGGGTGATTTATGGTAAATTTTTGTGAATTTTGGTGGTGCATGCTAAAAGTTATGAAATTTTGAGTTTAATTCGCAGATTTTTCATTATTTTGGCTGACTGTTTGAATTTCTGGGAATGATTGGCCTTGACAAAAATCGTGAAATTAATATTTTAGAATCTATATGTGATTTTTCAATTTCCTGCAAAGTTTAGTGAAGATTGAATGTGTATGCTGTGAGTTATGAATTTTTGAGTTAATGTACCTCGTTTAGTGTACTTATGGATTAGTAAGTTTCCTAAAAATTCTGATTGTGCGATGAAGTATGGGAAACTTGTGAAATTATTTTGAATGGAATTATATTTTGTTTTGATTACGTTTTTGTTCAAACTGTGGGGTTTGAATTTATTTGAATATACGATTTCATTAAGTTATGTTTTTGGGGAAAAAGATTCGTGTCTTGACTGAGGCTATTACATGACGTTCTAGAGCTATGGCCATAGAAGTAGTTGTCTTTGTGTTTGGAGCTGTGTGAGTCGTTGGTTGGTACCTTGAGTGGGCACTGCCCGGTTCGCCAATTGACTCCTCAGTTTGTGTTATTTGGGAGCTGTGTGGGTCTCTGGTTCTCCAGGATGTGAATGTGACTCCTCAGTTTGTGATTTGAGGGCATCTACGTACTTTAGAGCGTTGGGTCCCTGGTTGGTACCTTGAGTGGGCATCGCCCGGTCCACCAGGATGTGTTTGTGACCCTTGTGTTTGTGATGGTTCTTTATGTGAGTCATGAGTTGATTTCCCCTAAACTAAAAGTTTTGTATTCAGTTAAGAATGTGTGATGTGTTGTGAAATCGGCTTTGGCTTGGATTTTTGGACTTTGGATATGATATGGAATTGGGTTCTGTTTGGATTTGGTTTTGATGTTGTAAGACACATGTTATGTACTTATGGTTAGTATGTGAACTTTTGTGATAAAGTTGCTTTGATGCGTGTGCCAATTGTGGTTATGGGCAGGCCGTTAGGTTGTTTAGCAGGTTTTACTTTCTTTTGGACTCCAGTGAGGACTATGAGCCCAAAAGACATGATTGGTATGGGACAATCATGGTTAGTTTAGTGAATAAACTAACAGCAAAGCTTGTTCGAGGGCTCAAGTGTAAACGTGAGTCCTTGAAACGTACCTGGTATGGGACATGTGCGGCTAAATTAATCTAATTGCCTACCTCATAACAGAAATGTGTGTGTGTTTGTGATATTTATGACCATATTAAATATGAACGATATAAGTGCATTTTTTTTATTTTCGAAAGATACGCGTGTCCCCTTATCGCCCTCCATATGATATATAAGATGTTGTGTACTGTGTGTTTATGTGCTAATCGGTTAATGTGCAAAGTGTAACAACGGGGAAGGTAAGGGTTATTCACTGGGCTCGGGGAGCTCATGACCTCACCATTTTTCAGGTTTTGAAAGCGAGGAGGGACCACAAGAGCATTAAAAGAACTCATTTGGACCGAGAGGGCTCGTTGTATGTATATGTTATGGATTACGTCTAGTAATTACAGTTCTGTATTTTGATTTGGATATATGTAAGAATATTGGGGATACGGTTTAAGTGTGTATGTGATGTATGTTTTAGATTGACCTTTCTGAACTTCAGTTAGATTTCTATAAGAGCTTCCGCTGCTATCTCTTATGATCAGGTTTATTAAGGTTAAAAAGTTTAGAGAGCCTTGTGAGTGTTCTTAATTGAACATTCATGGCGGTGACACGCCTGCCCCTTCGGGCGGGGCGTTACAGTCTCCGTCCATCCTCCTACGCACCAGCCCATACAACTTTCTGTACAGGAAAAGACTGTTCACACTTTTCCTTACAAAAGTGGCCAGAAGGGAATGGATACCGATGCTGCCCAGCTTGGTGACATCAAAAAGGTTCATGAGCAAACCAATTATACAAATGTCATCCTGAATACTATTGCTGAGCAATTAAACCAGCTCAATTCCAAATAAGAAGCTGCCAAAAAGGATATGGCAAGCTCCAGTACAAAACCTTCTTCCTCCTTTACAGAAAACGTCTCCAAACCATTTGTCAAATTAGACAGTATTCCCAGAGCCGTTGTGGAATCTCTGCCTAAACCAAAAGGCCCAAACTTTGATCTTCTTCAAAAGATCCCTGAACAAGTCGAAGCTATTGACAAAAAGAAAGCACTCGCTTGCATTGACAAAACTTGCCAACAAAAGGTTGACAGCACATCTTCTTCCGAAGAAGAAGAAAAAGCTGTAACTAGTAGCAGTGACTTAGATGAAGTCGTAGCTACTATCCAAAAGACCTTCAGAGACAAAGAACGTATCCAAAATTCCTACAAAGAAGCGCCTCTTGCTCTTAACAAACTACAAAATCGGAGAAACACTAAGACTAGGAATTATTATCCTAGACCTACTTCTCCAGATATACAATATGAAGAAAGAGGTCAATTCACAGATAGAAGCTTCGATGGAAGATCTATCTATGGTTGGAACATTGATGGCAAATTAGAGCATGAAGTGCTATCTACCATTGAAGAAATGGGAGCAGCAGCTGTCGCTTTTAAAGTCAATGGATATTCAAACAAAAACACCATAATTGTCCTAGGTTTCTCTGGACAATTAAAGAATTGATGGGATAAGTCTCTAACCTTTGATCAAAGGTTAGCTATTCTCAATCATACTACAAATGAATTGGATGAACATGGTGAATGCATCTAAGATGCTTTCAAAACTTTAGTTCATACCATAACCCTACATTTCATTGGCAATCCTCAAGAGGGTCAAGTCATTGCCAAAACTATCCTCATTAACCTGCGATGCCCTACTCTCTCAGATTACAGATGGTACAAAGATGTGTTCTTTACCAATGTATTAAAGAGAGAAGATGGCATGCAAAGTTTCTGGAAAGAAAGATTCATTACAGGCCTACCAAAGTTGTTTGGAGAAATAATTCTCTCGAAGCTTCGACAACATTGTGGGACAGATGATATTCCTTTCCATACCCTTACATTTGGAATGATCTTTGGAGTTGTCAAAAGTGAAGGACTCATCCTTTGCAATGAACTCAAGATTCAAGCCAAATATGAATAAGAGAAAGCCCAATCCAGGAAAGAAGTGGGAAATTTTTGTGAAGCATTTGGTATTAGAAAAATTGAAGCTCCGTCTTCAAAAGCCAAACTTGCTAAGAAAGCCGTTAACGAAAGATTCAAAAGATCGACAAAACCTCCAAACAATTCTCCTCAAGCCTTTAAATCCAAACCAACTTCTTCCAAAAAAAAAGAACGCCAAAAAGAAGCAAGTTGTTTGCTACAAATGTGGCAAACTAGGGCACAAAGCATTTCAATGCAAAACTGAACAAAAGATCAATGAGTTATTTGCTGATCAGCCTAAACTTCAAAAGAAGCTCCTAGCTGTTATAGCTCAAAACTCATCTGATAGTGACAAAGAAGTTGATCACTATCAAAGCTCTGAGGAAGATGAATCAGATTATAACGATTCCTCCCCCATCAAGACAATCAATGTAATTGCCAATAGAAATCAGAAAGAATTCCCAATTGATCTAATCAGAAAGATTTCTAATGAAGATACAAAAAAGGAGTATCTAAGCAAGCTCAAAGACTTGATTCTTGAAGAAGAAAATAGAGTCATTAAGTTTGACATTGAAACTCCAAGCTTGACAAAACTCTTCTAAAAATATCCAGTACCAAATCCTTTCCAGCAACTCACTACAAAAGATATTCAGATCGAAGTCAATGAGCTAAAAGCTCAAGTTTGAGATCTTAGACATGAGATTACCAATCTCAAAGCTACTGATCTAGAACTCCATACAAAACTTTCCATCCCAGAAACACAAATTCCAAGTTCCTCTCATATTCTACACAATTTTTCAAATATAGAAAACATTCCTGAGACTGCAGTTTCTCAAAAATAATTTCGTCACACAATTTCTCAAGTGACCATTCAAAAATGGTATTCTAAGGTCAAAATAGTAGTCAATGATTTCTCTACAAGTGCAGTAGCTCTCATTAACAGTTGAGCTGACCAAAACTGCATACGTCAAGGAATTATTCCTACTAAGCATTGTGAAAGAAATAAAGAACAATTGTGCAGTGCCAAAGGAGAACCTTTGAAAGTAAGGTATAACTTGAACAAAGGTTATATTCAAAATAGTGGTTATTGCTTCAAAAATATTTTTCTAACTGTACAAAAAATTACCCATGACATTATCCTAGCTACTCCGTTCCTAACACAAATTTATCCTTTTTATGTCAATGAATCAGGAGTTCATACCAAGATTCTTGGAAATGACATCTCTTTCAATTTTCTTTCTACTACTAAGCAACATAAAGTTTCGGTATTAAAAAATTCTTCGAATATATATATATATGTGTGTGTGTGTGTGTGTGTGTGTGCGTGTGTGTGTGTGTGTGTGTGTGTATGTATGTATGTATGTATGTATATATTTATATGTATTTATTTAT
>JACYFF010031959.1:89929779-89940423 GCA_017589665.1 Selenicereus undatus
GTATATTAGGGAAAAACAGAGTTTTAATATTTATAAACCCAAGTGCAAGGTCTATCGTTGAGTACTTGGGGTGTTTTCTGCAGGGAGTTATGTTTCCAACTACTAAAACTAACTAAAACATCTCGAGCTAGGCAAAATCGAAGGGTGTACGAAATAGAACTGGACTACTAAAGGGAAAACAAAAGGGCTATGATTAGACCTAGGATAAACCATGTGATCAAGTCAAGCCCTGACCTTCCCATGTTACGCTAGTATTCAGAGATGGTCGATTGCTTCATTAAAATTATCCAAACCCTCTCTCAAGTATCATGAGCTAGTCTAATTGTTCAAACCTCTTATTTTCATAGGATTAGTTTAATTGAACTACAAGATTGACAACCCTTGGCCTAGCTAGCGATGAGACTATTTTCATATCCCAATTCGAATTATTCTTTCTACTCACACTAGACAATCGGTCTCACCTCTCAGCATAAGTCAATTGCCCCAAAACACGGATGAAAGCGCTTTCAAACATTTCATCGAACACTTGAATGGTGTGAAAGAAAACCCTAGATTCTAGGCATAAACAAGGTAAGGTTGGGGCCTAAACAAGGTTAATTAGCCATCAAAAGGCTAATCACAATCCAAGCCAACCAAAATTAACAACTATCATCAACAAAATACAAAAATCCAAACTAAACCTAAACTAGTAAAGAAAAAGGCAAACATGAACAAGAGGGGGAGGAGAATGAAAATCTAGTCCAATCAACTAACTAAACATGAATTAACAATGAAAACTAAACATTTAAACTGAATAATTCAAATACAAGAATTAAACTAGCAAAACATAAACATGAACAACATATGAAAAAGAGAGAGAAAGGGGAAGAAAACTTAGTCTTGATTGATACAAAGAACTTGAAATCCAAAGCTTGAATCCGAGATTACAATCCTTAATCCTAATCTAATTCTCATATTGAGGTTTTATTTGATAAACCTACCTAAAACCTAGCCTAAAAATCACTAGAGAGAAGCCAGAGTGAGCCCCCGAACAAAACGCCCAAAGGAGCATTAAATAGAATTGTGCGACCAAACAGCGGGCCGGGGGGGCATGACCATGCCATGTGGCAAGACCCCATCGTGCCATTTTTCTGGAGTGGTCCCCCCCCCCCCCCCCGTCATTCCTTTCTTACCTGCTTTCGTTCATTTTGTTTGTCTTCGCTCTTGTTTTGCGATACTGGCTCCTTTTGAACTCATTTCCTATAAAACATAAACAAAACAAGTAAAAATCCTAAAGATTAAGTTATTATACGAGCTAAAAGTGGGTGAAAGAGGCACGTAAAATAAGACAATTTATCGCCTAACAAATATACCTACATCTATCTTTTGCTCGTCCTCGAGCAAAACAAAATAAAAAATAACCTAAGAATCTAACTTACTGTCGTAGAAATCACGGTTGCATTTAGCATATGCAACAAGCCCTTTGAACCCCTTGGTTCTCCCAAGTGAACGAGTAAGGTCTCGTGAGGGTTTGCATAAGATATATCCAAAAAATCTTGAAAAAGGAAAACAAGTGGAAAAGGAGAAAGGAAAACAAAGAAAACAAAACAGATATACAAACAAGGCACAAATATCTATCCAAGGGAAAGATTGTACACATTCTAACCGACCAAATCACCAATGCTACGAAGATATTAGCCTGTATATAAATAGAGTGTACACATCAAGACTCTCTATCCACATACATGACATCAAAGCACCAACTTTTCACCCCACTGTGCATTAAAACCTAAAATCCATCCTAGTGCTTGGTATGGAGGTGTATCATTATCTTAGGACTCAAGCTTACTAGAATCGACTTAATCCTACTTGACTAACACATGCTAAATTATTGATTTGTTAAAATAGGAAACAAGCTTTCCCAGTAGCAGTATTGTCTCAAAGGATAACACCCATTAGTAGTATTGCCTCAAAGGGTAACGCCAAGTAGCGCATGCCTCAAAGGGATACTTGTCATTTCTTGTTTTATGTTTTTCTTTTTCTCCTTTTTTTTCATTTTTTTTTTTGAATGCAGACAATTATTAAAGTAACTGTGTCAAAGACAGGTGAGAGAGTCAATCACGGAAGACTAAGACCCTAAGCCAATGATGATCGCATAGATAAGGATAGGATTACACATCGATAATGAACAATTGGGGTTAGAATTAGGGCCTAGAGTGACACGCTGAGGACGAACATCTATCATGCACATCACACTCCTATACAAGCTAATAGTCAAAGTACAGGGGATTTAAGCAAATTAGAATAGTACGAAGCTTCCCCAAAACCAAAAAGAAAAACTATACAAAAGTGAAAATTTTTCACAAAACTATGCATAGGGTATATGACATCCTACCTCCACACCTAAATCACAATGTCCTCATTAGGAGCCAAGGAGTCACAACCACCAACAAAACACATATATATACAAAAGAAAGAAATCTACAAAAATAACTATACAAAAGCAAAATATAAATAAGAAAGGGCAAAAGCTATATATATAAAATAAAAAGAAAGAGAAAAGAGGGAACGAATTTACTAGGTTAGGTGTTGCGTGCAGCCAAACTACCACCTCCTCAAGACGGTGCAATGGGAGGTTGAAAGAGCGTCAGCCACTCCTCCTCATCTCAAGATCCGAGCTACCAAATCAGATGCCATCAAAGCTCGTATGACATCAAACACCTGAGCATGCAACTCAGATGAATGTAAGTAAGAGCACACAAATATGAATACACGCATAAGAATAAGTGCTCCCCTAAACATAGCAAACGCCTTAGAAAAATCAGGGGAATAATTGAATATGTTAGTCAATATGATTTTTCTAAGCATATCCCCTAGGTACAGACGATAAGGAGCAAGGGAGGGGTCGAACCCCCTAAAGGTACCTAGGGACTCAGAACAGTCAACCTCATTCCCCTCAGGTATGGCATAAGAATCAATAAGTAATATATCACAACACTCAGGGGAAGGGGAGGGTGATGAGCAAGAAGAAGAAGCATGGAATGTATCAAGAGGGTTGGGGGATATGTTATCAACAAAATCAGGATTAGCTGGCCTCGTAACCACAACATCCACACATGAAGTCCCTATGGGAATTTCATGAAGATCATACTCCTCAATGAAAACGTCACCTAACTCAAACCAAGTATCATCCTCATTAACACTAGCGCTTACACCAAAGGTCTCACCTACCTCGAACTCCTTCGACTGAGCTAAAGGGGAATGTGTATCAAGAAAGGCCATGATAAACGCAGTGATGTCCCTAAGGGTATTAGGAAAGGATGGAGCAACTGTGAGTAAAATAGTCAAGGGAGGGTCGAGTATTTCCTCTAGTTCGGACTCTAGAGGAGGGAAAGACACACCATCATCACACAGATTGACATCAAGTCTAAGAGAACTAGAACTAAGGTCGGCCTCAGGTGATAGGTCATACTCTGGTATTTTATTAGCAAACTCAATTTGTTGCTCATTCATTGTCTCTATCATGTTGCTAACTATGGCAAAGCCCCATTAGAAATATAATAGGGACAAGAATTACTAACATGATCAGAACAATGGCAAATTTTGCACATAGGAGGAGCATAATCAGGGATACAAGGGGGTGGGATGTATGAATTAGCACAACTAATCTCATATTTATAAGCATCCAAAGCCAACCAATCAAGAAAATCCCAAGCTTCATCAACATTTTTAGCACAAAAATCCCAATATTCTAAAAGAGTACGGGTATCACAATTCACACCCTTATAAATTGTATTCAAAATTTCCCACTTTTCTAAATAAAAATCACAATGAGCAAGAAAAGCATGTAATCTATCATAGTATCTCCAAAACAATTCATGCTCATATTGGGGAAAGTGGGAAAAAGATATTTTTTTTCTAATTTAAAAAAAAATTCAAAATAAAAGCCTAGTCTCGAATGCCCAAGTAAGCTCTAATATTGGAAAGCGCCAACTCCCCGGCAACGGCGCCAAAAACTTGTTAGGAAAAAATAGAGTTTTAATATTTATAAACCCCAAGTCCAAGGTGTATTGTTAAGTACCTGGGTGTCTTCCGCAGGGAATTGTGTTTCCAGCTACCAGAACTAACTAAAGCGTCTCGAGCTAGGCAAAATCGAAGGGGATAGAAAATAGAAATAAACTACTAAAGCGAAAACAAAAGGGCTATGATTAGACCTAAGATAAACCATGTGATCAAGTCAAGCCCTCACCTTCCTAAGTTACGATAGTATTCAGAGATGGTCGGTTGCATCATTAAAACCACCCAAGCCCTCTTTCAAGGGTCATGGGCTAGTCTAATTGTTCTAACATCCTATTTTCATGGGATTAGTTCAATTAAACTACAAGATTGATAACTCTTAACCTAGCTAGCGACGAGACTATTTTCATGTCCCCATCCCAACTATTCTTTCTACTCACACTAGACAATCCACCTCACCTCTCAGCATAAGTCAATTGCCCCAAAACACGAATGAAAGCTCTTTCAACCATTTCATCGAACACTTGGCGGGCATGAAAGAAAACTCTAAATTCTAGGCATAAACAAGGTAGGGTTTGCTTCTTCCATCACTATTCATTGCTACTTAGGCCCATTCATATTAAGCTTTCAAGCCTTACATCTGTTACTCTGCTCAATTAATTACTCTGTTCATCCGTTACTTTGCTTTGCACCATTCCTATTTGATTACTCTATTCATGATTTTGTTTTAATCAATTATTAATCAAGTTTTACTATTAATTAATTAAGTTTTGTAATTTAATTCAATTTTAAAATTACACTTGGTCCTATCCCCAACTGGTACAATAGCTAAGTGTTCAGTCAAGTTACCCAAGTATCTAACCAAGTGTCTAATCAAGTTAACTAAGTGTCTAGGTGTCGTGCATCTTTTATTTTATTTCTAACCTTTCCATCATATATGTAGGCTAAAATCCTTGTGATTAGTCGAAGGACCAATCAATTAGCCTAAAGAAGGTTAGTTAACCTATAGTGACATATAAATATCCTTATTAATGACAGAATTAAGCCAGACAACTAGCTTAGAAGTTGTCTTGGTTAGCCGTTTGAGTCCTTATGGCGCCTCTAGTAAGTTCGTTGGTCAGCCTGGTGATTGGTGGTCCCGACAGTAAAAGGGTTGGAGTGACGGTGGTCCCGGTGTGGTCCTGCAGTACATGGCTAGGTGCCTAGCGGTATTCTGTTTGAGACAAGTGCATATTTGTGTATTATTATGTGTTGATTAATTTTTTTAGTCTAGTTGATTATCCTGAGACTAATCATCTTAGGTTTCTTGTCTAGATCATTATTATCATGACATCTTTATCTGCATCATCATCATTATTATCTCATCAGCATGACACTAGCATGACATCATATCATTCTCTTTGGCATTTACATATAGTTTCAAATGAAAGTTTGCATTCAAAAGAAAATAGTTTTAAACAAAATAGTTTTCCTAAATCAACCTCTTTTTCAAATGAAACTTTTCAAGTTAATCGAACTTATCTTAACAAAGCATTTTATCAAGATTATAATCGGTCTTAGGAAGATTGGTTCTTTTCTCATTTTTCGCAACAACTTTCCAAAACTATTTACTATACTCAATTAGCTAAAATCAAAGAAAATATACCTTTCTTTTATTGGCTAAATGACTTTCTTTCAAATCATCAAATTTTATTTCTAATTACAATAAATACTTATGCCTACTAAACGAAAATTATGGCACAATCTCTTTGCAAAGGAAACAACTGTTTCCATTCATCCCTCATCTTCTTCCCCAAAGTAAGAAATTCAAAGTACTTTTGAAAATCCTCCTTCAAAAGAAATACTCTGCACTGACACACCGTCATGCAGTATTCAACCTGAAAGCTTAGATTTAGAATCTAGCTTATCAGATCATTCAAATCCTTCTCAAACTACTAAAGATACTTTCAAGAAAACCCAATTAGAAGAAAATTCTAACAATTGTTCCTTAAAATCCATCAAAGTTGAAGAAATTCCTCTAACCAATTCTCCTCTTTTGTTCAATCCATTTAATGTGCCCATTAAAGAAACTCCTTCAATTTCTTCAGACAATTTAAGAGATAACAATAGAGAAGAAAGTGAATTATTTCCAAAAATTTTCCATGTTTCTGGTGACCTTGTAAAGCCCACATCACCAAAATAAACCGATTGTATTCATGAATCATCCTATGGCGATCAACCTAAGAATTCATATCCAAAATCCAATTCTTTGGATAAATCAAGTCTTACCCGAATTATCAAAAATAATTCCAAAGAATTTACAAAAGTAAAAGCTCCAGCTATCATAAAAGGAAATTTAAAAAACTATTTTTGAAACTCAAAAGACAAATTCAAAACGGAAAACATCCAAAAAAATGATGTGCCTCAAATATAACAAAATAGGGCACATAGCCAATGAAAAGAAGAAATTAGGACTAAATAATCCTAAAGTTCAAAAGAAAATATCCAAAGTTACTCTTGTTCAATTAAAACATTTATATATTCCTCAAAGCGTAAATCAAAGAAAATCAAATTCTAACCACAAATCTTTATCAATTCTGAACCAAATTAATTTAAAAAATTGGTATCTTCACATTACTTTAAAAATTCAAGATAATTTAAAGTTAAAACCAATAGTTTCCTTGAAAGTGATGCGTACCGGAACTGTATCAAGGTGATATTAATTCCATTAATTCCAACCCAATATTATGAAGAAACCAAAAAACAACTTCTTAATATTAATAGAAATCCATTACAAATTAAATACAAATTATATAAGGCTTATATTTGTCATAACAAGTATTGTTTTCAAAATTCTTTCAAACATATAAAGAAAAAAGATATTCTTAGTATCCCTTTTATTACTCAAATCTATCTTTCAAACAAAAATCAAAATAGTCAAATTAATATTATAAAATTTGAAGACAAAAAACTTCACAAAATAATACTTTTCATTTTAATTTATGATAATCCTAAAAAGGCCCTTAATAAAATTCAAACATTTGATTCCAAGACCTCTAGTAAAGACGTTACTCTTTGTTCTAAAAATTGTAACTCTATTACAAAAGATCAATCTCAAGAACTCCTTTTCGATATCATCAAAAGGATCAACGAACTAGAAATCAAAACTCGATACCTCCACCAACTTAAAGATTTATCATTCAAAGATAAAACTATCAAATCAAGAATTCAACCTTTTAGCCTAAAGCAAGTATTAAAAACCTATGAATGACAAAATTCAAATCTTTCTAAACCCATAACAGTTAAAGAATTAAAAATTCATATTGAAAAGCAAAATCTCCATGAGAAATCAAACTCAATCCCCATTTCTCAACTTCAAGAGCTTGAAAATCTAGTTTCTTCTCTTGAAACTTCAAAATCTCCTAATCAATCTCCTTCATCTTCTCCTAAACTAAGTTCAGAAAATCAAAATCATAAATCATTCCTTTCAATCATTAATCGTAGTGATTTTCAAAAATCGTATATTATCATAGTCAAATATTTTAAACTTCATTCGATCGCTCTGCCAGATAGCGGTGCTGATATGTATTACATTCAAGAAGATTTAATTCCTTCAAAACATCTCGAAAAAACCAAGGACAAAATGACTAGTGCTACCGGATCTAAGCTTTAAATCAATTACAAGCTTCCAAATACTTATATTCGTAATAATGAATATTGCTTCAAAAATATTTTTATACTTGTTAGAAATCTCAAAACTTCCTTCCTTACTCAAATATATCCTTTTACTGTTGATTCCAAAAGAATTCATTCAAATATTCTTTGAAAAGAAATTAAATTCAAACTTTCTTCTCCCATGAAAAATAAGAATATTGCAATTCTTCAAAATGCTTCAATTTCCAAAATTATTTCTGCTAAAGAAAAACAAAGAGTTTTTCTTCAAATAGAAATTATTCAAGAAAGTATTGTAAAACAACTTGTTATACCAAAGATTCAACAATAAATTCAAACAGTCAAGAAATTATTTGAGGAATATGCCTATCCTGATATCCCAAATACCTTTTGGGATAGAAAGCAACATATGGTACAATTATCATATGAAAAAGATTTTGATAAAAGAAATATTCCAACAAAAGCATGTCCTATTCCAATGGATAAAGAGCTTTGCAAAAGGGAAATTCAATCTTTATTAAACAAAAGGCTCATTAGATTCTCCAAATCTCCTTGGAGTTATATGGCATTCCATGTCTACAATCAAGCAGAAAAGGAACATAGTGTTCCTAGATTAGTCATAAATTACAAACACTCAACAATACTCTTCAATGGATAAGATATCCAATTCTCAATAAAAAGATTTATTCGAAAGATTAAAATATTTTCAAAATAAAATATGGCTTTTGGCAAATTCAAACTACTGAAAAAGACAGATACAAAACTGCATTCAGAGTTCCATTTGAAAACTATGAATGAAATGTAAAGCCATCTGAGCTCAAAAACACTCCTTCTAAATTTCAACATATACTCAATGCTTATTCTAAATTTTCAATAGTTTCCATCAATGATGTTCTTATTTATACAAAAATTAAGCAAGCATTTCAAGCATCTGAAAGTATTTTTCAATATCATCAAAAGAAATGGTTTATCTGTTTCTTCTTCAAAATCAACAAAAATTCAGTTCTTAGGCCATAACATATTTAATGGTTCTATTAAACCCACTCAATGATCCATTAAATTTGCAGATAAATTTATGAATGAAAATCAATTTCAAAAAGCTTTTATTTTCTCAATTATGTTGTAGATTTGCAAACCATTATTTCCAAAATTCAAGAAAATTCATCTTGCATGGTCTCATAAGCATACTCAAATAGTCATGCATATCAAGTGTAAGGTCAACACATATCTTGGCATATTAAATTCATATGCATTCATGATAGCTAAAATAGATGTGTCAAACAATAGTCTTGACAAAATTAGAATTCTCAAGCAGCATCTTCAATCAAGTCCTAAACAATTAGCCAGGTTCCATAGTACAGTCTAGATTAAACCTCAAATTCATTATTCCACAATTAAAAGAAAAATTTTGTCTATTTCAAATTTTCAAAATCTTGTTTTTGCTCACCTGCAAGCAATATTTTCAATTTTCAATTTTAAATTCAAAAAGTGAACAATTCCCTTTCTGATTTCCTCTTTAGAAAGTTCCTTCAAGTTGAGTAATTTTGCTTCAATTTCTCTATTCTAAATATCATCCACATCCAAACCAACCTACATTCAAAATCCAAAAACCCTCAAACATATTCAAGAATCCCTTCTACTTTACCTTAGAAATCAATACAATGAACTTCATTTTACTACATTCAAAAGACCTCGACACAATGAAACCGCCGTCTTTGCCCACTATGATCAACGACTCTTCAATTCAAGACAATCCTTTTATGCATATTTAAAAATACTTAAGTTCTACAGATCACTATCACAACAAATCTACAATCATGTAGTGCTTATCATCGTATCCACTGATTATATTCAAGTCTCTATTTTGGACAACCCATCACCAATTATTGGCAAACCTTGAGTAGTATATCATCCAATTTATTCAACGGATCATTCCTAATGCGCACATCTGTTCAGCCGATGAGCATCAGTTCTTCTACTTCAAGAAATTACCTCAGTATAGTTTTGCTGAGCATCATACTCCATTACCAACAACTTCCATTCAAGGGCAGCAATGCAGCTTATTCCACACATATTCAAGACTCTATCACCACTAGGGGACCGTATCCAGCAACATCCCTTGAGATTTCAACACGCAAGCATGTCATTCCAAAAATCAAGCACCAACTGTCAAGCCTCTGCCATTCCACAAATCAAGCAATAGTTGTCAAGCCTCTACAACCAATAGGGGACATTATACAGAAAAACCTCTTGAAATTTGACATGCAAGAGCGCAAAAATAAAAATCAAGGAGCAGCTGTCATCTTTTTATAAGTTTGTCAGACGTCAACCATTCAAAATTGTCCGCGAATAACTGTTCAAGATAAGATCAACATTCAAGATAAGTTAACAATCTTATCCATTTACTATTCAAATGTCAGAAATCTTATCTACTTAATTAATATCTTGTATTGTACATTTACTTTTTGGGCCTATTTAAAGGCTCCAAAGTAGTAAGTGGAAAGCAGAGCTTAGACACAGAACTCATCTGCCTCTTTCCCTTGTACATTATTCCTCTCTCTTGTTATCCTCTTTCCTGCATCATAGTAATCAATTCGCCACATTCAATCAGTAGCAGTAAGTTCATTCAACACCTTTTTGCAAATTCATACTTTACGCGTGTTTTAATTCATTGCTTCTTCCATCACTATTCATTACTACTTATGTCTATTCATATTAAACTTTCAAGCCTTACATCTGTAACTCTGCTCAATTAATTACTCTGTTCATCCATTACTTTGCTTTGCACTATTCCTATTTGATTACTCTATTCATGCTTTTGTTTTAATCAATTATTAATCAAGTTTTACTATTAATTAATCAAGTTTTGCAATTTATTTCAATTTTGAAAATTGCACTGAAATAAATTACAAAACGAGATTAATTAACATCAAAACTTGATTAATAATTTATTAAAGCAATGAACGTATATTAAAGATGCAAGGTTTGAGCAGAGTA
>JACYFF010031959.1:89960529-89971768 GCA_017589665.1 Selenicereus undatus
TACTTGCCAATTTTCATTTGAAATATGGCTGTTGAGTTGCGGGTAGCCGGGCTAAGGAAACAAGGCGAGAAGGGCCATTGATTGAAGAAAGAGGGACTAAGGCACTGCAACCTGGCTAAACTCGGGCCTAAGATGAGAAATAAACAAGCCCAATGTTGTGACTTTTTCCCTTTCCTTGCTTGCACACGCGGGTTTGCTTGGTTACAGCTGAGGGACGTGTTTGGGTCGGGCTGAACAAGATAGTGCAGCTATAAGCTTCTTCTTTTTTCTCTCTTTTTTGTTTTGTTTCTTCTGCTGGGTTAGCCCGAGATGCATAATGGAGGAGGGAGGCATTGCGATTGGATATTGGACCATGCTTTCATCTGCTGTGATGGAATGAGTACTGCTCTGATAGGCCACACACGTTGGGCCAAGTCATGGTTTCTTTGTTAGTTTTCCTGTCTCTCTCTCTCTATCTTTTTTTTTTCCGTTTCCTTCTTTCCGTTGGATTGGGCTATCGACCTGTATTTATGGGCTAGGCATGGAGTGTTGATTTAGGCCGCATTTTCTTGACCTTCATCTCTTGTTACACTCTTTTTTACACCTATTATTTCATGAAAGCCTTATTTCTCACAAAAATCACGAAATCAAATAAAATATAAAAAAATAATCTCGTTTACGGATGAAAACTAAGTGATTAGGAGTATTTAATTGAACACTTTTGGTACCCAAACAAATACCCCTACATTAAGATGTTCGCCCTCAAATAAAATAAAAGAAAAGAAAGACCTAACCTAAGACACCTAGCTCACATTCGTATGAATCAAGGTTGCACTTAGCATATGCAACAAATCCTTTAAACCCTTAGACTGCTCCTAGTGGACGTTTGTGACCTCGTGAGGGTTTGTAGAAGATATAACCACAAAATCTTTGAATACGAAAAGAGAAAGAAAAATAGAATATCTTTTTAAAAATTTCAAATATACTCAACTATACAGAAAAGCAAGACTGCGCACACTTGATCAACAATTCACCTTACAACGCAAATGTGAGATCACACACAAGCACAATGCACACATCACGACTCTTCATCCCCAAGCATGACGCCCATAAACCAATTCTTTTCACTCCACAAACCATCAAAACATGTGCATCCACCCTAGTGCTTGGTGTGAAAGTGTATCACCACCCATGGAGTTAAACTTACCAAGGTTTGACTCAATCTCACTTGGCTATTTTATTAACTTCTTGACTTAGGAAGCATGCTTTCCTGGTAGTAATATTGCCCCAAAGGATAGCACCTAGTGACACATGACTCAAAAGGATACTTGTCATTTCAGACTTTATGGCTTTTTATTTTGATTTTTTTCTTTTTTCTTTCTTTTTCTTTTTTTTCTCTATTTTCTTCTTTTTTTCAACGTTTTGGCTACATACAAAAAAGAGAAGGGGGAAAATCAAACCATGAAAGTCTAAATTCTAAGATAATGGTGATATAAAATAAAGATTGGACCCCATGTTATAATGGAATAACGAGGTTAGAACCGGATATGGAGTGACACACTCAAAACTAAGGTTTATCATGCACACTATACTTATTTATAAATCAATAATAAGTCATGGGGGTCAAAGTTAATCAAGACACTACAACTCCCCAAAATCGCAAAAGAAAATCCTGCCCCAAATTTTTCTCATTGTTTTTGTTCTTTCTCAAAAAATTTTTTAAGCAGAGCTTCTCCTCTTCCACACAAAGCTCACACAATGTCTGCATTACGGGAAAATGAGCATCTAGGACACAGAATAAAAGGAAAGGCAGAAATAAAAGAAAAGACAAAAGCAAAAGAAATGATATGCATAATTTACAAGGGATAGAACTATAACACCAGGTCGGATACTAAATGTACTTGAACTAACTAACCACCCATCAAAAATCATTGGGTGGTTCATGGAGCATTAGACACTCCACATCCTCCTTTGTAGGGAGCTCTTGGAACTGCTCCTATCTCTGGCCATTAGCCCTTTGCTTAGTTCCAGTAGTAGGATCTCGTATCTCAACTGCACCATAAGGAAACCAATGTCTTAAATCTATACCGCAAGTGCATGGCTTAGCTGTAGCTAGCAACCGACAAGTACGGGTCGTGTCCACAGGGAACTTGCCTCCAACTACTAGAACTAATTTAACTACTCAATCTAGACCAATCAAATCGTGAGTTTATATTTAAACTATGGGAATGTTAACAACTAAAGGATTAAATAAGAGAGCAGAGTATTAAAGCACCTAGGTTGAGATATCAGCACAATTATGCTAGCTCAACCAATTGCTAACCCTATCAAACAGTCTCAAGCATGCATCATGAGTAGATAGATTGCCAGCTAAGTCCATCTCCTCCCTCTCTCAAGGATCGAAGACTAATCCTAGAACTGTAGTCTCCTATTTTCATAGGAATAAAATCGTAGGATTACAAGATCTACAATCTCGAATCTCAATTAGAACCTTAATTATTTTCATATTAAAATCCTAATTGTCTACTAAGCCACGCTAAGTAAAAGTTATGTCTTCCAACGCTCCCCTAAACCCGAATAATAGAAGAAGAGCGCCCTCTCAGACATTTCATCGAGCATGTGGTGTGCATAGCAGAAATCATGAATGCAAGCGTGAGGAAAGTAAAGGGTTGGGGCTAGGTTTTGATTCAACCAAACATAATCGACTTCAATCCCAACCCTAGTTAGGGAATTAGCCACGCACCATCACACAAGCAACAATCATAAATCCAATTTCACCAAAGATGATTCAATTTAAAAACCTAAAATAACAACAAAAAGAAGAAAGAGAAACAAGAAGACAAACTTGAATTAATTCGATGCAATGTAGAACAATCTTCAATGTCGATGAATCTAACACAAGCATAAAATAGAATCTCTAAATAAAACCTCTAATAATCCTCTCTAAAATGCTCTCTAGGGAAAGAAAATAATGAATGAGATAACCCCCAAAAAACCGCACCCCCGAGAACATAAAGCGCGACAGCGAGAAAAGAAGATGGTGGCACGGCGTGGCCGTGCCACCCTGGATGAGGTGGCACAGGGTGGCCATGCCACCTTGATGGCAAGTGCGTCGTGCTGGTCTGTCATCACACGGTCATGTCGGCTGGCATGAGGGCCCCGTGCTGAATTCCTGGAACTTCCGTGTGACGCCAAGCGATCATTTTTGTGACTTTAAAATAGCATTCCTTTCCGCTAAATGTTGTCTATCTTTTCGTTCCTTTGGCAAAGTCCATGAAAATACAAAAAGATGCTATATGAGTGAAATGTATGCTAAAGGAGGCCAAATTGACCCTTTCCTAACACGATCGAACATGAAAACGCAGCAGAAATGAAGTCAAATAGGAGCTAAAATATGGTCGAAATAGAGGTTTATCAGAAACTCGTAAGTAACAACAAAGAGACCATCCAACAAGACCTAAGCTTACTTGGAAATGGGTGCAATCTCGAATCATACAAGAGCACTTTCATGCCTGAGGCAAAGTCCTTCCTAAGGATCATCCTGTCATGAACTAACTTCACCCTCTTCTTATATAATCTAGCACTCTCGTGCACGTCATTTTAGGTCTCCTCTAACTCATTCAAACGCAGTCTCCTGTCCTCACTTGCTGCAGTGAGACCATAGTTGAGGGTCCTATATAGCCCACCCAGCTCGATGTTCAAGCTCAATTGGGAGGTGACATGACTTTCCATAAATGACCCTATAGGGTGACATACCCAAGGATGTCTTGTAAGTCATCCTATAGGCCCATAAAGTATCAATAAGCTTGTCGGCTCAATCCTTCTTGTTCTTATGAATAATGTTTTTTCTAAAACCTATTTAATCTGGTTGGTACAAACCTCAACTGGGCTACAAGTCTGGGGAAGATAAGGAGTGGCTAGCCTATGGATAATAGAGTATCATCTCAATAACAAATCAAAGGATCAATTATTGAAATGTGTATCGTGGTCACTAACAATAGCACGAGGCATGTCGTACCTAGAAAGTATGTTCTTGCTCAAAATTTCACCACAATTCTAGCCTCATTAGTCCTCATAGGGATAGCTTCAATCCACTTAGATACATTATTAATTACTAGTAAAATATACTCATTCCCAAAAGAAATTAGGAATGGTCACATAAAATCTATACCCCACGCATCCAAGATCTCCACCAAAATAATGGGGTTGAGGGGGCATAATGTCTCTCCTACTGATATGACCTAACTGCCGACATCTAGGGCATCTGCTACAGTACTCAAGGGCATATTTAAACAAAGTAGGCCAATAAAATCCACATTGAAGATTCTTGGTCGCTGTCGTTTTACCACTAAACTGCCCTCTACAGCCTTGGTCATGACAGAAAGATAAGATACTCCTAACCTCATGATATGGGATACATTTCCTAACAATTTGATCAAAACAATATTTGAACAAGTAATGATCATCCCAAATATAAAATCTCACCAAGTCCAAAAATCTATCCCTATCATGCTTATTCCAACCCTCAGGAATCATACCAATAACAAGATAGTTCATAATATCAGAGTACCAAAGGTTAGATTGAACCACAAACAATTGTGCACAGGGAAGCACTTTGAAATATGGGTCTTACTATCCCTAGCATAAACTATCCTAAACAGGTGGTCAGCAACAAGGTTTTCAGAACCTTCCTATCTATAATCTCACAATCAAACTCCTATAGAAGGAGCATCCATCCCACATGTCTGGGCTTAGCATCCCTCTTTGAAAGAAGGTTCTTAAGTGTAGCATGATCAGTAAAAACAATGACATGTGAACAATTCAAGTAATGTCTAAACTTTTTAAAAGTGAAGACCACAACTAAGAACTCTTTCTCAGTCACTATATAGTTCATATGGGTATCATTTAATGTGTCGCTGGCATCATAGATCACATAGGGTTTATTATCAATACACTACCCTAAAACAACCCCAACAGCATAGTCAGAAGTATCACAAATCAACTCGAAAGGCTCGTCCCAGACGGGAGGGTGTAGAATGGGATTGGTGGGTAGGGCTTCTTTCAGCTTAGTAAATGTATCTAAACACTCCACAGAGAAGTAAAATGACACATCCTTTGCTAGAAGGTTGGATAAAGGCTTAGCAATCTTGTTAAAGCCTTTAATAAATCTGTTGAATCAATCTTATATAAGGTTTTGATGATTACAACCCAAATGTGCTAATATTATGCTTGGCTTGAGTTGAGTGCTAGAATCATGTGATAAGACAGATTGCAAACATCCTGGAGATCAGTTCAAAATATCATGCTTGAAGCTATGTGATAAAATTGTATGTTGAAAGCGATAGAAGTTGCAAATACCCTAAAGAACAGGTCGAAGAAGCTGAAATAATCAAAGTGGATATATGTGCACATCATCAGCAGAGTACAAGAGTCTTTAGAGTCTTAGGACTAAGTACTGGTTATATTTGTCTAGATTCTTGTTAATATGCCAAACAAGAACTTGACTTAACACTCACCCTAAAGAAATTATTTAAGCTGAGTCAGAACACTGCTCAGAACAATTGAGCGAACAGGTCTGCAGTGCTCTGAGGGCAGAGAGTGCAAAAATCGATTTTCAAAGATTTTCAAGAGTTTTCCTACTGCCGAAATTCCTAATATATTGAGGATCGATTTTATGATAATATTGTGTTTTATAAAGACTACTTTTGTAAACAATATTGGTCTCCTAAAAAGATTTTATCTTATCCTTAAAAGATATGATTTCCTAAAATGATAATTTCTTGAAGGATTTAATTCTTTTAGGATACTGAGTATTTTCAGAGTTATTATGGAAATCAAATCCTTGCTTTTTTGTGGGTGTATAAGCACTCGCTTCTCATCTTTTCCATACACGGTTTTTCAAGGAAAACATCGAGTTTTTTGTGAGCTTATTCTCTTAGTGAAAAACCTTTAAGGAGTGTGCTAAATTGAGTCGTTCTTTCTGGCATAATAGGGTTTGTAAGTGTAGCTTACATTCATCTTGGTTAGAAGCATAAAAGTAACGTGTTCTTCTATTCTTTTTTGTCATCAGTTAAGTCTAGAGTATGTCCAAGTCTTGGGAGATTTTTGGACATGTTGTGTGACTCATTCTTAGGTCGAGAATAGTTACGTGTGTGTAACTAGAGTCTCGAGGGAGACTAAGCTACGTGTGTGACGTTGTAAGGTGTGTTACATAGTGTAACGAGCATGGTCTATGTTAGTGAAAGCGTTTGTTAAAATCCTACTAAGGTAAGTCATGGTTTTTACACTTCCATTAGGCCAGAGGTGGTTTTCCACGTAAAATGTTGTGTCTCCTTTATTTCTACATTCAAAGTTTTGTTTCTGACTTACTGCAAATACCTCTCCCGAGTATTCTCAAACAAAACGAAAAAAAAAATAAAAAATTAAAAGACACAATTCAGCCCCCTCTTGTGTCCTTGTGTGCCTTAAAACTTAACAATTGGTATCAGAGCAGGTTCTCATAAATTAGGTTAACACCTAGAGAGATCCTGTAAGAATGAGTGCACCATAAGGAATCTTGGAGGGTCAATTTGTGACCAGACCTCCATACTTCAATGGACAACACTACAGTTGGTGGGAAAATCGAATGGAGAACTATATCCAAGCTGAGGATTATGAGTTGTGGATGCTCATTGTGAATGGTCCTTACATTCCAGTGAAATTCACAACTGATGAGAAGACTGTTCCTAAGGAGCTGAAGAAATTCGACTCAGATGATTTTAGAAAGATGGAGAAAAACATCAAAGCCAAGAAGCTGCTATATTTTGAACTCAGACCTGACGAGTACACTCGCATCTCAAAGTGTGAATCCGCAAAACAGATATGGAATGCCCTTCAAGTAGCTCACAAAGGAACCAATCAAGTCAAGCAATCCAAGATCGAGCTGTTGGTGAGGAAATATGAGCTATTCGAGGTTAATGATAAAGAAACAATCATGGGCATGTATACTGGATTCACCCATATTACTAATGAGTTAAAATCATTGGGAAAATCCTTTACCACTAAAGATTTGGTTAGGAAGATCCTACGAATTTTACCCCATTCATGGGAATCAAAGGTCATTGTAGTCCAAGAAGCAAAAAAGATGAATGAGATTTCCTTGGATGAGTTTATTGGGAACTTACAAACACATGAGCCAAGGAGAAACTCTCAGATGAAGGGGGAAGTGAAGAAAGATAGTGGGCTTGCACTAAAGGCAAGGGAAAGTGATAGCTCAGATTTTGATGAAGAAGGAATGGCTATGATTGCATGAAAATTCAAGAAATTTTTCAAGAAGACCGAAAGCGTATACAAAAAGGGCAACACCAGCAAGGCTAAAAACAGTGACCGAGATAAGTTCTCAGGATGTTTCAAGTGCAGAAGGCAAGCTCATGTAGTGAAGAATTGCCTCTTGTTGAAGGAAGAACAGGGGTCAGAACAGGTCCGAACCAGAGGCAAAAAAACTCAGTTGACCAATGCTGAAAAACGGTTCACCAAAGCAATGATGGCAGCTTGGGGAGACACCTCAGAAGAAGAAGAAGACTCTCAGGATGAAGAAGAAGCAGTGGCTCTCATGGCTCGAAGTGGATCTGACTCAGACTCTAATGGTGAAAGTCTCAAAAAGGAGGTACGTAATCTTAGCAAGAAAAAACTTGAAAAATTAATTTTTTCATTAATGGAGGAATGTGAAGCTCTAACTTCTGCAAATTGCATGCTTAAAAGTACTTGCTCAGATTTAGAAAGGGATGTTAAGAGACTAGAAAGAAAAAGACAAGAACTTGAACATATGAATGAGGCTCTCATGTATGAGAAACTTAAAATTAATGAAAAGGCTCTTGCTTTAAGTAAAGAATTAGACATCCTTAAGTACCCGAGTGACAAGAAAGAGGAAGAAATCAACACTAAAATCAGAGAGCTGGAAAGTGAGTCTTCAAAGCTAAGGCATAATCTAGAATCCCAGATGAATAACAACAAACAGCTTCTAGAACAGGTCCAGAGAGCTGAAACTGACTTCACTGAAAACAGGCGCAGGAACAGTTCCTCAGAAGCTCTGAACTGGCTTAATACTCATCATAACTGAAACAGAAAAGGTTTAGGTTTTGTGAATAGACGAGTTACTAAGCCAGTAGACAAGAAGTATGTTGGTTTGCCAGAAAATATAATTTGTTATCATTGTGGAAAAACTAGTCATTATCGACATGCTTGCTCCTTGAAAAAAAGGGCTATGGAAAGAAACTCATTGTATGTTAAACAAATATGGATTAGAAAAGATGAGTTAAATTCCATGACAAAGAAAAGAATGGGACCTAGGTGGATCTGGGTTCCCAAGACTAACAACTAGCTGTTTTGCAGGTTAAAGTGAGAGGAGGCAACCAATTGTGGTATTTGGATAGTGGTTGCTTGAGGCATATGACTGGAGATAAATCAAGTTTCCTCTCACTTACAGCCTTTGATGGGGGGGGGAGAGTGGCATTTGGAAACGGCTAATCTGGGACAATTATTGGTGTAGGTAAGATAGGTAAATCACTCTCTCACTCAATTGATAACGTGTACTTAGTTGATGGGTTACAACATAATTTGCTAAGTGTGTCCCAATTGTGTGATAAAGGTAATCATGTTGGGTTTACTTCAAATCAATGTTTAATTACCAATATCAAATCTGGAGAAGTTGTGCTAAGGGGAAAGCGACGCAACAATGTTTATAAAACATGTGTTCTTGAACTTCCTCAAAATCATTTGACTTGCTTGAGTGTTCTTGATGATAACATTATGCTTTGGCACAAGAGGCTAGGTCATGCTAGTCTTTCCTTGCTAAACAAACTTGTGTCTAAAGGTCTAGTTGTTGGCTTACCTTCCATCAAATACAATGATGACAAGGTATGCGATGCATGTGCTAAAGGAAAGCACACTAGAATTGCATTCAAGTCAAAGAAGTATGTCAGTACTTCTCGACCCCTTGAGCTATTACATGTTGATTTGTGTGGACCCATGAGGATCACAAGCAGGGGCGGTAAAAGGTATGTGTTTGTTATAATAGATGATTACTCTTGTTTCACTTGGACTTTATTCCTAGCATCTAAAGATGAATCTTTTGAAGCATTTGTTATATTTCTTAAGAAAACTGAAAACAGAATAGAACACTCATTGATAAGTCTTAGATCTGATCACGGAAAGGAATTTGAAAATTCAAGCTTTATTGATTATTGTAATGAACATGACATTGATCATAATTTTTCACCCCCAAGAACACCCCAACAGAACAGGGTGGTAGAGCGAAAAAATCGGACTCTAGAAGACATGACTAGAACCATGCTTGTTGCTAGTGGTCTTCCTAGAAATTTTTGGGCAGAAGCATTGAACACAACTTGTTACATTATTAATAGATGCATGATCAAACCCATTCACAATAAGACTCCTTATGAACTTTTTAAGGCGCGAAAACCCAATATTATGCACCTAAGAGTCTTTGGTTGCAAATGTTATGTGCATAATAATGGGAAGGAGCCCTTGGGAAAGTTTTACCATAGGAGTGATGAGGCAATTTTCTTATGATACTCTTCACATAGTAAAGCTTACAAAGTATTCAACAACAGGACTATATGTGTTGAGGAGAGTGTGCATGTATTATTTGATGAAACTAACTCCTTGATTGAGAATGATGTACAGGATGAAGATTTTGATCTTGGACTTGCAAGAAAAGACAATGGTAAGATGCTTAAAAATGAACCACTTACTGAAGTTAATGGTAGGGAAAGTGGGCAGGAAGTAGACCAATCAGGGGGAAGCCTGGCTGACCCTGATATGGACCGAAACCAGTCCACTCAATCCCAGACTTCTCTGACTGATATGGGAATAGGCTTCCGACCTGATCCCACGCCTGTTCCTGCAAACAGCCAGGAGAAAGTGAAAAGCGGATTTATGGATCCTTTCACTTCACAACCCTGGAAACACCAAAGCTCGCACCCCCTTAACCAAATTATTTCTGATATTAATATAGGGGTGTAGACCAGATCTAAGCTCAGAAATTTTTGTGCCTTGTATGCCTTTTTATCTCACATCGAGCCTAAGAATGTTTATGAAGCTCTTGTAGATTCTAGCTGGGTTATAGCTACGCAAGAAGAGTTTCATCAGTTTGAAAGGAACAAGGTCTGGCACCTTGAACCACAGCCTAAGGGCAGAATAATTATTGGAACCAAATGGGTGTTCAAAAACAAGTTGGATGAGTTGGGAACATTCACTAGGAATAAGGTCAGGCTGGTGGTCCAAGGTTACAATCAAGAAAAAGGGACTGACTATGAAGAAATGCTTGCACCTATAGCAAGGTTAGAGGCTATTCGAATCTTGGTAGCCTTTGCAGCCTACATGGAGATCAAGTTGTACCAAATGGATGTCAAGAGTGCCTTCCTCAATAGATATCTTAAAGAAGAGGTATATGTAAAACAACCCCCTGATTTTGAAAGTCCTGATTTTCCTAACCATGTTTTCAAACTTGACAAAGCACTTTATTGTCTAAAACAAGCTCCTAGAGTTGGTATGAACGATTATCAAGTTTCTTAATTGAGAATGATTTTCAAAGAGGCAAGATAGATAATGCCTTGTTTCTCAAATCTAAGGGGGAACATTTGTTTATTATCCAAGTATATGTCGATGACATTATATTTGGTGCAACCAACAATGATTTATGTGATGAATTTTCAAAATTGATGAGGAGTGAGTTTGAGATGAGCATGATGGGCGAGCTTAATTTTTTCCGAGGCTTGCAAACTAAACAAACCTCAAATGGAACTATGATCCGTAAACAAAAATATGTCAAGGAACTACTTAAATGGTTTGGGATGGAATCGGCTAAGCCCATTGACACTTTTATCTCTCTTTCCACCAGATTGGTGATGGATGATGGAAGTCCTTCAGTTAATAAAAAATCATATAGGGGCATGATAGGGTCAATCCTATACCTAACCGCTAGTAGACCTGGCATTGTTTTTAGTGTTGGTTTGTGTGCCCATTTTTGGTCAAATCTAAAAGAAACGCACTTGAAAGCTGTAAAAAGAATTTTTAGATCTTTGAAAAACACCTCTGATCTGACACTATGATATCCATGTGGATGCAACTTTGATCTCATTGGGTATGTTGATGCTGATTATGCTGGATTTCTAGTTGATAGAAAAAGCACCTCAGGTATGGCTCCTTTTCTTGGGCCCTGTTTGGTCTCTTGGTTTACAAAGAAACTACACTCAGTTGC
>JACYFF010031959.1:90001197-90011537 GCA_017589665.1 Selenicereus undatus
ACTGAGCTGCTGATGTTGACTGGCCGAAAGAGGCTTGGTAAATAAGTTTGCAAGCTGATTTCTAGTGTCCACATGTGATGTCTGGAGGAAACCTTCTTGAAGTTTATCTCGAACATAATGACAATCAATATCCAAGTGCTTGGTTCTGTTATAAAAGACAGGATTTGCTGCAATATATTGAGCAACTTTATTATCACAAAATAAGGTAAGTGAGTAGGTTACTTGGACCTAGACAAAATGAGAGCATTCATGCGAGAGGAGAGAGGAAGAGGAAAGAATCTATTTTATTCTAAAAGAAGGAAAACCTTATATACTTTACATATGTCGGTAAAGGAGGTAAGGAAAATAAAAGAAAAAAAAAAGAAAAAAGAATAAAATAACAATATATTTCTACAGGTATTTACGCGCTGCAATTGCTGGAATTGCGTAATACATTACGTGTTGGGAAGTGGCTACTGAGATTTCAGATTCGTTTGCTTTTCACTGTGGTGTGTCTGCGTCGTGATTCACGAGTCACACGACAGGATTAAGCCGCAGCCGCACGTAACGATTTTCCGTTCGATCATCACTTGATGTTTTTCGCGTACGTCAATTAGTGGTGGAAAAAGAAAACAAGGAAAGAGGCCAGTCAAAATGGCTGCCAGTTTGAATAGTCAAACATTCAAAATTTATCGTTTAATTTAATGAATTCGATCAACTTTTTTTATCTCACGCTTTAAAAAAATATTATTTTTATTTACTTTTTTTTTCGTCACCCAATTTTTTTTATTCATTTTTACCTAATCCTTTCCATGTCTATGTATAACTATTATTTTTCATATTTTGAAAACTTTTATAATTTATAAAATTATGTATACGAATAGCATGACAACAATTATGAAAATTTTTATTTATTTTTCAGATGTTATGAAAATATTTGTTAGTCGTACCAGAAGTTATAGATAACGCAATTTTTGTTATGTATATTGAAGAAATAATAATTTTTTCTTTTTCGTTAAGTAAATATTAGTTTTTTGTGACCGATAGATATTTTGAGTTTGATTCTGTATATAAAAGAGATGCTTAATTTATTTTTTTTTTTTGCGTTGCTTACGAAATATTTGTTATAGGTCACCAAATCATGTATGGTTGTTGCTGCATGCGTAACATAATTATTTTTTGTTCATCGTAATTTGGGGCCAAATTTACAGATTTTTTTTCCGACATAATGAAAGAACGTGTCAATTTTTTTTGCATTGTTTGTACTTCATGACAGAAAGTGCAGATATATTGTATGTGTATTTTAAATATTTTTTTTCGTATGCGTTAGTAAGAAAATATTAGTAGTTCTTCACACAAATTGCAAATGATTGTTTTCCGTATACTGAGAGCCTATTCTTTTCATTGGAAAATATAAGTTGGTAAATGGGTGAAGTTGGTTGAGATTGGTAAAATTAGGTTAAAATAGGTTGAAGTGAGTATTTTTTATTAAAGTGGGTTGAAATAGGTTAAAGTAGATATTTTTTTTGTTGAAATTGGTTGATTTTTTTTTTTGTATGACGGGTAGAAGTTAGTTAAAATAGTAAAAAATGGGTTGAAATTGGTTAAAATTGGCAGAAGTGGGTTGAAGTTGATTGAAGTTTATTGAAGTTGGTTGAAGCTGATATTTTTTTTATTGAAGTTCATGAAGTGGGTTGATGTGGGTTGAGGGGTTAGTAAATTTGGATTTACCAACCAAAAGAGTAAGGTCTGAACATATGTGTATTTTTTTCATTATTGGTTTTTGATTAATATATAAAAAAATACATCCATAATTTGTTTTACGAATAACGAAAATTACAATTTTTTTTGGGTAACAACGGCTACGAAACAATATTTCGTACCTGAGTCAATATAGGAAAAAAAAAAATTCAGTCTAAATTTTTTTTTATCATTAGTAATTACTATCACAAATAAAAGATTATATTAAAAAAACAAAATACGTAACTTACATCAACTTTCCTACTTTATTCAATTCCTTCCCACTCCTTCCACTTCTTCCCACTCTTTCTCCCATTTCCAACACTTAAAAAAAATACCAGTCATACCCACTCACACCTACTTCTCAGCTTCCTCCCCTTTCTCGCTCCAACCCTTCCCACACTTGTAATTTTCCACGAAAAGAACAAGGTCTTTCTTTTAAGTATTTATTTGTTCTTTTTTAATTTTAGAGCTTAAGAACTAAAATAACAATCACCCCCACAAAAAAAAAAAAAACTTATGAAAAATGAAAAACTGAACATACGTTAGTATCTAAGGGCCTGTTCTTTTTGTTGGTAAATTGAAGTTGGTAAAATGGTGAAGTTGGTTGAAGTAGGCTGAAATGAGTTGAAATTTATATTTTTTGTTAAGGTAGGTTAAAGTGGGTTAAAGTTGGTTGAAGAGGGTTAAAGTTGATATGTTTTTATATGATGAGTTGAAATTGGCTAAAATAATGATAATAAAATTTTGAAGGAAGTGCGTTGAAGTAGATTGAAAATGGTTGAAGTTGGTATTTTTTTTGTTGAAGTAGATTAAAGTAAGTTGAAATTAATAAATTGAAAAAGATCAACGAAAAGAACAGACCTTAACTAGTAACAATATGAGTGAACGTTAGATGAATCCCAATTCGACATAAACAATCGAGTTAAATCCAATCCCAACTCATCCATTTCTTCCTAATATGATGCATAATATTTGTAATTCCAATAGGTACATTAGAGAACGAGAAAGAGAGATCACATTGGTACTAATGATTAATCCAAGCTAATTCTTCAAATCTAAGACCGAATGATTAATCCAAGCTACTTCTTCAAATTTAAGACAGTTGGGTGATGTTATGGATGAAACTTTAGCCATAAGGAGGATAACGAGAAGATTGAGGAAGAAACTGGAAAGTCGAGCAACATAAGTATGCTTAACTATGATCGACTTATTAAGCTTTTAGTGCCAATTGCGATTAGTTGCTCGTGTTGGCAGAACTTTGCGATCGAAGAGCTTTTAAATTCATCTACTATCCGTTTTATTGTTCAGTAGACTCTTTTCCGATTTCCTTTTTAGCTAGTTGTAATTTTACCTATAGCTATTTCTTTTGTATTGTATTTGGAGGTATTCATTAGCCATAACTGAACACCTATTTTACGTCTAACATATGTTATTACGTTAGTAATTTCCAAGAATCTGAAGCCGGCACCGCGGCACCTATGAAAATCATCATCAATCGTAGTTTTCTTGTTGGATTTTGCCGAGTTCCCTTTCTTATCATTTACTTTATCGGCATTAGTCACCTCCTTATTCGGTCTTTCCTTTCAAAATACCTTTTCATTGATTTGAACATCCATTTGAAGCATTCAAAACATTCAAAGAGCTAGCAATATCCTTTTCATCATTGTAGGTAGAGAGATCGTTTCTTTAAACTCGACTTTGGTTTGACTTCAACTTTATTCGATTTGCATTGGAGAAGGTGTTTTCCCACATTGACAGATTAAGAAGTATTGAGCATCTGTATGAGTTAGTTAGTTATTCAATCCATTGTCAATTTATTTCGGGTCTAAACTTCATTGGGCTTATATGAGTTACTCATTCAGTCATTTGTTTCAAACCCGAGTCATCTGAATCTTGAATGATATTAGAATAGGTTGTTCAATAGACATGCCACAATCCATAATATGATAAACTGTGTGAATGTTGTTAAATTGTTTATATCAATTGGACCTTCAATAAAGAGTCATGCATATAAGTTCAAATGAGGTTTCAACCTAAAATCAATTGACAATGAGTGGAGTAACTCACAAGCTTATATACATACTCAAAGCCTTTAAATGTATCAATATGTGGCAACACTCACTTTCATATTCTTTCATTTTATCAATGTGGGACAACATCTATTTTCATACTCCAACAAATATATTGAGTCTTATCAGTAGCCCACACGTTTGCAAGAGCCTGTGTTGGAGAATATTAAGTAGGGTGTTGTTCCATATTAAAACTAAGACATTTTGAGCATGCACATAAAGTTAGTAAGTCATTCCACATATTGCTAACTAATTTTAGATAGAAATTTATTTGACTTATATACGTTACCATTCATCGATTTAATCTAAAATTTAATAACTAGCCAGCCCAAAAAATAAAACAGTGCCAAGAAAGATAGTTGCAAATTTCTTTTTATGTACAGTTGAATTTATTAGTTATTTAAATCAAATTTGAAAGGGAATTTATGCACTGCAATTGTTGGGATTGGGTGATAAATTGCGGCCCTATTCTTTTCGTAAGTCTTTTTGGATTTATTAATTTCAATAAACTTCAACCCACCTGGAAAAAAAATACCAACATCAACCTATTTCAACTCACCTCAACCTACCTCAACCTACCTCAATCCACCTCAATCCACTTTAACCAACTTCAACTTACTCCTTCATAATTTTAATAATTTGTAAAGTGTCACGTGAAATTTAATTATTTTTGCAAAGTAGTATGATTTGAAAATGGTGGAAATTTATAAGTAAATTGGAGTGGATAAAAGATTGAGGTGAGTTGAAGTAGGTTGAGGTGGGTTGAACTGGGTTGAAGTAGATTGAATTTTTTTAATGTCACAAATTGAACTTTAGTTGATAGTGAAAGTGAGTTGAAGTAGGTTGAAGTAGGTTTAAATATATTGAAGTAGGCTAAAGTGAGTAGAAGTGAGTTGAAGTGGGTTGAGGTTGATATTTTGAAATTTACCCATGAAAAAAAAAGCCCGTATATAAAAAGTTATCATCAGTAAATTTTGTAACCCAAATCGTTAAAAATAATTGACAAGTTTTGCCAGCATCTAACTTTCAGAAAAATAGTTATAAAATTGTGAAATTACTTTTCGGCGAAAAAATGCACTAAAAATTACAATAACTTCATAAATTATCACATATAATTACATTATCATTATTTTAACCCACTTCAACTCACAACAAAAAAAATATATCAACTTCAACCAACCTAAAAAAAAAACCCCCAATTTCAATTTAACTCAATTCACATCAACCAACTTCAATCCACTTCATCATTCTACCCACCTCAATTTACCCACGAAAAGAGCCGGCCAACGTGCTGGGAAGTGGCTGCTAGAGCTGGAACATGGGTTGGGTCGGGTCAACCCATTTAATAAACGAGTCAATTTCATGTCGGCTTTGAAAATAGCTTATATTTCCTAAAAATTGAAAAATAACAAGTTTTGACACTAAACGGTCTAATCGTGTTGACACTAAACGGTCTAATCGTGTCGATTTCGAGTCGAAATCAGTTCAGTTCGGATTAAATTTGTGTTTTTTTAATAACTTTAAGTTAAATTTATGTCATGTTATTGTATCGGATCAGATTTTTTTAGTGGCTGCTGGGATCTCAGATTCACTTGCTTTTCACTGTGGTGAGTCTACGTCTTGATTCACGGGTCACACAACAGGGTAAGCCGCAGCCGCACGTTACGCTTTTGCGTTCGATCATCACTTGATGTTTTCACATACATCAATGAGTGGTGTAAAAACAAAAAGGGGGAGAGGTGTTGATTTGTTCATTTTTGAATCTTAGCGCCTAAGAACTACAGCAATAATCACCCCCACCACAAAAAAAACAAACCTATGAAAAATGAAGCACTGAACATACGTAGTATTTAAGGGTTTGTTCTTTTTATTGGTAAATTGGGATTGATAAAATAGCAAAGTTGATTGAGATAGGTTGAAGTGAGTTGAAATTTATATTTTTTATTAAAGTAGATTGAAGTGGGTTGAAATTGGTTGAAGACGGCTAAAGTTGGTATGTTTTTATATGATGGGTTGAAATCGATCAAAATAGTAAGAATAAAATTTTGAAGGAAGTGCGTTGAAATTAGTTGAAGTTGGTTGAAATGGGTTGAAGTTTGTATTTTTTATTGAAGTTGGTTGAAGTGGATTGAAGTAGGTTGAAATTGATAAATTAAAAAAGACCAACGAAAAGAACAGACCTTAACTAGTGACAATATGTGTGAACGTGATATGAATCCCAATTCGATATAAGCAATCGAGTTAAATCCAATCCCAACTCATCCAGTTCTTCCTAATATGATGCATAAGATTTGTAATTCCAACAGGTACATTAGAGATCGAGAAAGAGAGATCACATTGGTATTGATGATTAATCCAAGCTAATTCTTCAAATTTAAGACCGAATGATTGAAATCAAAAACTCAATTTGCAGTCTTTTTTTCTGGTTAACGATATAAACAAAATTTCCGTTCAAGTTTGTTTTTCAAGATACAAATGAAGTACAAAGTTGATATTACCAATGCAATATGAACCCTATCAAATGTTAACCTTTGTAAATTTTGCCAGTTAAACTATTTGAATACCCAATGATTATCACACACGATCATTTTTGTGAGGATGTCCCAAACGGTGGCCAATAAGTTTGCTCTTATTACAGTAAAACAATTTCTCAACCTGTTCGGACTGCAAAGAGTTATCCTATCTTTGTTGGCAAGTTTCCTCATCTGAAAAGGTCATATGATGATTGTGTTGGGAGCTTGACTTCTACCAATGATGCTGAGGACTTTGAGCATTTTGCTAACTGCACTACTATTATGCCAAGCATGTTGAAGAATGATAAAAATTCTAGAGCTAAAGATACTGTGCATGAGATTGCCAAGCAAGTTTTCCATACTCCTATAGAGATTGCTCAAGAAAGATTGGAGTCGAGCAGACAGTTAGGTGATGTTGTTAGGGATGAAACTTTAGCCATAAAGAGAATTACAAGAAGATTGAGGAAGAAACAGGAGAGTCGAGCAACATAAGTATGCTCAACTAGAATCGACTTATCAAGCTTCTAGTGCCAGTTGCGATTAATTGCTCATGTTAGTAGAACTTTTTGCGATCTAAGAGCTTTTAAAATTCATCCACTATTCGTTTTATTGTTCAGTGGACTCTTTTCCGATTTTCTTTCTAGCTAGTTGTAATTTTACCTATACCTATTTCTTTGTATTGTATTTGGAGGTATTCCCGACCCCTAACTGAATACCTATTTTACGTCTAACATATGTTATTACGTTAGTAATTTCCAAGAATCTGAAGCCGGCACCGCGGCACCTATCAAAACCCTAGATGCCGTTATTTGATTGACAAGGAATCTTCCAAGGAGACGGGTCCTCCGTCCTTGTCATTGTGGTTTCACCGCAAGTGTTAACCATGGAATATGCTTGCCACTTTGAGTTGCTTTGCAATGAAAATGAACGGACCCTATTGAAACTGCCCGTTCATGATCCTAGGAGCCAACTTTACACATATAATTAATAAGCTTCACACAATCACAAATGTTTTTGTGTTTGGCAACTTTCATAAAAAAGGAAGAGTCAATGATGAATGAGTGAGCATCTTCCTTGGCACTTTCTTAAGCTTTCTTGATACTTGGAACAATTACTTTCCAAATTTTTGTGGCCGCCGCATCTCATATATGCTTTTTTCATATCTTCTTAGAAAGGGGCAAATCCTACTTTTAAGTCATCTATGATTCTACATCAAATTGTGGGTATGCAGAAGAAAATGGAAACTTTATATTAATCGAGTTCGGGTCAATTGAGTAATTTTGTAGATAATTTTAATGAAGTTACAATATAAAATTAATTGATAATAGATGAAATAAATCACAAGATACTCGATGATATCTATTTTTTAGGAGTAAATGTTCACATCACGCAAAAGAATAAGCCCAGAATGAAAATCAAGAATGTTTTATCTGCTTTTACTTCGTACTAGTTTGTATCCGTGGTTTAAAGATATATCTAGTTGGACTTCAGAATTCTTTTATGATAAAAAAAGAAAGTTCAAATATATTTAGTTGAAACTGAAATTAAATTTAATATTTAGTGTAGTTTCAAAGAATACAAACTTTGTCTTTGATATATTCAATGACAATCTTTTTCCATACTTCTATTTAAACATTTAAATGAAGAAGGCACATAAAATTAAGTTAAAATAAAGTTAGTGCTTAGCCTGTGACAAATATAAGAACTACAAATTATTAAAACAAATAAATCATTTATTGACAAAAAAGAATTGATTTCTTTTAAACAACAAAAATTAGTTCCATAAAATTAATTGAGTTATTTTGAATAACTTGTGATTATGACAGCAAATTAAGTATAAAAGGCAGCCCGGTGCACAAGCATCCCGCGTTTACGCAGGGTTCGGGGAAGGGCCGCACCCCAAGGTGTGAATTGTAAGCAACCTAACCTTCAAAATGAAACATTATGTACACGCAGGACAACAAATTAACTATGTTTAGTTGAAAAATAGAAAGTTTAGTTATACTCCTTTTTTTGGGGGAGGGGGTGTTGGAGGGTTAAATTTTATTAATTTCAAAATGAAACATTATGTACAAAGTAGAATTTTTTTATTTTTTTTACTTAATCTAACTCATAGCTGATCAGCAGCCTCAGTTGCCCCACATAGAAATTAAACACTACTATGCCCTCAACTTTCAAAGTGTAATCCAGCTCTCAAATACAATTAAAAAGCTCTAAATTATATGTTAAAGTTTAAGACACATAGTTGACAATTATATAAGATTCATATGTGGTTTTTCCTATGCACAGTTTCTTATATTAGTTTTTTTTTTTTGAAAGAAAGTTTCTTATATTAGCTTAAACAAAGGAGTAGAGAGTTAAGTTATAATTAGATGGCCATATTGATATTTTCACGAACCAAGTTTTTACTGAATTTTTGCATCGGAATTTAAAGAGAAGAAGTGAAATACGCTTGATGCTAAAATAAAAAATAAGAATAAAAGTTAGTGTTTAAGCCATGAGAAATATAAAATTTTCAAACTGACGTACAAAGTAAAAAGAATTAATTCCTTTTAAGCAAAAAAATCCTATAAAACTTACTACAAAAATGAAATTAAATTTTAAATATGTAGTTTTAATTGTAGTAGTTTGTGTTATAAAAAGCATAAATTATAAATAGTTGTATTTGTAATAGTTTGTATTGTATGTCTATAAAATAAATGTTTGGAATCAAAGTTAGTAGTTCTTGCTTTAAATAATGATGAAATGACCTTCAATAATAATAATAATAATAATAATAATAATAATAACAAAATATATTCAATTTATACATTAATTTTAAAGGAACAAACAATAGCACGATTCATCTTCATCAGGAAAAATGAGCCCAGAAAAAGGCAAAAATGGGAGAGTTGCCACATTCATGTACTCCTCCACAAATTGCATAAAAAAAAAAAAAAAAGAGTACTCCTCCGCAGATCACATCCATGATAGGATTCAGAGGCTCATCTTGTCAAGCAAGCCAATTGTTTTATAATTATAAACTCAATCAAGGAAGTTATATAAGTCACCCTATTAACTTTTGTATGAATATGATCTAGCTAATCTACAAACCGAACGTACCACTCAAAACATTACACTCTTGAAGTAACTGAGAAATTTTAAGATAAATCAACCAAAATATAATATTGATTACCTAAAAAAATAAAGATCAAGGTATTGAAATCGAAAATTAACAGAGGAAGAATCAATTAAATTGCTAAAAGTACAGTCTCAGAAGGAATGTACATTAATGAACATGTATTACATAAAAAAAAAAAAAACATTTCTCATAATTTGAGCGTAATCGTCCTCGCTCCTCTAGCGAGATCCTATCTTTTGCTGCACCCACAATAATGTCAATTACGGAGGACTCAAGTAAGCCAGTTCCGTGAAGAAAAACCTAGTCGATTTTAGAGGATAGAAGAAAAGGCAGAGTGTGAATTAGAAATGATTCATAATTAAGTTCGCTACTACTTTACAAAAATTTACAAAGCTATATATATAGAGGAGGAAACACTATTTTAGTAGGATTTAAAAAAATAGAAGAAATGTGGTGGGAAAACTAAAGAAGAAAGAGACTTATCTCTCTATCAAGTCAAGAAAGAAATGCATGAAAATAGAGTAAATGGCTGAGATTGCTCGAGGACAATATGGGGGGATTGAATCGAGGAATATGACAGAGAAAATGGGGAATGAGATAGGGGGCTGGTTAAAGGAAAATAGAAGATTTATTATCTTCAAATTTTATTTTTTTATAATTTTTATAAAAAAACTTGTTAATTGCTTGATATTATCTACAAATATAAACTTTATCAGATAAAATTTCTTCAGCTACAATTATACTGATAAAGAGAGATTTTTGGGGATAGAAGATAACAGATAAACAAATAGATTTTTATGAGATTTAAAATCTAAGCTTATTTTTTTTATAAGATTTAAAATCTAAATTCAAATTGAAATTGAAATCATTTAAAGCATTTTGGTCTTATCATATATACATATATATAGATAATAT
>JACYFF010031959.1:90029440-90051530 GCA_017589665.1 Selenicereus undatus
AGAGAGAGAGAGAGAGAGAGAGAGAGAGAGAGAGAGAGAGATATTCAGTTTCACTTCTTTGACAAATTTAGTGTCTCTAGCTAGAGTTATTGCCTCACTAGCAAATTTAGTTGGTAGATAATAGTTCTAGGAGATTCTTCAAAGATTAAAATTTACGTTTTATCTTAAAATCTATTTAAACATTGTAAAATGATAAATATCTTGTTATAAGGCCCTTTTGAGTATCTTATTTTAACTTAAGAATTATATTATAATATTTTTAAATTGAAAAAAAGGGTATGATTGAATAGTGCAACAGAAGCATGTTACAATGAACTTTTAAATATTGTGGAAACATTTTCTTATCAATAATTTACCATAATTTTAAAATACTTATATCATATGCCCTTGTGGATATGCGTGCTTAATATAATTAGGATGTCATTTAATACTTCATTGGCGTGGTCAACAAATATTTAAACTTAGCAATTTATAACTAAGTGCAATTATTGAAAATTGATAGTTTTAAATTATAAAACATATTAATTTAAAATAGGGTAAGACATTTAACATATTACTCTTAAATATTTAAGGTAACCAAATTGAATCATGTAACTTATTATAAGAAGATAAAACAAAAATCTTGCACGACACGTTGAACAATTTGCAAACGCCAAAAAGATAGATGCCGTGAGCAGCCAATGACCAAATCACCAAAATATTAGAACAATTCTTATGCGTAAACTCTTATTACAATCATGAAACTTTGGTAATTATCCTCTATATATTTTGTATACATCAATCCTTGTTAATTTCACTAATCACTAGGTGTAGAAACCGCACACTCTCTACCTACGTAAGTTAGTACTCATAAGAATAGAAAAGGTACTCATCAGGACGTTGATCAACTGCTTATTATGATTTTCTTCCCCCCCCCCCCCAAAAAAAAAATGTGAGTGATACACATATGATCTGTACATTTAGATTCCTATTACGATTGTAAGTGTGTTTTATGATGTTTTACTATCCTAGAAATAATTGTTGACGATGTATTTGGTGCCCTACCTTTACGTGTTGTTTGTCTTTACAGAAAAAAAAATGTAATTACCTAAAGAAAAATTTACATTTTCGTCCACTATATCTCCACACAATACTTTTTAGGAATAATTAATTTAGAGGTCTGTCAACATTTGAACAGATAGATTTGTAGATATTGAAATAACCAAACTACCTTTGCATTTTATTTTTTCCTTAATAACAACAACAACAACAACAATTATTATTATTATTATTATTATTATTATTATTATTATTATTATTATTATTATTATTGTTATTATTATTATTATTATTATTATTATTATTATTCCCAATCCTAATATTTTTAATATTATTATTATTATTATTACTACTACTACTACTACTACTACTACTACTACTACTACTACTACTGTTGTTGTTGTTGTTGTTGTTATTGTTATTGCTACGTACTAGTATTATTAGAAAATTAAAATGCGAAGGACATTTGGTCATCGTAGGACTTATCAATCTATTCGTTCAAATACTGATGAACCTCTAATTAATTTTCAATTTCCATTGGTCCATGAATTATTGTGTAAAAACTCAGTGAACCAAAATATAAAATTCTGTTACTTAAAAAGTTAAGCTCATCAGCCACGATAAGAATATATGTTGCTTTTTATAACATCAAGTCAGCCCAAGTTTTCAGAAATATATGTCATGAGATTAACAAATCCAACTGCCACAGTGGCAGCTACTTGGTCTTAAAAAATAAGATAACATAACATACTCTAAAAGATATAGACGAAGAAGAAAGTTAAGTAATTGTTTCATACATAGTGGAATTTCCAATACCTTGTAATTAGTTGGTATTAGGAATGAGCAATAGATCGGGTATTCATTGGGTTAAGTATTGATACATTTAAAATAGCGTTAATAAAGGGTTGAGTCAATAATAGACTGAGTCAATATTATATTGGGCTAGCCCATTGAGGCATATTAACGGACCAAATTGGGTTGACCTGTTAACAGCTCGTTCAGTGATCCATTATTTTTGTCAGCCTACTTAACACATTAGTTTACATGTTTCAATTAGCTAAACTTATTACCAATACTTTATACATAATAATAATTATTATACTCCATGTTTTGATGCAAGTTTATTCCGTCTTTAAATGGACCCAAAGCAGGCTGCCCATGGACGACTCAACCCGACCTATTTATTAGCTTGGTTGTGTATTTTCTAATTTTAAATTTGGACTAGTTTAGTTTGGTTGGAAAATTACAGAGACATTAATTAGAAAATTAACTCACCAAAAACACTCCTTAGATAGTAATGGGTGGGCCGGGTTCATTTGGCCCATAACCCAGTCCGGCCCAGTAACAAATATGTTGGGCAGTTGGACCCGACCCAGCCTGATTAGTTAATGAACTGGCCCAGTCCGACCTAGCCCGATGTGTTGCTCACCCCTAGTCAGTACATAAATTTTATTGCAAAACTTCAAATTCACAATGGCTGGGAAATAAAGTTTGCTCTTAACAATTTTCTTACTCCAAATACTCTGAACAATTATCTATAATGTGCCTTTTTAATGTGTAAAATAAAACCTGCAGGGTATGACTTTTCACCTTTATTTATTGAAAAAAGAATCTATTAATAGAATGTCGCACGATATGTGCCTACATTGATTATCTCCTTACCAAAATAAGTCTACAATATCAAAGTAAATCCATATTTCAACAAAGTTAGTGATAAACATACTTCCATCTAACTCTATACCTGCGGGATAGTTTTAGTCACAAACCATGTCTTTCGACTTCAAGTTATCTTGAACATTGGTAAGTTAAAGTATTAACTTTATAGAACAAGTATTTATGTTATAAAATAGATCCAACTAAAGATACATCATCATGGTCAGATCATAATATTGTTAAAAGAAAATGATGTGGAGGATGTTCATGAAGAACTTTCGGACAACAGCAAGACAATTAGGTAACCTTTAGATAACGCATAGGGTTGGCAAAAATTCGAATTTGGGTCGATTCGGGTCCGGACAAATCGGGCATTCGGACAAAAATTTCATATGCGGACCTTGTTTGGATTATAAATCGGACACTCAGGCCAGACCCCGACCCGGACCTGAATGTCCGATGTCGAGACCCGGTTGTCCGAATTTGTGTTATGATTTTAAGAAATTCGGACCGAAATTTAATTATGTGACCGAACCTAAACCCATTTTTTTTGTGTCTGAACCCGATTGTCCAAAGTTGGTTTTATAAAATTTTATAAAGAATTTAGACTAAAATTACACATAAATATAGTTGTCCAATTTCTGAACCCAATTGTCCGAATTTGTCCGAACCCGAAATGGTTCAAAAATCTGGACAACCTAAACCCGAATACTCAAACACAAACCTAACCTGAATTTAAATTCGGACATGATCTGTTGTGCGAATTTCAAATTCGGCATAAATTTTGTGACCGTACCCGTTTTTTCTAGGTCGGACGAATTCGGATAATCGGGTTGGACTGAGTTTTGCTAGCCCTAATAATGCACACAGTTGCCTGATTTATGTTGAGAAGTTCCCCTCCTAAGTACCAAGTTGTGGATCCTCAATGGAGGATTAAAGAAATTGATAGCTACTTGTGCCCTTTTGATGATTCTCTTGAAATGGATCTTTAACTTCATGAGAAAAGTGAGAGATGTAAACTTTCTAGGAAGGGTAAGAAGAGGAGCAGCAAAAATTCAAAGTCTGCTCAACATTCGCCCACCGGTACTGAAATTGCGAAAGGAGCTTTGGACTTTGGAAAAAGGCTTGATGTTTCTGTTATCAGTTACAAGATCTCGACAATTAGAAGAATAATAATAAGCTTGAGAAAAGAGCTGGAAAGCAAAATATAGGCTAGAGATTTACGTTTTTAGTATATCTCCTGGTCAATAAGGGAAAGTTTTAGTTGTTGTTTGTGTTTTACTAGTGAGCTGTATGAGTTTATTTGTTTGTGTTTTTCAACTTATAAGATATACAAACTATTTTCTTAAGCTATGTAATGATTGTACTGCTTATTTTTATTTGTAAGGACCATGTTCAACTAAATAATAATAATAAAAAAATCTACCCTGACCATAATGCTGATGCTAGTAATAGCCCCAACAACCTCTCTTCAAAAATGTTTGAAAAATGATTTGCTTCAAAAAATTTCTCTCCTCAGGCAGATAGAATTTTAATGTAGATCTTGAAAAACTGTGGACTGATGCTCATCGCGAGGCCTAGGAACTAGTAAAGTCAAAATATTGTTCATTTACACAAAACAGTGAGAAACTGAGAATTCAAGTGCTTGGATTTAATATTTCTTAGTGTTCCAATGAAAGCTGTAGCAGCTTTGCCAATGTATATTTAAGTTTCAGCAATACCACCGAAGCTAATTGCATGACAAATGGATGGACAGTGGAGTGGCTGTTGGTGCCTCATGTAAGAATGTAAACGGTCCAATTTGATTTAAGTCAGAGTACGAAATTAAATTATATTGGAAATGGTGGAATTTTAAATGATAATATATTATATTTTGAATATATTGGATAATAATACTTTCAACTATGAACTTAGGCATCCTTATACTATAGTATCATGTCGGTCTATTTGCTATCCATATACTAAGGCTGAGCTTTAAAGTGTTTGAAGTCGGCGATGTAAATGCATATTAAACATATATAATTGCATACACTTAAAAACTATTGCATTTTAAACATATACATTGGATACTATTATGAAATTGTTGCATTATATTGAGTCAAAACACCTTCAAACTCAGTTTTGATATATAAACGATAAGTAGGCAAAAAAATTATCTTTCGGACCATCGAGATTAGGAAAAATAATTTACCTAACCCACAATTTTTGATAAATATTTTCGTGCCCAACCAACTTTGGGTAAACATTTTTTGGGACCAAACTTGACCAAACTTATCTTTTTAAATTATGTCAAGTACCTTAAGTTTTTCATAATTGCATATTTGACCCAAATCCTTAAAAACTTACTTTCGAAATTTTTAATTTTGTGCATGTGAAATTTCTCTTATAATTATTATTAGAGATCTTTTTTCAGAGCTAAGTAGCCAAAAATAATTAAGATAATTAAGTTAACTAACTATGTTTAATGCATAATTGACTGATGTGTTTAATGCTTTAATCATCACTTACTTGCCCTGCTCCTAATTATTCACGTACACATTGTTCGCTCATCAGAAGGAACCACTTCAGCAGCATCTCAATTAAACTATATTACTGATATAGTTTTAGAATTAAAAGACAAATTAACAAAAATTAAAACTGAAGTTAAGGAGAATAAGAAACAACTATCTGCATTTTTCTTTAGTTAACGAGATTGGACATAGTGAAAAATATACTTCAAGTGTTAGCACTTCGCTTCAGTATAAATATCCTTTTGAAAACCCAAAAAACAAAAATCTATTTCCTTGCAGGATATAAAAATTCAGAAAGAAGTAGGAGAAAAATCAACTGAAAAATCATCTAAAATTGTAGAGAAAGAAGAAGAGATGAAGTATAAGCAGTAATCTTGAAGAATTACATAATATGTTTCATAAAGAACAAAATCTGGAAGAATTAAACAAAATCATGAGCGCAATAGTTGATAAACAAGATTTATTATCTGATAATAATGAAGAGACAAATAATGTCTAGTTGGAACAAGAAATATATCAGCAGGTGAACCTAATTAAATTAGAGGATCTTGATGCCATACCTTTAGAAGAAGTTAGAAAGAAATTGGATAAAAAAAAATTAAAAAATGGTATTTGACGACGAAATTAATGAGATTGGAGGAGAACTTAACATAGATTAAATCGAGACCAATCTAATTGACAATGTTATTCTCAAACCTAAAGAATTTGATGAACTTTCTAGAAGAAATACCCATTTTATGAGATCTAGATACGTTTCAGCAGGACATAAAACTAACTTTTCCTTTGGGTTTATCCCAAGGAAAACCACGACCTTTGAAGAAATTAACCTTACCCAAATTAGTCAAATAGGATACATCTTAAACATCGATGAAACTCATAATAGGGAAAAAAATATTTGAGCATTGAAAAAGAGGAATGAATAGTGTCTTAAATTTAAATACCACATGAACTGCAGAAAATTTCTTAAATTATATTGAGCATAGTTTTCTGGCACTATAACTGACTTGTATAATTCATCAAATGAGGATAGTAAAAATGCGGTAAGAATGATGGAAAAACCACCTACATTTTTCAAATATTCATATAAAGGAATCGAAATTTAGTTTATCAAAGCTAAACTTGACTTCGATGAAAAAGCTAGAGAATGGTAAAGAAATAACATAGAGTTTTGGGACATGAGATATCTGGATAACTATATTGCTGAATTTAGTCAATATTATTACAAAATTAGGCATAATGAAACCAATCTTGGTATGCTCTATGACAATTGGATCAATGATCAATGTCTTGATCTCCAAAAACAAAAGAAAATGAAGAAAGCTGTTGGGATTTTCCTCAGCAATGAGGAAAGGAACCTGAGAGAAGAAGAAAAAGAAAATTTTACAAGAAAAAAGCTTCTACAAGCAAAAAGGAGAGAAATATAAAAGAAAATATTATAATAAATCAAGCCTTAAAAAACAACGATTTTTGAGAAAAGTCGCGTATTGTCCTGCCGAAAAGAACAATTGTAAGTGTTGGTCATACAAAGGAGTAGGTCATTATTCAAACGAATATAAATATAGGAAGAATGACAAAATTATCGAAACTTGGGTAGTCTAGATTGTTTTGAGGTTAGTGAAGAAGAAGCACCAGAACAATTAGTCTTGGTGATATGAGGGAAAGTGATTATGAAGAAACTAGTCATATGACGGAAAGTAGCTCAATTAGTCTTAGTGATCTTTAAGGAGAAGAATTTATTATAGATAATGAGAATGAAAATGTCAAAGGAGATTGGGTCCTTCCTATACTTCAGAAAAATATGATCTACAAAAAATTCATCTCTCTATTGCAAAGTAAGTACATATGCAAAATGATGGAAGGAGATTTAGAAATAAAAGACTGTAAGTATGATATGGGAGAAGTTAATCTCATTAATTGGAAAAATATCTTTAAGCACAACAAAGATAGAAAGTATAGATATATCCATGTTGGAAGTGTCCAAGTGCAAATTACTCCTTTGCAGTATTATGACAAAGATATTGATCTTTATGCTTTATTTTGTGATATTAGGCACCAAATTTAATAATCAAATTATCACAGGGAATAAGACCAATTTATGCAATGGATTAGTAAGATTCAATTACCGGTTGGATGTTATATAAGCCTAAAAGATAAATTTACCAAAAACTTCCTACCCCTTAAGGTAAAAACTGTTGAGATAGATATGAAAAGAGGAGGATACCCACTAAGGATATTTTGAAAGATAATCTACAAATTAGATAATACTATAAATCCAAAGACTAAGGTAACAATGATAGAGGTAGAGAAATTTGACAGTCCCGCTTCTATGTAAAAAATTCAGAGGATGAAATCCAATCTGCGGGAGATAACGATCGATAGGTATTAGATCTGAAACTTTGCCAATCCCATAAAAATTAATAAGAAAAATGTAACAAAATTGATAAGAATGGTAAAACTACTATAAAACCGCAATTATTAAGAAGCATAAGTGCAAGATCAAAATGGGGAGAAGGATCTTCATCATCTGAAGAAGAGCTCAAAGAAGATGATATAATTAGTATGGTCAGTGAAATGAGTAGAATACGTATTGAACCCGCAAGACATAGTGTAGATCGAAGTATGAGTCCAGATAGAAGATTCATTGGATTGAAAACTAGAACTGTTAGTGAGCCAATTTACAAAGATGAATTAGTCAAAAATATGACTATAAAAAAAATGCTATGAAGCCCCCAACACAAATCTTAATAGCATATATATCCCAATAAATGTATGTTTAGAGGGATATAATAGATAAAAATTGTGTGCCTACATAGATAGTGGTTGTTTGGTTTGTTTTGAAAAAAAATCTTTATTTCTAAAATTTACATGGAAAAAGTTAAGAATTCTTTACAAGTAACGATAGTTGATAATAGCATAACGAGCCACAATGAAGCTATAGAAGGGTTATCCATATAGGAGGAGTCCAATATATTATACCGGTTATATGGGCTACTGATTAACCCTCCCAGTATATGATTATTGAAAATAATTTTCAGATGTTATATTCTTCTTGCACATAGATCATAAACGAAAAATATTCGCAATAAATGGTCACTCAGTCCCTATTAATAAGTTAAACAAAGTACACTCATCAGAAAATTGAGTTCACACGTAACCAGCGTGGTGAGAATGTAACGTCTGCACAATGTGAGATAGCACTAACAATCTCGTTACTTGAGCTATCTATTAAAAAGCAGATTGGTGAACTACAAGAGCAATTATACAAAGACCTCTACTTTGATAATCCTCTAAACTTTTGGGATAAAGATAAAACATGTGCAAAGATTACTTTATTAAATCTCAACACTATTATTTGAGTCAAACAAATAGTACTATATTTGATAACTAGTAAGAATCTTCACACCAGTCTTGCCTTTATGGTAAAAACCATGCTGAGGAAAAAAGAGAAAAATTTAGAATGATAATCAATTATGAAAAGCTTAATGATAGTACTATATTTGATAGTTATTATATTCCTAACAAAATAGTCTTTTGCAATATAATTCAAGGAACCTCTTTATTATAAAAAATGGATTGCAAAAGTGGATATTGATAGATAAAAATAGATGAGAAAAGTATTTATTTAACTGCATTTACTATCCCTTAAGGACATTATGAGTGGGTAGTAATGTCATTTTGTCTAAAAAATGTGCCTCAAATATTCCAAAGATGAATGAATAACATCTTCAAATATCTTAATCACTGCCGCCTAGTTTACATTGATGATATCCTTACCTTTTCCAAGAACAAAGAACAACACAAAGATTACGTCCTAACTGTCACCCAAAGATGCATTGATCATGGTATTATTCTTGGTAAGAATAAGTGCATTTGTGCTGAACAAGAAATCAAGTTTTTAGATTTAAAAATAAAAGTTGAACAAATCATCTTACAAAAGCATATTCTAGAAGAAATAGAAAATTTTCCAAAAAAGATTGAAGATAGGAAACAACTAGAAAAGTTTCTTAGATGTTTTACCTATGCTTCAAATTTTATTAAAAATCTAGCTAAATTGAAAAGACCATTGCAGCAAAAACCCAAGAAAGAAACAAGTTGGACATAAACCCTTAGTAATTCAAGAATTGTTCAAACTTCAAAAAAATGTATAAAAATCTTCCTATTTTTAATTTGACTAATGAAGGAAATGATTTAATTTTTGAGACAGATGTCAGCCATGAGCAATGGAGTGCAATATCAAAATCAAAGAAGGAGAAAAACTCTACAAATATTGTAGTGAAAATTTTCATAAAGCAGAATGCAATTATCCCACAATGGAAAAAGAAATCCTTGCAATCATGAGAGAAATTAAAAATTTCTTAACCTTTTTAGGCCCAAAACTTTTTCTTAATTTGAACTAATTGCAAAAGAATACTTGGTCTTGTGAAAAAGAATTTATCAAATATGTAAGCGCAAGGGTGACTCCTGTGTTGGTAATTATAGTTTAACCAGTTTTCCTTCTCTATTGAACATATATAGGGATCAAATAACTCTTTGACAGATAGTTTAATGTGAGAACTTGTCAATGATGATGATTAGAGTAGAACTCATGCCGAAAAAGAAGGAAGTCCAACATGATATTGTTGCTAGAACAAGTTTCTCCTTCTAGTAGAATCCTTATGGATACTTTGATTGGAATTCAATACAAAAAGTAGATAACGCTTTGGTCTACTGTCTCCTCATTATCGTATAGCATAAAGATTCAGTCTTTGAGAGTTACAAATGAATTACTTAAGGTCTTATGCTATTCAAGAAAAAATAAGTTCTTATGTTCAAGAAAAATGGTTCAACAAATAGTACGCAGTCCGCATCGACTACTATCATAATTATTCTTCTGATATTTAGGAGTTATGGAACACTTACAATCTTCTTTGCTGATAAATCTAGAGTTGGTGGTGTTAGTCTCACAATAAATTCAATATCTTCGGATCACCCCATCATGAAAGCCTAGGAATATGGAATGATAGTTTACCTCATGAAAATCTCATATCCGAAGTACCCATTCTTCTGGCTAACTAAGTTTCAACAATGCATGTTTAAAAAGATCCATGAGATTCTCACGTCTCTTGAGTCTTGATGACCCAACAAAAATTCCATGTAATAGAAGTTTGTATGTCGAAATATATTGCACAGTAATAGAGTATGAAAACAAAAGAGCCAAACCATCCTATTATATTTGTTCAAATAGTTGATTTAGATGATCTCAATGATCAACAACAAGAATGGTTTCCAGAATGATAAGAATTAGTGAATGATCTTACTTTACCAAGAGCCATCGGTTTTTATAATATTTATTATCAAATGTGGGTAATAATATTGAACAAGGAAGAAAACTAATGCATTGCGGGAATGCTACTTTTGTCTATCATAATGAATTCAGCCAATATATGCAAGTAGAAGGAGTTACTTCAAAAAATGTGAGGACTGCTATAGTCATGTGAAAAGTATCAGTATGTACTATAGCTATTAGCGCATCCTATGTAGTCTATCTTTTCTATAAAAGGAGTGGCTAAGCGTTGAGAAGGGACAGGGACATTTGAGCATACTTGAGCAAAGGAGAAGTCGAGATTCTCTATTTCTCTATGAGCAAGCATCTCTAATGATTTTAGTAGCTTAATCCCTCTTCAATCTTTCCATTGTAATATTTCCACTTTCAAGCTTTCAACAAAAGAAGTTTCCTAGTAGAGAATATTATTTAATCTAACCTTGTATCTTAAATATTATGATTTCTTGATTAAAGTCTCACGATCCTTAAAAATATTTAAAATATGATTAGTGGCTACGGTCCGAAGTAGAAAACGAAATGAATTTGTGATGTGTCTGATCTAAAGAATGTGTGGTTATTCTGTAAATTGGAAGTTAGAGAAATGCCAGGGTCCAATGCCGATTAAGTCCAGGTAATGAAAAACGATTAAGTTTAGGCTCCAACTCTCTATTTAAGCATTAATTATTTTGCTAAGCATAGTCACCCTCTAATCACATAAAATATAATATTTATGATATAAATGGTAGATTGTAATAACTAGTACTAACAAAGTTATTATAAGAAGTCCAAATGATAATATAAGCTTAGTTTTCTAAAAAAGTCCAAAAGTTTGAGTATTTGCACTTTGAACCTCATTTGGGCTAAAGAAAGTTCAAAACGTTGTGGATCCGATTTGGAAGAAAAACCTTCTAAAAATAACTGTTTCAAAGAATATTGACCCTTACAAATAGTTTACTTAAAATAGTGGGTACTTGAGAATACATTCTAAATAAGTTGTCCCTTAAAAAATTAGTTCCATAAAATATAGGGTACCCTAGATTCGCAAATGTGAGTTTTAAGGTGATAATTGGAGATATCTAATTGAGTTACATTTTTGACATATTAAAAGTTAGGAGTACCTAGTTTTCTTACTTGGAATATTTAAATTTTAAAAGTGCGTTTTAGCCTTAATGTGAAAGGAAAATAACTTGGTAATGCAAATGAGTGAGTCAAAAAAGGGAAAAAAAACCCATATATAGTAACCATGAGTAGATGATAGATGATACAATTAAAAAGTCAAATTAAACATTATTATCACTAAGACTAAACAAACCACAATAAATGATGTTTTTTAAGTCTAGTTTCTCCTAGCCCCAAGGGGAGAAAAAGTCGTTTAAAATATCATTTTTTTAACTTCTCTTCTCTCCCACCCCCTCAATTTGGGTTATCGTCTGATTTAAATGTTATCAGTGTGTCACCCCTTTTTTTTAATACAATGGTAAAAATGAAAACAACCTACGTTAGGTGCCTCTTCTCACAAGAGTATGACCAACTACATCCGCAGCCAGAATAACACCAAGCGCGGTGGAAAAACAATCATCTAAAGAGAAACAATCTGTGACAGTGTGCCCAAATTTGGAAAGCCAATTAGCAGCCATATTTGCCTCTTGAAATATATGGTTAACTTGGACGTGAGTAACTTGTTGAATCCATGTGCAGACGTCTTCAACAATTGTAGATATTTTTCAAGGTACACTTATTTTACCTTGTAATGCCTGGATCACTGTGTAGTTATCCCCTTCAATGCAAAGTCTGTTGAAGCTAGCCTAAGTGGCCACTTTGATTCCATCTCGCAGTGCTCTTGCTTCAGCAACAAGAACTAACAACTGCCCATAATTCGCTGCTCCTGTTTTGATAACTTTACCAGTCCAGTCTCGTAGGATGTAACCTCCTACTGCTGTTGAATTGATGAGAGATCCATCAAAATTGATTTTGATGAATCCTGGGGGTGGGGGTGCCAATGAACAAGATGGAAATTTTTAGAGGGGGAGGAAAGGGGTCCCCTTTGAGAATGATCATCCGACATTCAAGTTTGGATTCTCCACTAGGCATATGCCTTTTGACCCTAATTAGACATTTGACTGGATCGAAGATTTATTTATCAAATACTACTACATTTCTCTCTTTCCAAATGCTCCAAACAAGGAATGAGAATTTTTGAAGCATCTTTGGGTTCCGGGAACTCCTTACCCTGTTTAGGGCATCACTCGTATCCTGACATCCTACTGGTGAATATTGAATCAGAACCAGTGGTGGGTATCAGCTAGTTCCCAGGCCTTTTTGGCTATCTAACATTGGCTTAATAGGTGCTCAATTGATTCAATTTCATTTAGGCAATTTGGACAAACTGGATTTAAGTTAATACCCCTTCTTAGCAAGATGCCTCGAACAGGGATTGCATTGTGACATATTTTTCATAAGAATATTTTTATTTTTGGCATGGTATCTATCTGCCATATCCATTTAAGAGGCCATTTCAAAAAATCATTTATATCCTTATCATGCGCTATCCAAGTTGCAGTTTTAGTACTGAATTTACTCGAGCTATTTAATCCCCAATAGAAGGTGTCTAGTTTACTATGTACTAGGATAGCAATTCCTTGAATTTTAGAGATGATTGGGTGGTCGTCCAAAATAGAATTGAGCTTTACAAAATTCCATGACCTGTCTTGTTCAATAAATTCGGACACTTTAGCTTGTGGGCTAGTGATGGTTTCTTTATCCAACTTTGGTATTTCGATAAGGTTTTTATTTTCTATCCAATTGTTATACCAAAAGGAGATGCTCTCACCATTCTCGACTTTTCAAATAATACCTTGCTTGAGTAATGCTCTACAGCTAAGTAGATTCTTCCAGATTGGTGAGTCTGTAGTTTTCCTTTTATAGGTAAAGAAGTCAATTGTATGCAAGTACTTTTTAGTCATAGCTTGAACCCACAAGCTTGATGTATTAGTAAGCATCTTCCAGGCTAGCTTACATTGGAAGGCTTTATTAACGGCTTCTGTTTTCTATAGGCCTACTCCACCTTTACTTTTTGGTAAACAAAGTTTTTTCCATGCAATCAATGGAAGCCCTTTTATGTGTTAGTATGTTTCCAAAAGAACTCCCGACTGAGTTTGACAGGTTGTCCTTGGTAGCCGGAAACATTGCATTGCATGCGCCGGCAATGATTCTAGATGCGATTGAATTAATACTGTTCTCCCTGCTTTGGATAGATAGTGTGCTTGCCGACCTTGAAGTTTCAAAGTAGCTTTATCAATGATCTCTTTAAAGGTAGATGTGGAAGGTCGGCCTTGCAAAAGAGTGCATCCAAGATATTTATCTAAAGATGCTCTGTACAGAATATTAAAAATGCTCATAACTAATTGCTTCTATTGGTTGGAGGCATTATGAGAGAATGTAAGGACATACTTGTGGTAGTTAATTAATTGGCCTGAGACAGAGCAAAATTCATCCAAAAGCGTTTTCAAGGTCATACAGTTTCCAGCGTTAGTTTTATGAAACAGTAGACAGTCGTCAGCAAAGAATAGTCCAAGAATGATACTGGATCTAGGGAAAATTTTAATACCTATTCCTGATTTATTTTTAGCTGCCGCTTTTGATAGCCATAGGCTCAGTACTTCCATAAATATTATGAATATGTATGGAGAGAGAGGGTCTCCTTGACGAATGCCTCTGGTTGGTGTGAATAATCCATTAGGCTCGTCATTGACAATCACGGAATAAGATACTGAGGAGATACACTCCTTGATCCATTTATTCCATGTGGGGTGGAAACCTAATTCCTGGAAGTATTTCATAATGAAGTCCTATTCCATTCTATCATAGGGTTTTTCCATATCCAACTTAATGGCTACCCAAGCAGATTTAGTCTTTAGATTTTTGAATTTATGCAAAATCTCATGAGATATGAGAATATTGTCATGGATAAATTTACCTGGGATGAAAGCACTTTGTAGTGGTGAAACTAGTTTGTCGAGCGGTGGTCTTAACTAATTAACAAGAATCTTGGCAAGGATCTTGTAAAAAGTAGAGTAAAGGCTGATGGGCCTAAATTGGTTCGTTTGAGTTAGATTTTCAATTTTGGGAATGAGTGCTATAAAGGTATGGTTCAGTTCCTTCAGGATCTTACCATTTCTAAAGAATTCACTAATACAATTGAAAAAGTCTTTTTTAATAATGTGCCAGTAATTTTTAAAGAAGGCTGCACTGAACCCATCAGGTCTTGTGTTTTATTAGACTCGATGCTGAACAGAGCATCCCTAACTTCCTCTAGGTTAGGGAGTCTGACTAGTTCACTATTTTCTTGATCGGTAACTAAACGAGGTTAGCCAAGGTCTACTATGTAGCATTGACTATCAAAACTTGATTTGAATCTTTTGTAAAAATCAGTAGTAAATTTGTCTGCTATGGCCTTGTGCTCATCAATCCAAACACCACACTCATCACGGAGCTTGATAGTGAGTTTCTTTTTCCTCGTATAGTTAGCTCTACGTTGGAAGAAGGTAGTATTCATATCCCTATTGAGCAGCCATTCCTTTCTTCGCAGTTTGCCCCAATATTTTTGGTTAAAAAGCATAATTTTTTCTCTTTGCTTGAGGAGTCATAATAACCACGAGTTAAGTTGAAAGCTATCCGGATTTGCTATAAGTTTGTCCTCGACATATTCAATTTTTTGTGTATCCATGTTTAATTTCTCGTGAAAGTTGCCGAAGTGGGTTTTCGACCAATCTTTAACTTCATGTTTAATAACTTTGAGCTTCTTCACAAGATTGAACATATTTGTTCCTCGAAAATTTGATCTCCATGCTTTTGCTATAATAGTATCAACTTGGTGATACTTACACCAAAAATTCTGAAAACGAAAGGGAAATGCTTTGTGCCTTTGAATTATGAGATCGAAAGTTACAATGATAGGCATGTGGTCTGAATATGTGAAGCTTCCATGTTCCTCTAAGGTGTTAGGATACATGGATAGCTTCCGCATCTATCTCTGCCTTTGAAATTTAATTACCCTCCTTTTTTTCGTCAGGACTGCCTAATTCATTATAGTCTCCCATTAAGCAGCAGGGCACATCAAACACCGAATTAGGACGGGTGAGATGTTCCCAGAACTGATCTTTCTCTCTAGATTGGGCTCGAAGCATATATGCTTGATACAATTGAGTTTTGCCCTTTTTCAGGATCATGAACGAGCATATGGATTGCCCTTGGTTCTTTTAAAAGGGGCGATGCGTGGATTTTGCCGTTATTCCATAGTACCGCAATTTCCCCCGAGTGGTTAGTCGGTAAAACATAATCGTAATGGTCGAAACCCATTTGAGGGAGTACTTTAAGAATATTTTTTTCATTCACCATCGTTTCCAACAAAAATATTATGTCTGCCTTGTAAGCTCTTGTTAGGAATTGTACTTCCTTAATAACTTGTGGTTTTTTTGCCCCTTGGGTATTCCAACTAATAATTATCATTAATAATTAGCAGTGTGAGGAAGTGGTTCTAGTGTCATTCTTATGTATTGGGGACTTAAGCATGCACGCTTAAAGCTACTATTACCATCCTTTCCTAGCCACATTTTGTAGAGTAGATGATGCAAACTTGTAAGATAATTTCGTACCAATATAGTAGGCAGTATAATTTGCACTAGGGCGAGGTATTCAACGCAATAGAACCCAAGGTTCCTTTCTTTAGTAGTAGGACAATACAAATTGAGTGAGTAGAGGTTGATATCGTTAATAGAGGTTAGGCTAACAAAGCTGTCATGTGAGGACTCTGTTTTTAATGCATAAGGATGCTACATGCATTCATAACGATTAGTGGTTCAAAATCGTTGGCACTGATCAGGCATAACGTGTCTACTTGTTGCAATAAAAATAACATCCCGCATAACATTACACCCAACTGGTAGCTCTATGTCAAAAAATTAACAGCAAATCTAGCTTCTTAATTTTTTTCAACCCAAGGGCAGTCAAAGCATCAGCCTTGGAAGGGTAACACCCTTCACTCGCTATCAAATAATTCGATTCTCTATTAGCAGACCATCTAAAGCTGGGAGCCCATAATAACCTCATCTCGTAAGCTTTGCACCTTTCCTGTGAAACTGCTGTGGCATAAAGGGTCACATGAGGCATACAAAGTTGACCCCAACGGACTGGAAATGAATATGTTAATGCAAGGCAGAAACAGTGAACCAACCATAAAAGCCCATTACCTGTGTCACGAAAAAGATCAACGTACAAGTACAGAGCATCCAAAAAGAGGGCATACACAAGACAAAGCGAATCCACTATAAACTTTAAAGCCTGTATCAAAAGGAAAACCAAGTTTGTTTTCTCAGTTAACAAGAAGTGAATGTTGTTATCATCCTGGACTTGAGTTCTTAAAGGGCTAATGGAGGAGAACTCTAGTCGCCAAGGAAACGTCGTCTTGGCATAATACAAATTGTCCTCAGATCCATGCCCAAAAAACCATAAGAGAACCACAGAAGAGTAGCACGAACAAAAAAGAGGACTCATAACCGGGTCCGTCTCAAGCCGATTCCGCCTCCTCCCAGAGTAGCGTTGGAAAACATCCAGCAACATCATACTGGCCTAAAGCCTTTCCAAACCCACAATGATAGAAGAGGAAGTTGTCCTGTAAAATAGCCGAGCAAACAAAGAATGCCTTTCAAGTACAATAAATGGGCAAATGCACGCAAGACGGGGATCATCACAATTATGACTTGCACTATTGTGTACAGTTTCAATGATAATGTTCTGGAACCATAATCGGTTATTTTGAAGTCTTAAAAGGCTTGGCCGTGGGAAACTTTTGCAAGGTGTTTTCACATTCCCCTATGATAGATACTTAATAGAACCAAGCATAAATTTCCAATAATATAAATCACTACACCCAAGATTGGTGGATTTATGAACAAAAAAATTACGACTAAAGTGATTAAGAATCAACAAATTATTCTTAGGAACATAGTCAAAAGGATTCCAGACAAAAACCACTCGATAGCAACACATCAAAGACATAAATGATCCAAACAAATTGTTTAGTGGACTGGCCTTGGGCCATAAGGAACAATCCTTATGTCTTCTTTCCATAAACAGACTCAAAGCATATACTAAAAATAACTCCATCTGACAAAACCAAGTGATCGAAGAAAGACTACTAGCGGATTGTAACTTAAACCCAAAGTTGGATAGGGTCATGATACCCAACTTCATCGAACCAGTCACTACAACGAAGAGTGTAGTTAATCTGTAGCCATGAGAGATACAACTAAAAAAGTTAGGATACACTACAACCTTCATATACTGACAGAGTATTGTACATAAGTAATAAAACAAATGAGCATACTAAGCTTTTTCAATGTACAACATCACATTAAACCTTGGATCAACGACTAGATCACTTGAAATTAACTGATTGGCAGACCATGTTTCCCACCCAAAAACAGAGCTTGTTGTATGTGTGAGCATCACAAGATCAATTGGACTTACTAAGCTGTTTGGACGAGCCATAAAATTTGCATACCAAGAATCACCTTCACCACTAAATTTCAATTGAACTGGTCGAGAGCAATCATAAGAAGTGGATAGAGAATTGACTGTAGGAGATCTCTATGTCCACGACGAAGTAAAACCAACTAAAAGACACAAATTATGATCCTCACAAGCGAAACCCACGACGAAATTTGTGCTTACAGCCAATTATTGATAGATAAAAAGGCGACAATCGAGCACAATTCTAGAATATCAGTTTTCAAATTAGGACCCAAATCACCATAAATGCTTTGCAATGCACAAATCGAAAGATCCCCTTCCAAGAAAAGGATATGAATTTTAAAAGTATAAGAAGAAAGGAAGGACATGAGTTTCATACCTGAGATCCAGAGAAGACAGGAGGCAGTTGCCCAATTGGTGGTGGGGCTACTGCAAAGGTGACATAGGGGAGGCTAGATAGAGCCAGCGCATTGGTGGGGGCAAAAGACACGGCGGTGGAAAGCTAAGTATGAACCCCAGACGTTGTATTCAAATGGCTATAGAGGATAGCTTTCAGGAGTTCATAAGTGGGCTGGAAAAGTGGAAGCAAGCTTGAAGGACCAAAACAAATTTGGCTAAAAATTTGGTTGGAAAAGAAGAAGAAAAAGTTCAAGCGTACGAATGAAAGTCATAGTTAGAACCATGGTCATAGTGTTTCTAATGATTCTACAAATGCATCTACAATGACTTCTGCGGGTAGTGGATATGGCGGTAGAAGGAGAACGGTGGAGCACATGTATAACACAAAGTTTAAGAAGGGTCCACCAATTCCACAAAAATCTAAGTCAGATTTGTATTTGGAAGAACCTACGGTTGCAGGGGTGGATACTTTTGATATCTTGGCTTATTGGAAGGGATGTGAGTCGAGGTGCCTTATTTTAGCTGTCATTGCTAAAGATATTTATGCTATACCTGTTTTGATAGTAGCTTTCGAGTTTGGATTTGGTACAGGAGGGAAATTTGTAAGTCCTTATCATAACCGCCTACATTCGAAGCCATTCGAAGCTTTGATGTGTGGTAGAGATTGGATTTGGCTTCCATAGAGTAGGAAGATATGCTCTCTTTCTTTTATATATTTGTAGTTAACATAAAACAACACTTTTATCTTTTTTACTAATTTGTTTATTTTATGTATCTTAGATGTTCGTGAAGTTACATCTTATCACCATACTCCTATGGCTGATTATGATGATGGTGAGATTGAAGATGAACCCGCCGTTTAGATGACTTTCGCTTAGGTTTCTTTGTTAAATTATGGACATTGTTATATTTCGTGGTGAAGGATTATTGAACTTTGGTTATGTTTTAAACTTTTAGTTCTTGAATTATGATTGTGTTTGACTTGCTTAGAATTTGGCTGAATTATTTTGTATAATTTATTAACTTGTGTATTGTTAGACTTATGCTGCATAACTTGTTAAACTTTAATTTGGTCTGAATTGTAAAATTTAATGAATTTTATTACACTTGTGTTGTATGGAGTTTAGAAGAGTTTGATTAGCTGGAAAAAAAAACTACAGGAAAAAATCCCCGTTGGGAATGGGGACAGGGAGAGATTTTTTCCCCACAACGGGGAACGGGGAGCGGGAATTCTAGCGGGGACGGGGATGGGAATATGCCCCCCATCCCCAACCCGCCCCGTTGCCGTCTCTAATATTAGGTGATCGTTATAATATGACAGCCATTAAAAAAATCATACCCCCTTGATCTTTCAAATTTTGAGGCTATATCCAACAAGGATAAACAAAATTAAGGAAACTTAAAAACACAATATCAAAAGATATAAACTGGTAGACTTAATACCATTAGAAAAGATGACAACCTGAAAAGAAAAATATATAAAACAAAAGTACTTTACTACATTAGTTCTCATGAAAATGAAAAAAAAAAAAAACTCCTAAAAAAGGTAAAAAAAAAAGATTAAATTGATTGAAGTGGATAGAGACACTAAAAATTTCACTTTCATTACTGCTTAATCTATTAATAATAATGAAACTAATACGATGCATACTGGATGAATACTACCTTGGCTTTCAAAAGAATGTTAAGGTCTCATTTAAAAGATTAGCCTTTTTCTGGGTAAAAACCATTAGCTAAAATATTAAAAAGAACGTACTATATAATGAGGAAAAGGGGTGAAAAAGTGACTAGAAAGGAACATAACACAATAAGGAAAAGGAGAGACCCCAAAAAAAAAAAAGAAAAAGAAAAAGGAGTGGGAGCCAATTATAATAAAGTGTGAGAAGCAATTATAATAAAGTGGGAGGCACATTTAAATGTCTTATAACAATAGAAAATTTACATGTCTTGACTATAATAAAGTGCCAAAAATTCCAAAACACTAATCTCGAAAACGACTTATCATATCATATATCATATATATAATATAAAACTGAATGTGCTGGTGGATGAATGTATACTTAATGTAGTAAATTACAATATGTCATAATGTCAAAACGATGTTATAAACCCATGGAATGCCCTAAAGATTTAGTATACTATGACGTTTGAAAAACCTCTATAAATTTTTATTAAATTTAATACATTTTAATGTTCTTAACTAAAGTGATGCTTGCTAAATAAAGTAATGTTGTAGATCCCCAACGTTTAATATTATCGCTATCTAATAAATACATCAAACTTTAATATCTTTTAATGGTATATCATTAATATTTAATTAAAGTTTCATTTTTTTGTTCCTAGAGTGATGCTTTGGCCAAAACGATCCTATGAAGCCATAAAATGCCAAAAAGATTTAGTATACTATGACCTTTGTAATACATTCATAAATTTAAATTAGATTTAAATATATTTTAATGTCACTAACTAATTAATGTGATGTTACCTAATTATAGTGATAACTGTAAATTTTTAATGTTTAATTTATCTCTATGTAACAAATACATCAACGTTTAATATATTATAATGACATACCGTTAATATAAAATTAAAGCTTCATTTTAGTGTTCCTAACTAAAATGACACTTGCTAACTAAAGTGATATTGCAAATTCCGAACTTTTGAAATATCTCTATCTAACAAATACATCAAAGTTTAATGTATTTTGATGTCGTATTATTAATATTAAATTAAAGGTCAACACATTTCAATGTTGCTTTCATGATCTCTTGTGTCGCTAATAATCTTGTCCCCAATTTGTAATTGACTAAAATATTAAATGTTATGATATAATTACTATTTGATTGTCATTCCTAACCTTTTTATGCTCTAGACTGAAAAAAATATAAAATGTTATGACATATGTTATTATTTGAATTAATTAAACAAATATATTTAAATTAATTAATTATTTTAAGTACCTATATATCAATTGACTATGGCTGCAATTAAGTAATTATTATTTCACTAAACTATACTATTATATTTCTCCACCCCAAAATTGAATAACTGTATAGTCCAAATCCAAATCCCTAAAAATCCTGCAACACTAGGCAAGGTGGGGGTTCTGATGTAGCAGTCTTACTCCTAAATGACAAAATTAAAGAGAGATTGGTTACAGTTGACCCAAGATTAAAAACTGCGGACTGCCTACTATTCCATAGAAACGGAGCACAGGAAGTTTAGAGAAATATTTTATATTAGCCCATATAATCCAAGCTGAAAAATAGTCCAAACTTACCTTTTTCAACTATCCAAATTTCGGACAATAGACACATAGTTTAAATAGCCAAAAACTCAATACATGGGATAAATAGAGAAACTATTTGTTTCCAGCCTCCACCCCCAACGTATTAACTAAAAAGAAGAAGAAGAAGAAGAAGAAGAAGAAGAAGAAGAAGAAGAAGAAGATGATGATGATGATGATGATGCTGATGATAATAATAATAATAATAATAATAATAATAATAATAATAATAATAATAATAATAATAATAATAATAATAATAATAACAACAACAACAACAACAACAAATAATAATAATAATAATAATAATAATAATAATAATAACAATAATAATAATAATAATAATAATAATAATAATAATAATAATAATAA
>JACYFF010031959.1:90057212-90092932 GCA_017589665.1 Selenicereus undatus
ATTATTATTATTATTATTATTATTATTATTATTATTATTATTATTATCATTATTATTATTATTTGTTGTTATTATCATCATCATCATCATCATCATCATCATCATCATCATCATCTTTTTAGTTAATACGTTGGGGGTGGAGGCTGGAAACAAATAGTTTCTCTATTTATCCCATAGTATTGAGTTTTTGGCTATTTAGACTATGTGTCTATTGTCCGAAATTTGGATAGTTGGAAAAGGTAAGTTTGGACTATTTTTCAGCTTGGATTATATGAGCTAATACAAAATATTTCTCTAAACTTCCTGTGCTCTGTTTCTATGGAGTAGTAGGCAGTCCACAATTTTTAATCTTGGGTCAACTGGAACCAATCTCTCTTTAATTTTGTCATTTAGGGGTAAGGCTGCTACATCAGAACCCCCACCTTGCCTAGTGTTGCAGGATTTTTAGGGATTTGGATTTGGACTATACGTTTATTCAATTTTGGGGCAGAGAAATATAATAGTATAGTTTAGTGAAATAATAATTACTTAATTGCAGCCGTAGTCAATTGATATATAGGTACTTAAAATAATTAATTAATTTAAATATATTTGCTTAATTAATTCAAATAATAACATGTGTCATAACATTTTATATTTTTTCAGTCTAGAGCATAAAAAGGTTAGGAATGGCAATCAAATAGTAATTATGTCATAACATTTAATATTTTAGTCAGTTACAAATTGGGGACAAGATTATTAGCGACACAAGAGATCATGAAAGCAACATTGAAATGTGTTGACCTTTAATTTAATATTAATAATACGACATCAAAATACATTAAACTTTGATGTATTTGTTAGATAGAGATATTTCAAACGTTCGGAATTTGCAATATCACTTTAGTTAGCAAGTATCATTTTAGTTAGGAACACTAAAATGAAGCTTTAATTTTATATTAACGGTATGTCATTATAATATATTAAACTTTGATGTATTTGTTACAGAGAGATAAATTAAACATTAAAAATTTACAGTTATCACTATAATTAGGTAACATCACATTAATTAGTTAGTGACATTAAAATATATTTAAATTTAATTTAAATTTATGAATGTATTTCAAAGGTTATAGTATACTAAATCTTTTTTGCATTTTATAGCTTCATAAGATCGTTTTGGCCAAAGCATCACTCTAGGAACAAAAAAATGAAACTTTAATTAAATATTAATGATATACCATTGAAAGATATTAAAGTTTGATGTATTTGTTAGATAGGGATAATATTAAACGTTGGGGATCTACAGCATCACTTTATTGAGCAAGCATCACTTTAGTTAGGAACATTAAAATGTATTAAATTTAATAAAAATTTATAGAGGTTTTTCAAATGTCATAGTATACTAAATCTTTAGGGCATTCCATGGGTTTATATAACATCGTTTTGACATTATGATATATTGTAATTTACTACATTAAGTATACAACTCCAAAGGAAAAAAGGAAAAAAATGAAACTACTTGCCAATGATATTATGCCAAATATCACTCATTTAACAACACATTCAGTTTTATATTATATATATGATATATGATATGATAAGTCCTTTTCGAGATTAGTGTTTTGGAATTTTTGGCACTTTATTATAGTCAAGACATGTAAATTTTCTATTGTTATAAGACATTTAAATGTGCCTCCCACTTTATTATAATTGCTTCTCACACTTTATTATAATTGGCTCCCACTCCTTTTTTTCTTTTTTTTTGGGGGGTCTCTCCTTTTCCTTATTGTGTTATGTTCCTTTCTAGTCACCTTTTCACCCCTTTTCCTTATTATATGGCATGTTCTTTTTAATATTTTGGCTAATGGTTTTTGCATAGAAAAAGGCTAATCTTTTAAATGAGACCTTAACATTCTTTTGAAAGCCAAGGTAGTATTCATCCAGTATGCATCGTATTAGTTTCATTATTATTAATAGATTAAGCAGTAATGAAAGTGAAATTTTTGGTGTCTCTATCCACTTCAATCAATTTAATCTTTTTTTTTTACCTTTTTTAGGAGTTTTTTTTTCATTTTCATGAGAACTAATGTAGTAAAGTACTTTTGTTTTATATATTTTTCTTTTTAGGTTCTCATCTTTTCTAATGGTATTAAGTTTACCAATTTATATCTTTTGATATTGTGTTTTTAAGTTTCCTTGATTTTGTTTATCCTTGTTTGATATAGCCTCAAAATTTGAAAGATCAAGGGGGTATGATTTTTTTAATGGTTGTCATATTATAACGATCACCTAATATTAGAGACGGCAACGGGGCGGGTTGGGGATGGGGGGCATATTCCCATCCCCGTCCCCGCTAGAATTCCCGCTCCCCGTTCCCCGTTGTGGGGAAAAAATCTCTCCCTGTCCCCATCCCCAATGGGGATTTAATCCCCAACGGGGATTTTTTCCTGTAGTTTTTTTTTTCCCAGCTAATCAAACTCTTCTAAACTCCATACAACACAAGTGTAATAAAATTCATTAAATTTTACAATCCAAAGCAAATTAAAGTCTAACAAGTTATGCAGCATAAGTCTAACAATAAACAAGTTAATAAATTATACAAAATAATTCAGCCAAATTCTAAGCAAGTCAAACACAATCATAATTCAAGAACTAAAAGCTTAAAACATAACCAAAGTTCAATAATCCTTCACCACAAAATATAACAATATCCATAATTTAACAAAGAAACCTAAGCGAAAGCCATCTAAACAGCGGGTTCATCTTCAATCTCACCATCATCATAATCAGCCATAGGAGTATGGTGATAAGATGTAACTTCACGAACATCTAAGACACATAAAATAAACAAATTATTAAAAAAGATTAAAGTGTTGTTTTATGTTAACTACAAATATATAAAAGAAAGAGAGCATATCTTCCTACTCTATGGAAGCCAAATCCAATCTCTACCACACATCAAAGCTTCTAATGGCTTCGAATGTAGGCGGTTACGATAAGGACTTACAAATTTCCCTCCTGTACCAAATGCAAACTCGAAAGCTACTATCGAAACAGGTATAGCATAAATATCTTTAGCAATGACAGCTCAAATAAGGCACCTCGACTCACATCCCTTCCAATAAGCCAATATATCAAAAGTATCCACCCCTGCAACCGTAGGTTCTTCCAAATACAAATCTGACTTAGATTTTTGTGGAATTGGTGGACCCTTCTTAAACTTTGTGTTATACATGTGCTCCACCGTTCTCCTTCTACCGCCACATCCACTACCCGCAGAAGTCATTGTAGATGCATTTGTAGAATCACTAGAAATACTATGACCATGGCTCTAACTATGACTTTCATTCGTACGCTTGAACTTTTTCTTCTTCTTTTCCAACCAAATTTGTAGCCAAATTTGTTTTGGTCCTTCAAGCTTGCTTCCACTTTTCCAGCCCACTTATGAACTCCTGAAAGCTATCCTCTATGGCCTTTTGAATACAACGTCTGGGGTTCATACTTAGCCTTCCACCGCCGTGTCTTTTGCCCCCACCAATGCGCTGGCTCTATCTAGCCTCCCCTAGGTCACCTTTGCAGTAGCCCCACCACCAATTAGGCAACCGCCTCCTGTCTTCTCTGGATCTCAGGTATGAAACTCATGTCCTTCCTTTCTTCTTATACTTTTAAAATTCATATCCTTTTCTTGGATGGGGATCTTTCGATTTGTGCATTTGCAAAGCATTTATGGTGATTTGGGTCCTAATTTGAAAACTGATATTCTGGAATTGTGCTCGATTGTCGCCTTTTTATCTATCAATTGTTGGCTGTAAGCACAAATTTCGTCATGGGTTTCACTTGTGAGGATCATAATTTGAGTCTTTTAGTTGATTTTACTTCGCCGTGGACACAGAGATCTCCTACAGTCAATTCTCTATCCACTTCTTATGATTGCTCTCGACCAATTCAATTGAAATTTAGTGGTGAAGGTGATTCTTGGTATGCAAATTTTATGGCTCGTCCAAACAGCTTAGTAAGTCCAATTGATCCTGTGATGCTCACACATACAACATGCTCTGTTTTTGGGTGGGAAACATGGTCTGCCAATCAGTTAATTTCAAGTGATCTAGTCGTTGATCCAAGGTTTAATGTGATGTTGTACATTGAAAAAGCTTAGTATGCTCATTTGTTTTATTACTTATGTACAATACTCTGTCAGTATATGAAGGTTGTAGTGTATCCTAGCTTTTTTAGTTGTATCTCTCATGGCTACAGATTAACTACACTCTTCGTTGTAGTGACTGGTTCGATGAAGTTGGGTATCATGACCCTATCCAACTTTGGGTTTAAGTTACAATCCGCTAGTAGTCTTTCTTCGATCACTTGGTTTTGTCAGATGGAGTTATTTTTAGTATATGCTTTGAGTCTGTTTATGGAAAGAGGACATAAGGATTATTCCTTATGGCCCAAGGCCAGTTCACTAAACAATTTGTTTGGATCATTTATGTCTTTGATGTGTTGCTATCGAGTGGTTTTTTTCTGGAATCCTTTTGACTATGTTCCTAAGAATAATTTGTTGATTCTTAATCACTTTAGTCGTAATTTTTTTGTTCATAAATCCACCAATCTTGGGTGTAGTGATTTATATTATTGGAAATTTATGCTTGGTTCTATTAAGTATCTATCATAGGGGAATGTGAAAACACCTAGCAAAAGTTTCCCACGGCCCAACCTTTTAAGACTTCAGAATAACCGATTATGGTTCCAGAACATTATCATTGAAACTGTACACAATAGTGCAAGTCATAATTGTGATGATTCCCGTCTTGCGTGCATTTGCCCATTTATTGTACTTGAAAGGCATTCTTTGTTTGCTCGACTATTTTACAGGACAACTTCCTCTTCTATCATTGTGGGTTTGGAAAGGCTTTAGGCCAGTATGATGTTGTTGGATGTTTGCCAACCGTACTCTGGGAGGAGGCGGAATCGGCTTGAGATGGACCCGGTTATGAGTCCTCTTTTTTGTTCGTGCTACTCTTCTGTGGTTCTCTTATGGTTTTTTGGGCATGGATCTGAGGACAATTTCTATTATGCCAAGATGACGTTTCCTTGGCGACTAGAGTTCTCCTCCATTAGCCCTTTATGAACTCAAGTCCAGGATGATAACAACATTCACTTCTTGTTAACTGAGAAAACGAACTTGGTTTTCCTTTTGATACAGGCTTTAAAGTTTATAGTGAATTCGCTTTGTCTTGTGTATGCCCTCTTTTTGGATGCTCTGTACTTGTACGTTGATCTTTTTCGTGACACAGGTAATGGGCTTTTATGGTTGGTTCACTGTTTCTGCCTTGCATTAACATATTCATTTCCAGTCCGTTGGGGTCAACTTTGTATGCCTCATGTGACCCTTTATGCCACAGCAGTTTCACAGGAAAGGTGCAAAGCTTACGAGATGAGGTTATTATGGGCTCCCAGCTTTAGATGGTCTGCTAATGGAGAATCGAATTATTTGATAGCGAGTGAAGGGTGTTACCCTTCCAAGGTTGATGCTTTGACTGCCCTTGGGTTGAGAAAAATTAAGAAGCTAGATTTGCTGTTAATTTTTTGACATAGAGCTACCAGTTGGGTGTAATGTTATGCGGGATGTTATTTTTATTGCAACAAGTAGACACGTTATGCCTGATCGGTGCCAACGATTTTGAACCACTAATCGTTATGAATGCATGTAGCATCCTTATGCATTAAAAACAGAGTCCTCACATGACAGCTTTGTTAGCCTAACCTCTATTAATGATATCAACCTCTACTCACTCAATTTGTATTGTCCTACTACTAAAGAAAGGAACCTTGGGTTCTGTTGCGTTGAATACCTCGCCCTAGTGCAAATTATACTGCCTACTATATTGGTACGAAATTATCTTACAAGTTTGCATCATCTACTCTACAAAATGTGGCTAGGAAAGGATGGTAATAGTAGCTTTAAGCGTGCATGCTTAAGTCCCCAATACATAAGAATGACACTAGAACCACTTCCTCACACTGCTAATTGTTAATGATAATTATTAGTTGGAATACCCAAGGGGCAAAAAAACCACAAGTTATTAAGGAAGTACAATTCCTAACAAGAGCTTACAAGGCAGACATGATATTTTTGTTGGAAACGATGGTGAATGAAAAAAATATTCTTAAAGTACTCCCTCAAATGGGTTTCGAGCATTACGATTATGTTTTACCGACTAACCATTCGGGGGAAATTGCGGAACTATGGAATAACGGCAAAATCCACGCATCGCCCATTTTAAAAGAACCAAGGGCAATCCATATGCTCGTTCATGATCCTGAAAAAGGGCAAAACTCAATTGTATCAGGCATATATGCTTCGAGCCCAATCTAGAGAGAAAGATCAGTTCTGGGAACATCTCATCCATCCTAATTCGGTGTTTGATGTGCCCTGGTGCTTAATGGGAGACTATATGAATTAGGAAGTCCTGACGAAAAAAAGAAGGGTAATCAAATTTCAAAGGCAGAGATAGATGCGAAAACTATCCATGTATCCTAACACCTTAGAGGAACATGGAAGCTTCACATATTCAGACCACAAGCCTATCATTGTAACTTTTGATCTCATAATTCAAAGGCACAAAGCATTTCGCTTTCGTTTTCAGAATTTTTGGTGTAAGTATCACCAAGTTGATACTATTATAGCAAAAGCATGGAGATCAAATTTTCGAGGAACAAATATGTTCAATCTTGCGAAGAAGCTCAAAGTTATTAAACATGAAGTTAAAGATTGGTCGAAAACCCACTTCGGGAACTTTCATGAGAAATTAAACAAGGATACACAAAAAATTGAATATGTCGAGGACAAACTTATAGCAAATCCGGATAGCTTTCGACTTAACTCGTGGTTATTATGACTCCTCAAGCAAAGAGAAAAAATTATGCTTTTTAACCAAAAATATTGGGGCAAACTGCGAAGAAAGGAATGGTTGCTCAATGGGGATATGAATACTACCTTGCTCCAACGCAGAGCTAACTATACGAGGAAAAAGAAACTCACTATCAAGCTCCGTGATGAGTGTGGTGTTTGGATTGATGAGCACAAGGCCATAGCAGACAAATTTACTGCTGATTTTTACAAAAGATTCAAATCAAGTTTTGATAGTCAATGCTACATAGTAGACCTTGGCTAACCTCGTTTAGTTACCGATCAAGAAAATAGTGAACTAGTCAGACTCCCTAACCTGGAGGAAGTTAGGGATGCTTTGTTCAGAATCAAGTCTAATAAAACACAAGACCTTATGGGTTCAGTGCAGCCTTCTTTAAAAATTACTAGCACATTATTAAAAAAGACTTTTTCAATTGTGATTTGGGAAAAACACCTATCACCTTTTGGGTCTGGCCCAGGATATATGCGGATAATCAGATCACTTATGTGGGCCAAGATTCCTTAGGAATCCAGCCTATGCTTAATCACGAGATCACATCCCAAAAGGCCCGAGACGCAACCCTTGGGGGCTTTCCTCCAGGCCCAGTAGCTACAGGACCGGATACTCAGGTGACCAGCTAAGGTAATATTACTCTTTTACCCCTTTTAGAAACAGGCTATAAATAGTGACCTGTTTCCCTCGGAAAAGGGGAGGCTGACAAGGAAGAATTTACTCTTTATACCATTCACACTTTCTGGAACACCTAATTGATTTGACCGTCGGAGAGGCATTCCCCGGACCACACCCCAGGGTTGGCCTTTTTTGCAGGTCGGAGAAGGAGACGAGAACGTAGCCGTGTTGATCGCCAGCTGTCAGATAAACTCGTTCTTTCGCCCCACGTCATCAACACAATCACAAGACAGATTCCTGCCGAAATCAGTTTGGTGTCGTCTGTGGGGAAAGAGCGGTAACGGTGGTAGTTAGTGATGCGACACGAGCAAGGATGCGCAAAGAAAACGCGCCAGCCGTGGGTCCCTCTGCGCCGCCCACGGTTGAGGATGCCAGCGAAAGTTCCAGGGCAGGTCCTCGGCCAGTGGGGGCCTTGCAGCGAGAACCTCCAGCTTACGTCACGGTTGACGCGCCCCAAGGTCTTATGTCCACCATGGCAGACGCCATCACGAGACAGGTCACCGAGCAGGTCCAGAGGGCTCTGGAGATGAATGGCGCGAGGAACCTTTCCAACCCTCCTGGACACATCGGGCCACGGGCAGAGTCCCCCAGGGAAGAATTAGGGTCCCTACGCTCACGGGGCCTCGCCCGAGAGGGAAGGTCGTACCAAGTACCCCATCTCCAAGACGAACGGCAGAAAGACCGTGCGACACTTGATGTCGCTTGTCGGTCAGGAGCGCGGGCACACCTCCCGGCTCATGCGGGAGCAGTCGCGCGGTCGTCGCCGCAGCCCGGAGCATCGCAGTAACCGAGATCAGGCACGAAGTCCCCCGGCGAGGGAAGCGAGTGGCTACGAGCCTCGCATGAGGGATCGCTCCCCCCGTCGCGGGTTACATCCCATCGGGGACACGAGAAGTCCCTCTGTGGTCGAGGTTGAACGGCGCCACGGTACTCCCATCAAGGTATCGGGAACGGCCGCCCGTTTGGCCGCCCCCTCTTTCTCAACCCCTTTCTGCCCAGAGATCGTAAACGCCCCAAGATGCGGAAAGGTGAAGATGCCAATGGTTGATCTGTATGACGGAACCGGGGATCCAGAGGAGCCCCTGGGAGTCTACAAAGCTCAAATGTACGTCCAAGACGTGGACGATGCCTCATACTGCCGTTACTTCCCCGCCACCCCAAAGGGGGTAGCGCAATCCTGGTTCAATGGTCTTCCCAGGGTAGCGTAGCCTGTTTTCAGGACTTGGCTAACAAGTTTGTTGGACAGTTTATTGCGAGTCGTAAAGAACGGCGAACTAGCATTCACTTGTAAAAAATTAAGCAGGGGCCGCAGGAGTCCCTAGCCGAGTTCGTTAGACGGTTCCATCAGGAGACCGTCCTCATCCCGGAATTGGAAGACGGTGTGGCATACACCTCTTTCCTCAATGGCCTCAAGAATGGACGTTTTAAGTTCTCTTTGGCGGAACAGAAGGAAACCACCTTGGCTGAAGCATTAAGAAAGGCTGCGGACTTCATCCGAGCCACTGAAATTTGCGCCGAGGGACCAGACGCCCCCAAGAAGGGAAAGGCTCCAGGGGATAGGGGTTTTACTAGCGGTGAAAGGAACCCTACTCCCCGTGACAGAAGGCAACCAGTGGAAACTCTCGACGCCCGATTCACCACGGACGCGAGGAATATCCTGATGGAGATACGAGGGCATCCGATGCTGCGTCGGCTGCCTCCAATGACAATGGCCCCCCGGCCACAAAACGCGTGGAAATATTGTGAGTTCCATGAACAGAGCGGCCACACCACAACTGAATGTAGAGAGCTAAAGAAAGCTCTCCATGAGCTCGCAGACAAAGGACAAATTGATCGATTTCTAAGAAAAGGGTTGCGCCTGCTGAGGAAGGAGCCAAACCCCGAGTCATCCCAGCCACGGGACAAAGAGTGTTCAACAGAAATTGTGGCAACTATCGCGAGCGGCAACATGCCGGATATGACACGTTCGGCCTGGAAGGCACAGCTGAGGAGCGCGCAATAGGTGCTCACCATAGAACAAAAGTCTAGCCTCACGGCGCCCACCATGGTCTTTGGAGGCAAGGATGCCCCCCGATTAGTTACCCCCCATAACGACCCGCTGGTGGTTGAGATGAAGATTGCAAACGCGTTGGTGCGCCGTATCCTTGTAGACACCGGCAGCTCCGTGGACATCATAACGAAGGATTGCCTCCAGAAACTCTCCCACCCGGGGCGCGCGGTCGACCCCATTACAACCCCTGTCTTGGGGTTTGGAGGACAAGAGGTGACTCCTGCTGGGACCGTTCGCCTACCGGTGCGTTTTGGGGACAAGACCCGTTTCCGAAGTTTGGAAGTCGATTTCTTTGTGGTCGATGTACCCACGACATACAACGTGATTCTGGGACGGCCTACGCTACATAAGGCTAAGGCCGTAGTTGCACCCTATCTCCTCCAGCTCCAGTTTGAGACAGATGACGGAGCCGTTGGCGAGCTCCGGGGGGATCAACGGACGACCTGAGAGTGCTACCTAGTTAGCATAAAACCCCTCATTGAGCGACCCCGGGAGCGAGAGGTCGCAGTACCACTCACAACAGCAAAAAGGGCAAAGGGGAATCCGGCCGCGATGGGTCCCGAGACCTTGGTAATTTATTCCATCACCGTCGAACTTTCGCGACGCCGGGCAGAAGTTGAAGAGGAAGTCGAACCTATACCATTGGAAGAGAGGCGGCCTGAGCGCACGGTACAGCTCGGGCGCGGAATGGTCGACTCAGAGCGTCAACCCCTCGTCTGTCTTTTGCAAGAATACAGGGACGTCTTTGTTTTTGGCCCAAGCGAGATGCCCGACATAGCTGCCACGGTAATGGAGCACCACTTAAATGTCGATCCAAGGCACAAGCCGGTTGTCCAGAAGAAGCGTCACATGGGCCCTGAGCGCGCGGCCGCGGCAAGCCAGGAAGTCCAGAAGCTGCTAGAAGCCGGCTTTATCAGAGAATGCCAATACCCAGAGTGGGTTTCAAATGTGGTGTTGGTGAAGAAGCCCAACGGCACATGGAGGATGTGCGTGGATTTTACGGACCTAAACAAGGCCTGCCCGAAAGACAGTTATCCCCTTCCAAAAATCGACAAGCTGGTGGACGCCACTGCCGGTCATGCCCTACTTAGCTTTATGGATGCCTTCTCAGGGTACCACCAGATACCCCTCTGCCCAGAAGACCAGGAAAGGACGGCGTTCATAACCGACCGCGGACTCCATTGCTACAAAGTCATGCCGTTCGGGTTAAAGAATGTCGGGGCCACTTACCAACGCCTCGTCAACAAGCTGTTCGAGCCATTAATCAAGCGGACCATGGAAGTGTATGTGGACGATATGATCGTCAAGAGCAAGCTCCAGACTGACCACCCCACTGATTTGCGAAAAACATTTGAGATCCTCCGAGCCTTCAACATGAAGCTCAACCCTAAAAAGTGCGTGTTCGGAGTGCGATCAGGGAAGTTTCTTGGCTTCATGATTAGTCATCGCGGCATAGAAGCAAATCCTGACAAGGTGCAGGCCGTCCTTGACATGCAGCCCCCCAAAACTATACGAGAAGTTCAGCGCTTGACAGGCTGTGTAGCTGCCCTCGGCCGTTTCATGTCTCAATCAGTCGACCGGCGCCAACCTTTCTTCCGCGTTCTACGCCGGCGGGGCAATTTCCGGTGGGATGAAAAGGCGGATGAGGCCTTTCAAGCGCTAAAGTCATACTTAGCTCGACTGCCGCAGATTGCTAGTCCTACAGAGGGGGAAGTGTTGACTTTATATCTGGCCGTTTCAAAACATGCAGTCAGTGCGGTCCTAGTGGCCGAGCGAGCACGGGAGCAGGTACCAGTGTATTACATAAGTCATGCCTTAGCAGGCGCCGAAGTAAACTACCCCCTCATTGAAAAGTTCGCCTACGCCTTGGTTATGGCCAGTCGGAAGCTGCGACCCTACTTCGAGGCCCATAAGATCTTGGTTTTAACTGACCAGCCCCTCAGAAGCGTCCTTCAGAAGTTGGATGCATCAGGTCGCCTCTTGAAATGGGCTGTGGAGCTCTCGCGCTACGATCTAGCCTTCGAGCCCTAGTGAGCCATCAAAGCACAGGCATTGGCTGACTTCTTCGCCGAATGTAAGGCACCTGTGGAGCAACATTCCCAACCGCGCCCTTGGAACTTGTATGTCGATGGTTCCTCTACCAAGGAGGGTAGTGGGGCCGATCTCATTGTGGAAAGCCCAACCGGAGCACGTTACGAGCACGCCCTCAAATTCATGTTCAAGGCATCCAACAATGAGGCGGAATATGAAGCCCTCATTGCGGGAATAGAGCTCTGTCACACCGCAGGGGCCGAGCACGTCCAGGCGTTTTCTGACTCGCAACTTGTCGTAAGTCAGCTCAACGGGGACTATGAAACAAAGGATGAAGTTATGGCCGCCTACGTCAGAAGGGTTCGCGAAGCCACCAAGCTGCTTAAGCACTTTGCCATCACGCACATCCCTTGCTCTGAAAACCGGCAGGCCGATGCTTTATCCAAACTCGCAAGTTCCTCTGACGACGGCCGGCCGAAGAACATTCAGTGGGAGACCTTGATGGATAGAAGTATCGGCCTGCATGAGGTCGCATGGCTGGACCGGAGCCCCACGTGGATGGAGCCTATCCGTGCATATCTCGCTGAGGGCACGTTGCCCACTGACGCCAGAGAAGCAGAGAAGATCAAGAGGCAATCAAATTGGTTCGTATTGTATGAAGGAATCCTCTACAAGCGTTCCTTTGCCCGACCCCTTCTGAGGTGCATACCCCCAGCAGAGGGGAGAAAGGTTCTGGAAGAATTGCACCAAGGCATCTGTAGCTCGCACCTCGGCGGGCGGGCGCTCGCCGTAACAGCCCTCCGTACTGGCTACTATTGGCCTAGTTTACGGGAAGATGCAATGACGCTAGTCCGGACTTGTGACAAATGCCAGCGGTTCGGACCCGTTCAACACGTTCCCACAACTCCGATGACGCCGATTGTCAGCCCACTGCCATTCGCCATCTGGGGTATGGACATCCTGAGACCCTTTCCCAGGGCAACCGACCAGCGCAAATACCTATTTGTGGCCGTAGATTAATTTACCAAGTGGATCGAAGCTGAGGCCGTCGCCTCCATTACCACCGCGGAGGTGCGCAAATTTATCTGGCGAAACATTGTCACCAAATTCGGCGTCCCTCGCACCATGATCTTCGACAATGGCCGGCAATTCGATACTAGCAAACTCACCAACTACCTAAGTAGTTTAGGATGCCAAGCTCGCTTCACGGCTGTGGCGCATCCCCAGACTAACGGACAGGCCGAGGCAGCCAACAAATCCATCCTCCACGGTATTCAGAAAAAACTTGATGACGCCAAGGGTAACTGGGCTGACGAACTGCACGGCGTCCTGTGGAACCTTCGGACTACTGAGAAGACTGCAACCGGCGAGACACCATTTATGCTCACTTACGGATCTGAAGTCGTTCTTCCCGTGGAGGTGGCACTTCATACACATCGTTTAACTGCATTTCAGGAAGCAGCAAACAATGCAGCTCTACGAGAGACCCTGGATCTCCTCCCCTCGATCCGCGGCGATTCTATGCTCCGAGAGGCCCTCTATAAACTCCGCATTACACGAAGGCACAATAGGATGGTCCGGATGACACCCATCCGAGTTGCTGATTTGGTGCTCAGACGCATGGAGAGCGTTGCCCGCGCAACGGAACACGACAAGTTAACAGCCAATTGGGAAGGGCCTTACAAGGTGGCCTCGCAAATTCGTCCCGGCACATTTCGGCTAGAAACTCTTGACGGCACTCGTGTTCCCCGGGCTTGGCATAGTAGCAATTTAAGGAAATATCATGTTTAAGTTGTAATGTACTCCTTAATTCCTGTGAATGACTACTCGTGCCATTTTCTTTGCATTCGGTATGCTACGCCCTTAGCCCTTCGAGGGGCTAGGGACCCTGAGCACGGCTTTACAGCCGGTCGCTACGCCCTTAGCCCTTCCAGGGGCTAAGGCCACTGAGCATGGCCTTATGGCCGGTCACTACGCCCTTAGCCCTTCCAGGGGCTAAGGCCAATTGAGCACGGCCTTATGGCCGGTCGCTACGCCCTTAGCCCTTCCAAGGGCTACAGCCACTGAGCACGGCCTTACAGCCGATCACTACGCCCTTAGCCCCTCCAGGGGCTAAGGCTATTGAGCACGGCCTTATGGCCGGTCGCTACGCCCTTAGCCCTTCCGGGGCTGAGGCCACTGAGCACGGCCTGACAGCCGGTCGCTACACCCTTAGCCCTTCCAGGGGCTAAGGCCATTGAGCACGGCCTTATGGCCGGTCGCTATGCTCTTAGCCCCTCCGAAGGCTAAGGGACCCTAAGCACGGCATTCATGCGTTTTGCCCTTCTGTTTCGGGGCCACCCCCGTGTGAATAGGAGAAAGAATTGGAAAACACAAACAGAAACAGAAGGCCAAAGAAGCATCCCCTTTTTCATTAACAACAATGTTTACATGACCGACATTAATGGCAAAGTTACAAAATTACAAGGGATGAGATATTAAAGGCATTAAAGGCACCAGCTAGGCATCGGGCTCATTGTCATCGGCTGCCTCCTCTTCCGAAAGGCCGGCTACCTCAAGGGGGTGTGTGGGTTCATCAGCAGTGGCCTCCCCCTCCGATGGAGCGACGAACTCCACTTCGTCTGGGTCGCGGCCCTCAGCAATGGCTCGCTCACGCTCGTCAACATACTTGAGGTATGCCTCGAAGTACCGGTCGTCATGAAATTCTCCTGCAAGAGTTAACAGCACCTTGCGGAGATATGCCAAAGTATCGGAATGGCCCTGCTGATAACCGCGCTCTTGGGCCTTTGCCGTATCAGCTACAGCTTGGTCCAACTTCTGCTGTACCTCCTTTTTGGTGGCCTCACAGGCCGCGAGGTCCGATTGAAGCCGTTCGCACCGACGCTGGTACCTGTTCACCATTCCTTCTAGGCGTCGGCACTCAGAGACGGCCTTGACACCTCGGGCAAAAGCCTCCGCCATGCCAATCTCTTCCACAGAGACCGGCGGTGGATCTGAAACACCGGTGGCTGTTAAATCCCAGGATTTAACTATGTCTTGAACGAGGGCCAGGCGAACAGGAGGGTCGGCCTTGATGAAGCTCCCTGAGGGACGGGAGGAATGGCCGCCACTAGTTGGAGTCACGGGGGACGCGCCAGTAACGCGAGGGGGCGTGCGGCGTCTCTGCTCGGTCGCCGCCCGCTCTCCAGAAGACCGGCTCCCGGTTTGGGCATTCGCTTCGTGTTCAGTTCCCCTGATCACCTCTTCAGTTCTCGGCTTCTTGCGGGGAGGAGGCAGACTCACGGTAGGTCTCTTACCGAGAGGTCCCGGTGAAGGCGCCTGTAGAAGGTGAGGTTAATATCTGACGAACGCAAAGGCAACTAACCAAAGGGGTCATATCGTACCTTTCTAGCCTGTTGGACGAAGGCCAGTTGCCTTTCCTCCTCTCTCCTGCGGTCGGCAGCTGCGGCCACTTGTTCGGGCATCGCATCCCCGGTCTCAAAGACCGTCAGTCTCGCCCTTGCTTGATCTGCACAAAGAAGAACAGGTCAGGTCAGCACAAAACGTGAAACAAAAACACGCCTGGACAACTTAGTACCCTTTGTAAGATTTTTAAGGATCAGTAGACCGGCCGCGGCAAGAAAGAAGTCGTTAGCAAAAAACTTGTGCTTCGGCAACCAGTTCAATGGCTCCCGGTCACTAGACTTGGTCCTCCTCTTCTCGGGACCTTTCACGGCCTCAATGGCCTGACTCATGAATCTGGGGATGGGCCGAGGACGGTCGTCTTCACGGATATAGAACATAAAATAGCGGGCGGTTCGCCGTTCCTCGGCCGTTGGCTCCCCAAAAGGATTGCGGACCGGCTTTCCCTCGTTCCAATCAGGGACGTCGCCCCAACCCGACGCCCGGCGCAGAAACAAAAAATCGTATTTCCAGTATCTAACTTTTGATTTCTTTTCAATTGCGGTCATATAGCCCGGGCGATTATTAAAACAGTACCATCCCAAGTCCCCAGTCTCTTTAGGGGCCCTTTGGACCGTATGCACCAGACTAAAGGCACGCGCCGAGCAGGTCAGACCCCGCAGTTCACATGTGGCCACAAATGAGCAGATTTTGTGCCAAGACGTCGGCACAATTTGAGCGGGCGCCAATTCGTACCTATTGAGAATGTCCTTAATAACTGAATGTAAAGGGAACCGAAGGCCATAATTCAAAGCCGCTCGGTACACGACAATGCAGTTCGCGGGCGGCTCATTCACTGTGTCGTCCGGTTCGGGCATTACAAAGCCATATCCGGCCGGCAGAAGGTATTGCTTGTCGAGCGCCGACCTCTTAAGCTTGGAGATTACCCGCGGGTCAGGGAAATGACTTCCCGGTCCGTCCTGAGGGTCCGAACGAGTTGGGGCCCCGAGAAATTCCACCCCCTCGACCACAATCTCTGGTACGGGGGCCGTACGTTGATGGCGCGCGCGCCCCGAAGTTCCAGAACCTGACGACTCGGACGAAGAGCTTGTTGACGCCTCCTCGGATGAAGAGGAGCGCCCCGAGGCCCCACTAGATGAGCCAGGTCGAGAAGACGTACTAGAACTGGAGGAGGCAACTTGGACCTCCGTATTAGATTGAGGAAGAACTGAACAAACATTACCTATCGAGCCCTCGGCCAAAAGCTCGTCTGGAGTCCGGATACGAGGGGTTGACTTCGTCTTCGCCATGCCGCGGACCTAGAAGTCGGGCACAAAGTTAGCAATAGTAACCTCCCATGGATAAGTCACAGTCACCTCGGGACTTAAAATACTAGGGGTGGAAGAATGCTCGCAGCTGGACCACGAGGGAGTGCTAGGTTCAAAAATGGGTACGGCGTAAGGGACCTTTTTTGGCTCCCTTGGTTTATTCTTTCGGAAGAGTCCAGCCACGACATGGCCATCAATTAAGGCCGGGAGGTTGGGGAGTTGTGGATGCCGACCCTCCATTAGAGGACCGACCTGCTCCTTGGAGACATCCCCACTAGATGAACAAGATGACATAACATACAAAGAATGCGGCGAAAGGGGCAAGCATGTACCTGAGGATGTCGAACAAATAAAGATTTTGTTGGAAGCAGCCAGGCAATCTGGGGAGTGGAAGGAAGAAGGATGTCAGAGCCTCTCTCTCTAGAATTGTTTCTCTCTCTAAATTGGTTATAAAAGTATGGCACAAATGACTACGGTGGTGAAGACCCCATCCTTATATAGAGCCAAGAGACGGTTCGCGTGCCCCAACGCTCCTCGATAACCACGCTTCCTCAAAAGGGATGCCACGTGGTAATTAAGCAACAGCCTGGCCCAAGACATAGGCCCAGGATGTCACAGCTGTGACCCTTAAAGGGTGACTAAGGCATGAGGCACGGCCCAGTACCGCTTACCACGCCTCTGACTCCATCTTGGATCCAAAGCCCCATGAGGGCGGCCAATTGCCGTGCGCCACGCCGTTGGCCCCCCGTGGGACTCAGAGCCATGAGTGCGGCCAAATGCCGTGCGCCTAACCCTTGGCGCCCTTTAAGCCTTGAGCACGGCCTCACGGCCGGTCGCTACGCCCCCTAGCCCTTCCAGGGGCTATGGGACCCTGAGCACTGCCTCAAGGCCGGTCGCTACACTCTTAGCCCCTCAGGGGCTAACAGACCCTGAGCATGGCCTCAAGGCCGGTCGCTACTCTCTTAGCCCTTCCAGGGGCTAAGGCCATTGAGCACGACCTTACAGCCAGTCGCTACGCCCTTAGCCCTTCCAGGGGCTAAGGCCATTGAGCACGGCCTCACGGTCGGTCGCTACGCCCTTAGCCCTTCCAGGGGCTAAGGCCATTGAGCACGGCCTCACGGCCGGTCGCTACGCCCTTAGCCCTTCCAGGGGCTGAGGCCATTGAGCACGGTCTCACGGCCGGTCGCTACGCCCTTAGCCCTTCCAGGGGATGAGGCCATTGAGCACGGCCTTACAGCCGGTCACTACGCCCTTAGCCCTTCTAGGGGCTGAGGCCAATGAGCACGACCTTACAGTCGGTCGCTACGCCCTTAGCCCTTCCAGGGGCTAAGGCCATTGAGTACGGCCTTATGGCCGGTCGCTACGCCCTTAGCCCTTCCAGGGGCTAAGGCCATTGAGCACGGCCTCACGGTCGGTCGCTACGCCCTTAGCCCTTCCAGGGGCTAAGGCCATTGAGCACGGCCTCACGGCCGGTCGCTACGCCCTTACCCCTTCCATGGGCTAAGGCCATTGAGCAGGGCCTCACGGCCAGTCGCTACGCCCTTAGCCCCTCCAGGGGCTAAGGCCATTGAGCACGGCCTTACAGCCGGTCGCTACGCCCTTAGCCCCTCCAGGGGCTAAGGCCATTGAGCACGGCCTCACGGCCGGTCGCTAAGCTTTTAGCCCCTCAAGATGTATGAGTGCGGCCAAATGTCGTGCGCTATGTTTTTGGCTCCCTTGGGGACCGGAAGACATGAGTACGACCAAATGTCGCGCGTTCCGCCTCTAACTCTTTTTGAATCTGAAGACCCTTCAGCACTGCCTTAAAGCTGTTCGCTACGCTTTAAGCTCCTTTAGGGGCTAAGGGCTCGCAAGCACGGCCTCACGGCCGGTCGTAACACCCTCAGCCCCGACAGGGCTATTGCTCTCACGCACGGCCTCACGGCCGGTCGCTACGCTCTTCGCCCCTCAATTGCCGGGAGCTGTCAAGCGCGGCCTGAGGGTCTGACATACGGGGTATCAATTACAGATGTGAAAGAAAACAAGGTTTCATTGCATGAAGGTCTCAGGCAAATGCACTGAGGGGTACACATCGATACAATAGGCCGTTAGGCTTCATCACTAGAAGGAGAAGGGGGACCGCCTAAATCAGAAACTCCTCCCTGAACGGCATCAACGTCCGAGATATTTATCTCATCAGCCGGGCGATTCTGTTGAGCAGCTCTCAAAATATCGTCCATGCAGTATATCCACTTCTCGAACGATGACCACTTCAGATCCATGAGCACAGACTTCATCTCGTCCCCGGTGAATTCATGGGCCGCACCGAATTCAACTGCGTCGTTCAGCAGCATTGCGTAGAAGGTCGCTTGAACCAGTTCAGGGAGTCCAAGCTCCGCTGCAGCCTGCTCAGCTTCAGATAAGGAAAAGTCCGGGCATAATCCCGAAAAGTTCTCAGGAAAAGCACGTGGGGGTCGCGCTGCATTCCTTCGGTGCCATCCAAGCATTTCCCTCAGATAAAGTGCCATTTCTCTGGTGTTGCGAATGAGAGGGAAAGCCATGATTCAAGTTGATGGTTGGTCTACTCAGCAGTTGCAATCGCTTCTATCTCCAACAAAAACCACGGGGTATTTATAGGAAGGCAAGACAGACCTGGGGATGCCACAGATTGTGGGGCACTGCGTCAGGTCATAATTACCTGGTGCATGCAAGGCCCTCATCCTAGAACTCCGTGCCTTAGTGCGTGACAGCTATAGCAACCGTCCAACTTGGTGGTGCGAATCCCAGTAATCCCTTGTTACAAGGTGAGTGGTCCTAGCGCGCCTCTCACACTAAACCTTAGACCCCTAGATCCACATCTTACTTGACCACCGACCAGGCACGAAGGTCAGGTAAGATGTGAGGGGCTAAGTGATTTGGGAAAAACACCTATCACCTTTTGGGCCTGGCCCAGGATATATGCGGATAATCAGATCACTTATGTGGGCCAAGATTCCTTAGGAATCCAGCCTATGCTTACTCACGAGATCATATCCCAAAAGGCCCGAGACGCAACCCTTGGGGCTTTCCTCCAGGCCCAGTAGCTACAGGACCGGATACTCAGGTGACCAGCTAAGGTAATATTACTCTTTTACCCCTTTTAGAAACAGGCTATAAATAGTGACCTGTTTCCCTCGGAAAAGGGGAGGCTGACAAGGAAGAATTTACTCTTTATACCATTCACACTTTCTGGAACACCTAATTGATTTGACCGTCGGAGAGGCATTCCCCAGACCACACCCCGGGGTTGGCCTTTTTTGCAGGTCGTAGAAGGAGACGAGAACGTAGCCGTGTTGATCGCCAGCTGTCAGATAAACCCGTTCTTTCGCCCCACGTCATCAACACAATCACAAGACAGATTCCTGCCGGAATCAAATTGTATTAGTGAATTCTTTAGAAATGGTAAGATCCTGAAGGAACTGAACCATACCTTTATAGCACTCATTCCCAAAATTGAAAATCTAACTCAAACGAACCAATTTAGGCCTATCAGCCTTTGCTCTACTTTTTACAAGATCATTGCCAAGATTCTTGTTAATTGGTTAAGACCACCGCTCGACAAACTAGTTTCACCACTACAAAGTGCTTTCATCCCAGGTAGATTTATCCATGACAATATTCTCATATCTCATGAGATTTTGCATAAATTCAAAAATCTAAAGACTAAATCTGCTTGGGTAGCCATTAAGCTGGATATGGAAAAATCCTATGATAAAATGGAATGGGACTTCATTATGAAATACTTCCAGGGATTAGGTTTCCACCCCACATGGAATAAATGGATCAAGGAGTGTATCTCCTCAGTATCTTATTCCATGATTGTCAATGATGAGCCTAATGGATTATTCACACCAACCAGAGGCATTCGTCGAGGAGACCCTCTCTCTCCATACATATTCATAATATGTATGGAAGTACTGAGCCTATGGCTATCAAAAGCGGCAACTAAAAATAAATCAGGAATAGGTATTAAAATTTGCCCTAGATCCAGTATCATTCCTGGACTATTCTTTGCTGACGACTGTCTACTGTTTCATAAAACTAACACCGGAAACTGTATGAACTTGAAAACGCTTTTGGATGAATTTTGCTCTGTCTCAGGACAATTAATTAACTACCACAAGTATTGTAACGCCCCAAATTAAACATGTTTCACTGTTCATATCCCATAAGGAAAATCATATGATGAATCCAATGATAGGGGCATTACCGCCGTCCAAAAGGACAAGGCTTGAAACACGAGTGCTATAAATAACATAGCTAAGCATAACCTCAAACATATACACTCACATCAAGTGTTAACCATACACTCACATCAAGTGTTAACCAATGAAGGGTTTATAAACCATAGTAAAATAAATCACTATATAGTCTACATCTTCATCCATAGAAGAATTCAATATACATCTTTAAGGTATGCATATACTGCATTACTTCTAATCCATCTGAATTTTCTTGCTTCACGTATTCTCTTCAGCTGATTTGTTAGCATGAGGGCAACTCTCTCAGCATTTGCCTAAAACAAAACATAAAATCATTTCGAACTGTGAGCCGAAGCTCAGTACATGCATTCCTGAATTGTTAAATGATCATTGAAACACTGGTTGGGACCGCTTTGCAATTCATTTTAAGTTAAAACAGTGAATGAGATAAATATAAAACTGCATTGCAAGTTATTATCTGATAGTGAACCCCTTGATACTGTTACGATCTATGGATAGGTGTACACCTGCCAAGCCGATCGAGGACCTGGCCTGAAGCCGCGCGGGTAACTGAAGGGCGAATGCCCTATAGATGATAACTGACAGGGCCACTAATTAACTGATAAATCACTGTGTAAACTGATTCATTGATGTACTTACCAAAACATGATAGCGTTGATAAATACACTCTGATTTCTAAAGATACAGGCAATGGACGTACCTGAAGTCTTTAAAATGATATTTCACTTGATAATACTTATGCACAATGGAAACGATAGACTAGGCCTCGATTCTGCTAAAGAAATGTAATTATAGGTAAGCGTAGTTAGTAAACCATACTCACCGAGTAAATCATATTCACTGACATAAATGATTTATTTAAAAAGACTCTTACAATTCCAATAATTCGATATAAGACAAGTTAAACCAAACTGAACTGATTTTAGTTCAATATATGACAAGTTAAACCAAAATGATTTGAATAATAAATCTGTTAGGATTATTGAACTTGAAATAATACAAATTGAAGCAAAATAGACCAAATGAAAATGATTGAGGTAATAATGAAAAGATTTTAGTTGATATAAATGACACATGGTTTGCTGATACTTCTGAAATTGATAAATGAAAGTGTGAAGCTTCTGAAAAGGATAATAGAATGGTTAATGCCTTTGAAATGGATAATAGAAGGTTTAATACTTCTGAAATGGGTGACAAAAGGTTTATGCCATAAAGGGGTGCTGCGAGGTTCATAAAAGCTTATATAACACCCTAACTTGGTCCAAAGGACACTGATTTTGAGTTAATAATCTGCTCACTTTCCAAATTTCATTTTCATACTCATGTAACTCAGTTTTCAACCCAAATAAGCTTCTGTACACTAAGAAACTTGTTGAACTTAATATACTTTGTAATTTCCTTGTAATACCCATAATTATATAGAAACTTCTGAAAATATTTTCAAATGTCTCGATTTCTGCATTCACTCATGTTACCGATTGATGGTCTGCATTAGAAAATCCATATCTTTCACTCCCAAACTCCAAATGAGATATAAAACCTCAATATGAAAACTTCACAGTGTCCTCTAAAACTCTTATTGAGGACACAAAGCATGATTCACATAATAAGGTCCCTAAAAGTATGGTAGAACACAGACGTGCACAATTTCTGATCAATTTGCGCAGTCACAGCAAAATGACCATACCTTTTTCCACAGAACTCGGATTAAGGCGATTCAAGAGGCATTTTAAACAGAACTCATTGATCTATCCACACACCAAAAATGACAATTTTTCAATGACCCAATCAATACCAGTTTTTCCGTAAAGTTACTGTTCCATTTCAGTTCCCAGTTTCAATGTATTCTGCATAGTCTTGAGTAAATTGGTCATAACTTTGTCCACACAACTCGAAAATGACTAATTCCAAAGCCTATTGAAAGATAACTCGTCAAGCTATCACGACACCAAAAATTATGAATTTTGGATGTGCCAAACAGTACCAGTTTTTTCTCAAAGTGACCCCTGTTTCAGGTCTGTTGACAGCCCAATAACCACATATTTGCAATCTTTTCTTCACATAACCACCCACTAAAATCACTCTTTAACTTATATAAGTCAGCATTAACATCTTGATATTCATTACCAATGTCAAAGAGTACAAAATCTCATTTAAAACAATCAAAATTCAACACTTGAACATGAAGCTTGCATGATTAAGATAAAACCCTAACCCTAGCTTCAACTCCAACATAATCCATCAACAAGATGATCCTTAATACAATAAAAACAGCATAATCCATCATGAAAACAACCAAAATAATAAACAAAAACCAACAAGATCAAGAATCAAAAACAAAATCAGCATAAGAGGTGAAAAGAATACTCACTTTGTGCTTAAAGAGAAGTAGAAATGATGTTGGGTGATTGAAGGAGTGAGAGGGATGGTTGGGGTGGTGAGTGGTGGTTGTTTGGTGGTTATTGGTGGCTAAAATGGTGATGATGCTGCTGCTACTAGTGCTGGCTGTGTATAAGAGAGAAGGAGGAGAGAATGTAGAGAGAGAAAGCCTTGAAGTTTACTTGGTTGAAAATGCCTTTGCAATATACTTGGCTGAAATTTCCCCTTAAAAAGCCACTTTTGCTAAGTAGAGATTAGGCCTAATTAAGGGTAATTAGGCAAATAAATAGAGTCAAGACTTGGTGGGCCAAAATTGGCCTCAAACGGGCTCGGGTTCAAAAACTAGCTCAAACCGAGTGCGCTTGAACTTTTTTTTTTTTTTTCAAAGCTCGAGATTAAATGTAATCTTATGAAAAATAATTTAATCTTTTAAATCATAAATATCGAGGCCTACTATCGATTTTTCCCGAAATGATCTGGTAAATGAAACTCGAATTGCAAAGTGGGGCCCGAAATAAATTTTTTCCAACTGCGATGATTCAATGAGATAAATAAATATGAAAATCAATAACATGACTTAATTAAATAAATAAATATAGTTTAGGGTCGTGCTATTACAAGTATGTCCTTACATTCTCTCATAATGCCTCCAACCAATAGAAGCAATTAGTTACGAGCATTTTTAATATTCCGCACAGAGCATCTTTAGATAAATATCTTGGATGCCCTCTTTTGCAACGCCGACCTTCCACATCTACCTTTAAAGAGATCATTGATAAAGCTACTTTGAAACTTCAAGGTTGGCAAGCACACTATCTATCCAAAGGAGGGAGAACAGTATTAATTCAATCGCATCTAGAATCATTGCCGGCGCATACAATGCAATGTTTCCGACTACCAAGGACAACCTGTCAAAGTCAGTCGGGAGTTCTTCTGGAAACATACTAACACATAAAAAGGGCTTCCATTGATTGCATGGAAAAAACTTTGTTTACCAAAAAGTAAAGGTGGAGTAGGCCTACAGAAAACAGAAGTCGTTAATAAAGCCTTCCAATGTAAGCTAGCCTGGAAGATGCTTACTAATACATCCAGCTTGTGGGTTTAAGCTATGACTAAAAAGTACTTGCATACAATTGACTTCTTTACCTATAAAAGGAAAATTACAGACTCACCAATCTGGAAGAATCTACTTAGCTGTAGAGCATTACTCAAGCAAGGTATTATTTGAAAAGTCGAGAATGGTGAGAGCATCTCCTTTTGGTATAATAATTGGATAGAAAATAAAACCTTATCGAAATACTAAAGTTGGATAAAGAAACCATCACTAGCCCACAAGCTAAAGTGTCCGAATTTATTGAAAAAGACAGGTCCTGGAATTTTGTAAAGCTCAATTCTATTTTGGACAACCACCCAATCGTCTCTAAAATTCAAGGAATTGCTATCCTAGTACATAGTAAACCAGACACCTTCTATTGGGGATTAGATAGCTCGAGTAAATTCAGTAGTAAAACTGCAACTTGGATAGCGCATGATAAGGATATAAATGATTTTTTGAAATGGCATCTTAAATGGATATGGCTGATAGATACCATGCCAAAAATAAAAATCTTCTTATGGAAAATATGTCACAAGGCAATCCCTGTTCGAGGCATCCTGCTAAGAAGGGGTATTAACTTAGATCCAGTTTGTCCAAATTGCCTAAATGAAATTGAATCAATTGAGCACATATTAAGCCAATGTTAGATAGCCAAAAAGGCCTGGGAACTAGCTGATACCCACCACTGGTTCTGATTCAATATTCACCAGTAGGATGTCAGGAGACGGGTGATGCCCTAAACAGGGTAAGGAGTTCCCGGAACCCAAAGATGCTTCAAAAATTCTCATTCCTTGTTTGGAGCATTTGGAAAGAGAGAAATGTAGTAGTATTTGATAAATAAATCTTCGATCCAGTCAGATGTCTAATTAGGGTCAAAAGGCATATGCCTAGTGGAGAATCCAAACTTGCATGTCGGATGATCATTCTCAAAGGGGACCCCTTTCCTCCCCCTCTAAAAACTTCCATCTTGTTCGTTGGCACCCTCCACCCCCAGGATTCATCAAAATCAATTTTGATGGATCTCTCATCAATTCAACAGCAGTAGGAGGTTACATCCTACGAGATTGGACTGGTAAAGTTATCAAAACAGGAGCAGCAAATTATGGGCAGTTGTTAGTTCTTGTTGCTGAAGCAAGAGCACTGCGAGATGGAATCAAAGTGGCCACTCAGGCTAGCTTCAACAGACTTTGCATTGAAGGGGATAACTACACAGTGATCCAGGCATTACAAGGTAAAATAAGTGTACCTTGAAAAATATCTACAATTCTTAAAGACGTCTGCACATGGATTCAACAAGTTACTCACGTCCAAGTTAACCATATATTTCAAGAGGCAAATATGGCGGCTAATTGGCTTTCCAAATTTGGGCACACTATCACAGATTGTTTCTCTTTAGATGATTGTTTTTCCACCGCACTTGGTGTTATTCTAGTTGCGGATGTAGTTGGGCGTACTCTTGTGAGAAGAGGCACCTAACGTAGGTTGTTTTCATTTTTACCATTGTATTAAAAAAAAGGGGGTGACACACTGATAACATTTAAATCGGACAATAACCCAAATTGAGGGGGTGGGAGAGAAGAGAAGTTAAAAAAATGATATTTTAAATGACTTTTTCTCCCTTTGGGGCTAGGAGAAACTAGACTTAAAAAACATCATTTATTGTGGTTTGTTTAGTCTTAGTGATAATAATGTTTAATTTGACTTTTTAATTGTATCGTTTTTGGTCTTTTTAATTGTATCATCTATCATCTACTCATGGTTACTATATATGGTTTTTTTGCCCTTTTTTGACTCACTCATTTGCATTACCAAGTTATTTTCCTTTCACATTAAGGCTAAAACTCACTTTTAAAATTTAAATATTCCAAGTAAGAAAACTAGGTACTCCTAACTTTTAATATGTCAAAAATGTAACTCAATTAGATATCTCCAATTATCACCTTAAAACTCACATTTGCGAATCTAGGGTACCCTATATTTTATGGAACTAATTTTTTAAGGGACAACTTATTTAGAATGTATTCTCAAGTACCCACTATTTTAAGTAAACTATTTGTAAGGGTCAATATTCTTTGAAACAGTTATTTTTAGAAGGTTTTTTTTTTCAAATCGGATCCACAACGTTTTTAACTTTCTTTAGCCCAAATGAGGTTCAAAGTGCAAATACTCAAACTTTTTGACTTTTTTAGAAAACTAAGCTTATATTATCATTTGGACTTCTTATAATAACTTTATTGGTACTAGTTATTACAATCTACCATTTATATCATAAATATTATATTTTATGTGATTAGATGCTTAGCAAAATAATTAATGCTTAAATAGAGAGTTGGAGCCTAAACTTAATCGTTTTTCATTACCTGGACTTAATCGGCATTGGACCCTGGCATTCCTCTAACTTCCAATTTGCAGAATAACCACACATTCTTTAGATCAGACACATCACAAATTCATTTCGTTTCCTACTTCGGACCGTAGCCACTAATCATATTTTTAATATTTTTAAGGATCGTGAGACTTTAATCAAGAAATCATAATATTGAAGATACAAGGTTAGATTAAATAATATTCTCTACTAGGAAACTTCTTCTGTTGAAAGCTTGAAAATGGAAATATTACAATGAAAAGATTGAAGAGGGATTAAGCTACTAAAATCATTAGAGATGCTTGCTCATGGAGAAATAGAGAATCTCGACTTCTCCTTTGCTCAAGTATGCTCAAATGACCCTGTCCCTTCTCAACGCTTAGTCTCTCCTTTTATAGAAAAGATAGACTACATAGGATGTGCTAATAGCTATAGTACATACTGATACTTTTCACATGACTATAGCTATCCTCACATTTTATGAAGTAACTCCTTCTATTTGCATATATTGGCTGAATTCATTATGATAGACAAAAGTAGCATTCCCGCAATGCATTAGTTTTCTTCCTTGTTCAATATTATTACCCACATTTGATAATAAATATTATAAAAACCAATGGCTCTTGGTAAAGTAAGATCATTCACTAATTCTTATCATTCTGGAAACCATTCTTGTTTTTGATCATTGAGATAATCTAAATCAACTATTTGAACAAATATAATAGGATGGTTTGGCTCTTTTGTTTTCATACTCTATTACTGTGCAATATATTTCGACATACAAACTTCTATTACATGGAATTTTTGTTGGGTTATCAAGAGATGTGAGAATCTCATGGATCTTTTTAAACATGCACTGTTGAAACTTAGTTAGCCAGAAGAATGGGTACTTCGAATATGAGATTTCCATGAGGTAAACTATCATTCCATATTCCTAGGCTTTCACGATGGGGTGATCCGAAGATATTGAATTTATTGTGAGACTAACACCACCAACTCTAGATTTATCAGCAAAGAAGATTGTAAGTGTTCCATAACTCCTAAATATCAGAACAATAATTATGATAGTAGTCGATGCGGACTGCGTACTATTTGTTGAACCATTTTTCTTGAACATAAGAACTTATTTTTTCTTGAATAGCATAAGACCTTAAGTAATTCATTTGTAACTCTCAAAGACTGAATCTTTATGCTATTCGATAACGAGGAGACAGTAGACCAAAGCGTTATCTACTTTTTGTGTTGAATTCCAATCAAAGTATCCATAAGGATTCTACTAGAAGGAGAAACTTGTTCTAGCAACAATATCATGTTGGACTTCCTTCTTTTTCGGCATGAGTTCTACTCTAATTATCATCATTGACAAGTTCACATTAAACTATCTGTCAAAGAGTTATTTGATCCCTATATATGTTCAATAGAGAAGGAAAACTGGTTAAACTACAATTACCAACACAGGAGTCACCCTTGCACTTACATATTTGATAAATTCTTTTTCACAAGACCAAGTATTCTTTTGCAATTAGTTCAAATTAAGAAAAAATTTTGGGGCTAAAAAGGTTAAGAAATTTTCAATTTCTCTCATGATTGCGAGGATTTCTTTTTCCATTGTGGGATAATTGCATTCTGCTTTATGAAAATTTTCACTACAATATTTGTAGAGTTTTTCTCCTTCTTTGATTTTGATATTGCACTCCATTGCTCATGGCTGACATCTGTCTCAAAAATTAAATCATTTCCTTCATTAGTCAAATTAAAAATAGGAAGATTTTTATACATTTTTTTGAAGTTTGAACAATTCTTGAATTACTAAGGGTCTATGTCCAACTTATTTCTTTCTTGGGTTTTTGCTGCAATGGTCTTTTCAATTTAGCTAGATCTTTAATAAAATCTGAAGCATAGGTAAAACATCTAAGAAACCTTTCTAATTGTTTCCTATCTTCAATCTTTTTTGGAAAATTTTCTATTTCTTCTAGAATATGCTTTTGTAAGATGATTTGTTCAACTTTTATTTTTAAATCTAAAAACTTGATTTCTTGTTCAGCACAAATGCACTTATTCTTACCAAGAATAATACCATGATCAATGCATCTTTGGGTGACAATTAGGACGTCATCTTTGTGTTGTTCTTTGTTCTTGGAAAAGGTAAGGATATCATCAATGTAAACTAGGCAGCAGTGATTAAGATCTTTGAAGATGTTATCCATTCATCTTTGGAATATTTGAGACACATTTTTTAGACAAAATGGCATTACTACCCACTCATAATGTCCTTAAGGGATAGTAAATGCAGTTAAATAAATACTTTTCTCATCTATTTTTATCTATCAATATCCACTTTTGCAGTCCATTTTTTATAATAAAGAGGTTCCTTGAATTATATTGCAAAAGACTATTTTGTTAGGAATATAATAACTATCAAATATAGTACTATCATTAAGCTTTTCATAATTGATTATCATTCTAACTTTTTTTCTTTTTTCCTTAGCATGGTTTTTACCATAAAGGCAACACTGGTGTGAAGATTCTTACTAGTTATAACTAATCCTCTATCTAAAAGTTCTTTGATTTGCGTATCAAATACTTGGATATCCTGGTGTGTATACACTATTTGTTTGACTCAAATAATAGTGTTGAGATTCAATAAAGTAATCTTTGCACATGTTTTATCTTTATCCCAAAAGTTTAGAGGATTATCAAAGTAGAGGTCTTTGTATAATTGCTCTTGTAGTTCACCAATCTGCTTTTTAATAGATAGCTCAAGTAACGAGATTGTTAGTGCTATCTCACATTGTGCAGATGTTACATTTTCACCACGCTGGTTACGTGTGAACTCAATTTTCTGATGAGTGTACTTTATTTAACTTATTAATAGGGACTGAGTGACCGTTTATTGCGAATATTATTTGGTTTATGATCTATGTGCAAGAAGAATATAACCTCTGAAAATTATTTTCAATAATCATATACTGGGAGGGTTAATCAGTAGCCCATATAACCGGTATAATATATTGGACTCCTCCTATATGGATAACCCTTTTATAACTTCATTGTGGCTCGTTATGCTATTATCAACTATCGTTACTTGTAAAGAATTCTTAACTTTTTCCATGTAAATTTTAGAAATAAAGATTTTTTTTCAAAACAGACCAAACAACCACTATCTATGTAGGCACACAATTTTTATCTATTATATCCATCTAAACATACATTTATTGGGATATATATGCTATTAAGATTTGTGTTGGGGGCTTCATAGCATTTTTTTTAATAGTCATATTTTTGACTAATTCATCTTTGTAAATTGGTTCACTAACAGTTCTAGTTTTCAATCCAATGAATCTTCTATCTGGACTCATACTTCGATCTACACTATGTCTTGCGGGTTCAATACGTATTCTACTCATTTCACTGACCATACTAATTATATCATCTTCTTTGAGCTCTTCTTCAGATGATGAAGATCCTTCTCCCCATTTTGATCTTGCACTTATGCTTCTTAATAATTGCAGTTTTATAGTAATTTTACCATTCTTATCAATTTTGTTACATTTTTCTTATTAATTTTTATGGGATTGGCAAAGTTTCAGATCTAATACGTATCGATCGTTATCTCCCGCAGATTGGATTTTCCTCTGAATTTTTTTGCATAGAAGTGGGACTGTCAAATTTCTCTACCTCTATCATTGTTACCTTAGTCTTTGGATTTATAGTATTATCTAATTTGTAGATTATCTTTCAAAATATCCTTAGTGGGTATCCTCATCTTTTCATATCTATCCCAACAGTTTTTACCTTAAGGGGTAGGAAGTTTTTGGTAAATTTATCTTTTAGGCTTATATAACATCCAACCGGTAATTGAATCTTACTAATCCATTGCATAAATTGGTCTTATTCCCTGTGATAATTTGATTATTAAATTTGGTGCCTAATATCACAAAATAAAGCATAAAGATCAATATCTTTGTCATAATACTGCAAAGGAGTAATTTGCACTTGGACACTTCCAACATGGATATATCTATACTTTCTATCTTTGTTGTGCTTAAAGATATTTTCTCAATTAATGAGATTAACTTCTCCCATATCATACTTACAGTCTTTTCTTTCTAAATCTCCTTCCATCATTTTGCATATGTACTTACTTTGCAATAGAGAGATGAATTTTTTGTAGATCATATTTTTCTGAAGTATAGGAAGGACCCAATCTCCTTTGATATTTTCATTTTCATTATCTATAATAAATTCTTCTCCTTAAAGATCACTAAGACTAATTGAGTTACTTTCCATCATATGACTAGTTTCTTCATAATCACTTTCCCTCATATCACCAAGACTAATTGTTCTGGTGCTTCTTCACTAACCTCAAAACAATCTAGACTACCCAAGTTTCGATAATTTTGTCATTCTTCCTATATTTATATTCGTTTGAATAATGACCTACTCCTTTGTATGGCCAACACTTACAATTGTTCTTTCCGGTAGGACAATACGCGAATTTTCTAAAAAATCGTTGTTTTTTAAGGCTTGATTTATTATAATATTTTCTTTTATATTTCTCTCCTTTTTGCTTGTAGAAGCTCTTTTTCTTGTAAAATTTTCTTTTTCTTCTTCTCTCAGGTTCCTTTCCTCATTGCTGAGGAAAATCCCAACAGCTTTCTTCATTTTCTTTTGTTTTTGGAGATCAAGACATTGATCATTGATCCAATTATCATAGAGCATACCAAGATTGGTTTCATTATGCCTAATTTTGTAATAATATTGACTAAATTCAGCAATATAGTTATTCAGATATCTCATATCCCAAAACTCTATGTTATTTCTTTACCATTCTCTAGCTTTTTCATCGAAGTCAAGTTTAGCTTTGATAAACTCAATTTTGATTCCTTTATATGAATATTTAAAAAATGTAGGTGGTTTTTCCATCATTCTTACTGCATTTTTACTGTCCTCATTTGATGAATTATACAAGTCAGCTATAGTGCCAGAAAACTATGCTCAATATAATTTAAGAAATTTTCTGCAGTTCATGTAGTATTTAAATTTAAGACACCATTTATTCCTCTTTTTCAATGCTCAAATATTTTTTTTCCTATTATGAGTTTCATCGATGTTTAAGATGTATCCTATTTGACTAATTTGGGTAAGGTTAATTTCTTCAAAGGTCGTGGTTTTCCTTGGGATAAACCCAAAGGAAAAGTTCGTTTTATGTCCTGTTGAAACGTATCTAGATCTCATAAAATGGGTATTTCTTCTAGAACGTTCATCAAATTCTTTACATTTGAGAATAACATTGTCAATTAGATTGGTCTCGATTTAATCTATGTTAAGTTCTCCTCCAATCTCATTAATTTCGTCGTCAAATACCATTTTTTTATTTTTTTTTTATCCAATTTCTTTCTAACTTCTTCTAAAGGTATGGCATCAAGATCCTCTAATTTAATTAGGTTCACCTGTTGATATATTTCTTGTTCCAACTAGACATTATTTGTCTCTTCATTATTATCAGATAATAAATCTTGTTTATCAACTATTGCGCTCATGATTTTGTTTAATTCTTTCAGATTTTGTTCTTTATGAAACATATTCTGTAATTCTTCAAGATTACTGCTTATACTTCATCTCTTCTTCTTTCTCTACAATTTTAGATGATTTTTCAGTTGATTTTTCTCCTACTTCTTTCTGGATTTTTATATCCTGCAAGGAAATAGATTTTTGTTTTTCGGGTTTTGAAAAGGATATTTATATTGAAACGAAGTGCTAACACTTGAAGTATATTTTTCACTATGTCCAATCTCGTTAACTAAAGAAAAATGCAGACAGTTGTTTCTTATTCTCCTTAACTTCAGTTTTAATTTTTGTTAATTCGTCTTTTAATTCTAAAACTATATCAGTAATATAGTTTAATTGAGATGTTGCTGAAGTGGTTCCTTCTGGTGAGCGAACAATGTGTACGTGAATAATTAGGAGCAGGGCAAGTAAGTGATGATTAAAGCATTAAACACAGTTAATTACGCATTAAACATAGTTAGTTAACTTAATTATCTTAATTATTTTGGCTACTTAGCTTTGATACAAGATGAAAAAAGATCTCTAATAATACTTATGAGAGAAATTTCACATGCACAAAATAAAAAATTTCGAAAGTAAGTTTTTAAGGATTGGGGTCAAATATGCAATTATGAAAAACTTAAGGTACTTGACATAATTTAAAAAGATAAGTTTGGTCAAGTTTGGTCCCAAAAAATGTTTACCCAGAGTTGGTTGGGCACGAAAATATTTATCAAAAATTGTGGGTTAGGTAAATTATTTTTTCTAACCTCGACGGTCCAAAAGATAATTTTTTTGCCTACTTATCGTTTATACAGCAAAACTGAGTTTGAAGGCGTTTTGACTCAATATAATGCAACAATTTCATAATAGTATCCAACGTATATGTTTAAAATGCAATAGTTTTTAAGTGTATGCAATTATATATGTTTAATATGCATTTACATCGCCGACTTCAAACACTTTAAAGCTCAGCCTTAGTATATGGATAGCAAATAGACCGACATGATATTATAGTATAAGGGTGCCTAAGTTCATAGTTGAAAGTATTATTATCCAATATATTCAAAATATAGTAAATTATCATTTAAAATTCCACCATTTCCTATATAATTTAATTTGTGCTCTAAATTAAATCAAATTGGACCGTTTACATTCTTACATGAGGCACCAACAGCCACTCCACTGTCCATCCATTTGTCATGCAATGGTATTGCTGAAACTTAAATATACATTGGCAAAGCTGCTACAGCTCTCGTTGGAACACTAAGAAATATTAAATCCAAGCACTTGAATTCTCACTGTTTTCGTGTAAATGAACAATATTTTGACTTTACTAGTTCCTAGGCATCGCGATGAACATCAGTCCACAGTTTTTCAAGGTCTACATTAAAATTCTATGATTTCTATCTGCCTGAGGAGAGAAATTTTTTGAAGCAAATCATTGTTCAAATATTTTGATGAGAAATTGTTGGGGCTATTACTAGCCTTATGGTCAAGGTAGATTTTTATTATTATTATTATTATTATTATTATTATTATTATTATTATTATTATTATTATTATTATTATTATTATTATTCAGTTGGGCATGTCCTTCACAAATAAAAATAGGCAGTACAACCACCACACAGTTTAAGAAAACAGCTCATATATCCTATAATCTGTGAATTATAAACAAATAAACTCATACAACTCACTAGTCAAACATAGACAACAATTAAAATGTCCCCTTGTTGACCAGGATATATCCTAAAAACGTAAATCTCTAGTTTGCCTTTTGTTTTCCCGCTCTTTTCTCAAGGTTATTGTTATTTTTCTAGTTGTCAGGGTCTCATCATCGATAACAGAAACACCAAGTCTTTTTTCGAAATTCAAAGCTTCTTTTGCAATTTCAGTAGGGGTGGCGAATGTTGAGTTGACTTTGAATTCTTGCTGCCCCTCTTCTTGCTCTTGCTGGAAAGTTTACATCTCTCACTTTTCTCATGAAGTTGAAGTTCCATTTCAAGAGGATTATCAAAAGGATGCAAGGAGCTATCAATTTCTTCATCATCCTCCATTGAGGATCCATAGCTTGGTACTTGGGAGGGGAACTTCCCAACATAAATTGGACGACTGTGCGTATTATTCAAAGGTTGACTAATTGTCTTGTTGTTGTCCGAAAGTTCTTCATGAACATCTTTCTCCACATCATTTTCTTTCAACAATCTTATGATTCAACCATGGTTATGTATCTTTAGTTGGATCTATTTTATAACATAGATACTTGTCCTATATGAGGTTGTACTTTAACTTACCAATGTTCAAAATGAATTGGGATTGAAAGACACGGTTTGTGGCTAAAACGATGCTGCAAGTATAGAGTTGGACGGAAGTATGTTTACCACTAACTTTGTTGAAATATGAATTTTGCTTTGTTATTTTAGACTTATTTTGGTAAGGAGATCATCAATATAGGTAGATATCGTGTGACATTCTATTAATAAATTCTTTTTTTAATAATAAACAAAGGTGAAAAGTCATACCCTGCGGGGTTTATTTTACACATTAAAAAAGCACATTATATATAATTGTTAGAGTATTTGGAGTAAGAAAATTGTTAGAGCAAACTTTATTTCACACCCATTGTGAATTTGAAATTTGGAATAAATTTTATTTATTGACTATTTACAAACTATTGGAAGTTCCACAATGAAACGATTACTCAATTTTCTTCTTCACCAGTATCTTTTAGTGTATGTTATGTTATCTTATTTTTTTAAGACAAAGTTGCTACCGCTGTGGCAGTTGGATTTGTTAATTTATGACGTATATTTCTGAAAACTTGGGCTGACTTGATGTCATGAAAAGCAACATATATTTCTATATATCATGGCTGATGAACTTAACTTTTTAGGTGAGAAAAATTTATATTTTGATTCACTGAGTTTTTCACACAATAATTTATGGACCAATTGAAATAGAAAACTTTAGAAATTCATCAGTATTGGAACGAATAGATTGATAAGTCCTAAGATGACCAAATGCCCTTCGCATTTTAATTTTCTAATAATAGTAGTAGCAACAGCTATAGTAGTGGCAACAACAACAACTAATAATAATAATAATAATAATAATAATTGTTATTATTATTATTATTATTATTATTATTGCTGCTTTTGTTGTTGTTGTTGTTGTTGTGTTGTTATTATCATTATTGTTGTTACTATTATAATAAGAATTGTTATTATTGTTATTATTATTATTATTATTATTATTATTATTATTATTATTATTATTATTATTATTATTATTATTGTTGTTGTTGTTGTTGTTGTTGTTGTTATGTTGTTGTTGTCGTCGTCGTTGTCATTGTTATTGTTATTAATGAAAAAAAATGTAAAGGGTAGTTTGGTTATTTCAAGATCTATATATAAATCTGGATGTTCAGATGTTGATGGACCTCTAAATTATTTTCGATTTTAATTTGCAGATCCTAAAAATTATTGTGTGGAGATGTAGAGGAGCAAAATATAAAATTTTCTTTAGGTAATTACATATATTTTTTATCTTTAAAGACAAACAACGCGAATTGAAAAGGTAGGGGACCAAATGCATCATCAACAATTTCTATGATAGTCAAATAACATAAAACACACTTGTAATCGTAATAAGAATCTAAATGTACAGATCATATATATATATATATATATATATATATATATATATATATATATATA
>JACYFF010031959.1:90103142-90135687 GCA_017589665.1 Selenicereus undatus
AAATTTTGCTAGTTCTATTGAAATCATTTTTAAAGAAGTCAAAATTACGTAGATGTCAGTTAGTTCAAGTGTTAAATTCTTTAAAAATTATTACTAGAAATCTAGGTTCAGATCTCACCTATATCGACCTTTGTGACTCATTTGCATCAAAACAAACGAAAAAAGAAGTCAAAACTTATAAAAAAAAAACAGCCATATTCTTTTAAAAGAACCAACAAATTGGTAAAATTAGGGGGGAAAGAACCTTTCATGGGGATAGAAGGATCTAAATCATTGAAAATTTCGTGAAGAATTAAATTCTTTGACCACATTATTGTAGTAATTTTTTAAATTACAAAATAGTGTATTGATTTACAAGGCATCCAAGGGCATATTCTTTTCAACTTATCATAATTATTTATCATCAGCATTTAACAATTTTCAACTCAATTTAGTATGACTAAGTGTAATTCAGCACAATTTAGCATTGTTATGTACTTATTGAAAATATATAGTTATAATCTCTCCAACCATTTGGCATGATTCAACATATTTAACCATGATTTTACATGTTTCAGCGATAAGTATCAATAATTACTTTTCATAAATCGAAAAAAACATACCCCAAATTTAAACATCTTAAAGTGTTTCAAAAGGTTTCTAAAGTAAGTGTTACAAATAAGCTCAACATTGGCTATCCCCACCCCACCCAAAAAAAAAAAATTCAAAAAAGTTCAATGAAGGGCCTCTCAAAGAATATGCCCACCATTGAAGGTTCATTCACCACCCACAATTTCCTCTCTTTAGGGAAGGCTGAACTCTACTATGATACTATTGGTATTTAATTTTGAGGATTTTTTTCAACAAGAAGAGACGCAAGTAAGTTTTCTCTTGATTGTTTATTTTTATGTCTAATTTCATATAAATTTATACGTATATATTTGTGTTAGAAGACCCTTACTATTTTAATTTTAACCCGTTGAAACTCATGACGCCGTTAAATACAGATTAACTCACCGTAAATTATGCTATATATAATTTCGGAACCACTATCATAAAAAAAAAATATTTAAAATTTCTTTTCCTTCAAGGCGCCTCATATTTTTCCTTGTATGTCAGTATTGAATTCCAGAAGTCATGGGGTTCGAGAATGCTATATAAATGTGCAAATTATTAGACGTACAACATGATATAGCTTTGATGCAAATGATATTAAATCACATGGATATGGGGTGAAGCTGTTGAATTTGGGTATCCAGCTATCAAAGTTTGCTCTTGATTGATTTGTATTTTTTTTACGTACTCAAATTTCGATGACAGGTTCAATCAACGATGCTCGTGTTAAGAAAGGAGACTAAGTTACAACTTCATTAGAATCTCACGTTAGTAATTTATTATTTTCACAAAGTGGTGAATTAATTTATTCGATGGTTGTGTATACCTTAGGTACTAAAGTATCAATAACTCTTTGATTATTGGTGTTACTATCATTAATTTGATGGTTATAGACCAATTAATATATTAATTTAGAGTAATTGAAAATAACAATGTTAGTATACAATACTTTCTTAACAAATTTTTCTTCCCTTTGGGATAAGTACTAGTACTTTTAACATATCGATGGAAATAATTATATATATGGCTTGCATGCAGAAGTATTAATTTAAAATGAACCGAAGTTGAAAAATTGAAGAAACAAAATTGAAATGAAAAATTGGTTAAGCAATCAATTTCTCCAAAAATAAAAACAATTTAGGTAATCAGGTCGGTAAAGCTGAAATAATTTCTTAAACCCCTACCTATTGATGTTAGTGTGCACCCACCTTGGTGTTATATATATACAATTAATTTTCAACCAACAAAAACGGTTAGAATCTCTCATTGAATTTCTGAAAGGACCAGTTTACCCTCAATTGTAAAAAGAAATTGATTATGATAGTCCTAAATTTATGGGGAAATGAACTAAGTGTTGACGCCTTTAATATCAATAACAAGAATTGAACAACTAAGAGTGTAACAACCGGTCATACTCAACTCTTCTTATGCCTTTGAAAAATGACAATAAGTGGTAAGGGTTCATATCGAAAGTGAAAGCAAGCTTAAGAGGGAGCGATTGTTTGAGAAAGATATGACTTTTCAATATATATAGTTTGCAATTTGAAATTCGAAACTTGGGGTCATAGCTTCTGAACACAAAATCCAGTTGAAAATTTGAAGCACAAACACAAACAAAAAGAATCTTTCGCCTACCTTCCGAAGAAGACAATAGTGAAGAAGTAGAAGAAAAATGAAATTGGAACGAAGAAGGCAAGTGTAGACCAATACGTCTATCATACTCCTGGGAGCATATGCTCCCACAAACCACATCATCAAATATATATTAAGAAAATAAATATGTGATAAATACACGCGTGAAATATATATATATGTGGATAACGAGAGTATGTACTCCCGGAAGTACATAAGAAATTGCCAGTGTAGACCCCCTAAACCCTTTCCCCTTTGTTTTAACTGCCTTCTTCAAACTCTTGGACAACTTTTTTTTTGCTTCTTTTATCATTACAAAGGAGCTAGTTAACAACAATAAGCCAATACTTTTTCATGTCACATTATCATTAAATGAGAATTAAACTATTTATAGTATTACTCACAAATATCAATGACGCTATAAATTATTATGTACTTCAATCAGGGTGGGTATAAATTAATATCAATAATTGGCAGGTTAAAAATTACCTTAGAAATGGTATGTGGTGAAGGAGAATATTTATTGATTTCAAATTTTCGATAATTGTGAGGATTTGCAAACTAGAACCAAAAATTTGATTTATGAATTTTCTCAATAGTAGACAAAGAAACTCTATGTATGAATAGCTAAAGGCTCCCTCCCTAGCCTTGAAGCAACCCATTCTCCACTATGTGTCCCTACTAAATCAGGCAAAGTTGCTTGTTCTCACTTCGCGGTGAATTGAATGCACAAATTGGATACTTACCTTACCGATGAACAAACAGCCAACATTTGAACTTGGAAATGCTTAATCGACCAAAAAAATTGGTTAATGAACTATTATCATATAATCCTTCCACATATAAGTAAATCTTATTTATACTTCATCATTTTTGGAATCACTATCTAATTAATAACCACCCTCACCCTAAAACTTTTTATCATATGTGACGTCTTTTTTAATTAGAAAAAGGGGTTCAAATAATAATAAAAATTTCTATATATGATAACAATTTTTCAGGTAAGTATGGTTAAATAATAATTTCAAAAACAGTGGGATACAAATAAGATTTACCTTAATTTGAAGGGATATATGATAATAATCTATTGGTTAACCAATATTTTCAAGTAAATTTTTTCAGTCTAAATTTTATCAAACCAAAAAACCAATGTCAAACAAAAAACTAATTTGAAAACTAATTTTTATTTTAGTATGTATTTTATTAAATTGATCAAAATCTGGTTTGACTGTACCTTAATCTAGTTTTAGTTTGGTTAACCAATTTTGCACAGCCCATTGAGATTGTGATAGTTGAGAACTGTATCTGACCACGGAAAAGTATATTTTCAAAAATGTATATACTTTTTCTATAATAAGATTAGAGTTTTCCTAAAAACCCTAATCAAAAATTTAAGTTGATGTCTAAAAAAGAGAGAACTTCATAATCATCACTTGATCAACAGGCTAGATTAAAATCAACTTATTATCATAAATTCTCTCAATATTTAGGTAAATCTTATTGTTAATCCTCTGTTTTTGGAATTGTTGTTTAACTCTCTTCACATTAAAAATTTGTTATTACTATGACTTCATTTTTTATTAAAAAGTTGTATGTGAGGGAGAGTTAAGCAATAATAATTTTTCTATATATGATAACAACTTTTATAGGTTCCGTTTGCCGTTTGGACCTTGAAAATTTTGATGAAAAGAAAATTTTTGAAAAAGTGACTTTTTTTCTTGTGTTTGGTTTAGAGAAAATCACAAAAAAAAAAAAAATATGAAGGACAATTAGGTGAAAAAACTGTTAGAAACAATTGAGAAAATTTTTCACATAAAATTGTGAGAAAAGTTTGGAAAAAGTTTCTAAAAGAATTTCCAACCTCCTCCAACCTTACACTACTTAGACGATATCAACATGATTCAAGTAATTCATCAACATTCAAATTTCTCATCCAAACTCCTGTATTTTTTTCTCAATCCAAACAAGAGAAAAAAATTCACTTTCTCCCTACTTTTTTTTCCTTCACATTTTTTCCCTTCAACTTTTCTTTCTGCTAAATTTTCTAAGGACCAAACATAATATTAAGGTGAGAGGGTTAAATAATGACAGAGAAAATAAAGAGTTAAAAATAAAATCTACCTAAGTAAAGCAGCAAAACAACAGCAGGAGTGCAGCCCTCAAGACTCGGAAAATTCAATACAAAGAATAAAAAATTGCTGTTATCCAGGTGTCAAAAAGAAGGAAAATGACCTGTGAATAAAAACAAAAACAAGGCGGTTAATTCCTAAATTAATCATGGAATAATCGACATCCTTGTTGTCGGAAGTATTTGTCAATTATTGGCGACATCAAAATCAAAATTTTATGGATGATTCTTCCATAATTAATTTTTTTTAAACTACCATAATTGAAATGGATATGAACCCTTGATCTTCTCCACAGAAATTTGAGCCGTTGATGAAAAATTATACAACCTCCTTTACCAAACTTGTGGTTACTATATTTTTCCCCCGTTGAATTCTCTCTCCTCCCTAAAAATAATTTTAAAGAATAATGAATAATAAATTCTTCAATCGTCATTGCCCTGTTCTAATTGTGATTGAAATAGTAACGATAGGGGAATAGCAAGAAGAAGAAGACATGAAAAACAGAAGGGTGAATTGATTGGACTTCGCTACAAAATTGAAGAGCCCATTACTTGTACATATTTTCTAATTGAAACTGTTGAAGTTGTTGACATTTATACTAGCCCACGAATTTGAGACCATAATGAATGGTGGAAATGAGCATCAAGCAAAAGTGAGGGTGACAAAAAGCAAGAAGAAGAGGAAGATCCAAATTTGTAGTCAAAATTCATTTTTGCTTTGTTAATCTGGGACAGTGAGCATTGTTAAACACGAACAAAGCAAAGAGGCAGGGGGGAGGAAGGGGAAGATAAGTGGCTAGAAGAGCAAGTGGAGAGGACTGGAGCTGGGCAAGAAATTAGGCATAGAAAGTGGCGGCAGACACTTTAGGAGAGAGAATAATTTGTACAAGTAACCTGTTACACATGTTAAAGGTAGAAGTTTCCAATGGCAGAGATCCAATTTGGTTAGATCAACGGTTAACATTATTCTGTTACTATAATTGAAAAACTTTTCAACTATGGTAGAATTTTGCAAATTTTATTAGCCAATTAAACAAATGTAAAAGGTACATTACCGAACCAACAACAATGAGTTAATTGATTTGCAGGTTAATTAGGGCATTGTCTGGGTTGCACTGACTAAAACAGTAAGCTAGAGTAAATTAAGTAAAAAGTTATAGTGGTTGTCGTTATATGACAACCATCACAATTTATTAAATATGGAGCGTACATTTGGAATAAATTGATCTTAACCGTTGATTTTATTTTTATTTTTGAATATTAAAAAATGTATTGTAAAAGTCACAAAATATATCTAAATATGACAAAATTAATTTCTATATGACATTGTTTGGTTGTTCTCCAATTACATGGTTTTAGCGACAAGTAATTTTCTAGCGATAACGAAGGTGACGCTGAATCGCGGTTCCGGTGACATCCAAGGCTTCCGACGAGACGGCGAACCTCCACCATGGTTTCTGGCTTCAAGCTCTCCACAGTGGCATCAAATGCAATCGCCGATTTCCTCCTCCCTTGGAACCGACCGAACATTGGTCGGCACCGGCCGGAAAAAAACTAGCGCCGAGAAAGGCCAAGGTAGAGGCAAGTTTTCCGGCGAACAAGGTGAGGGAGGAGAAAATCGACGATTGCATTTGACGCCACCGTGGATCAAGCCAGAAACCACGGTGAAGGTTCGCCGTCTCACCGGAATAGAGTCGTCGGAAGACTTGGATGTCGCCGGAACCATGGTTGAGCGATACCTCTGTTGTCACCGGAAAACTCATCGCCGGAAAATTACTTGTCATCGGAAACATGTAATTGGAGAACAACCAAACAATGTCATATAGAAATTAATTTTATCAATATTTAGATATATTTTGTGATTTTTACGATACATTTTTTAATATTTAAAAATAAAAATAAAATCAATTGTTAAGATCAATTTATTCTAAATGTACGCTCTAGATTTAAGAAATTGTGGTGGTTGTTATATAGTGACAACCACTATAACTGCACTCTTAAATTAAAGTACTACCTCGGTATTAATATACTGTTTTAAAAATAAGATCAGTTAAAGTTCGAGATTTAAACCATTAGTTCAAGTGGTATGAAAGGCATGTTCAATTTAATAAATTTTTTTCTTTTTTTAAAATATTCGATTTAAAATAGTTTCCAGTTTTGAAATCAGGACGAAGAACCCCCCCCCCCCTTCCCCCACATGACTCGACACATTTTGAGGTGGATGACCTTTAAATAAAGTTCAAACGAGGTAGACACCCTTGTCTTTAAGAAATAAGCTAAGGAATAAAACATTTCATTATTCACACATTACTATATATGTTGTGAAATTAAATCCTTTTTTGTTAATAAAACCTTCTAAAGATTATTTTCCATCCTAAATGAGTTTCTGTTTGAAACATTACTTTTTTTTTCTTTTTTCTTTTTTTTTGGACAGGGGCAATGGGGTTAGGAGGCTATGGCCATGGTCTCAATAAAAAGCCTATTTCATTCAAATTTTGCTAGTTCTGTTGAGTTCATTTTTAAAGAATTCAAAATTACATAAATGTCAATTAGTTCAAGTGTTACATTCTTTAAAAATTATCACTAGAGACCTAGATTCAGATTTCACCTATATCGATCTTTGTGTCTCATTTGCATCAAAACAATGGAAAAAAGAAGTCAAAAATCATAAAAACAACCATATTCTTTTAAAAGAACCGACAAAGGGGTAAAATTAGGGGGCAAAGAACCTTTTGCAGGGAGAGAAGGATCTAAATAATTGAAAACTGCGTGAAGGATTAAATTCTTTGATCACATTATTGTAGTAATTTTTTATATTACGAAATAGTGCATTGATTTACAAGACATTCAAGGATATATTCTTTTCAACTTATCATAAGTATTTATCATCAATATTTAACAATTTTGAACACAATCTAACATCACTCAGTATAGTTAAGCACAATTTAGCATTGTTAAGTATCTATTGAAAATATATAATTATAATCTCTCCAACCATTGGGCATGCTTCAACATATTTAACCATGATTTTGTATGTTTCAGCAATAAGTATCAATAATTACCTTTCATAAATCAAAAAGAACATACCCCAAATTTAAACATCTTAAAGTGTTTCAAAAGGTTTCTAAAGTAAGTGTTACAAATAAGCTAAACATTGGCTATCCCCCACCCCACCCAAAAAAAAAAAAATCAAAAAAGTTCAATGAAGGGCCTCTCAAGGAATATGCCCACATTGAAGGCTAATTCACCACCCACAATTTCCTCTCTTTAGGGAAGGCTGAACTCTTCTATGATATTGTTGGTACCTAGTTTTGAGGAGTTTTTTCAACAGGAAGAGACGCAAGTAAGTTTTCTCTTGATTGTTTATTTTTTGTCTAATTTCATATAAATTTATACGTATATATTTGTGTTAGGAGACCCTTACTATCTTAATTTTAACCCGTTGATACTCATGACACTGTCAAATACGGCTTAGGTCACTGCAAATTATGCTATAATTTTGGGACCACTATTATTAAAAAATAATTCGAAATTCTTCCCTTAAAGGCCCCTCATGTTTGTCCTCATATGTCAGTATTGAATTCCTAGTGTCTTGGTGTTCGAGAATGCTATATAAATGTGCAAATTATTAGACGTACAACATGACATAGCTTTGATGCAAATGGTATTAAATCACATGGATACAAGATGAGAGTTCATAGATTAGAGTAACATTCAATTATCAAATTTTTTTCAAAATAACACTCAATTATTTTTGTTTTCTCTAATAGCACTCAGTTATCAAGCTTGTTTTCCAAATAGCATCCTTCTACTTAGTAACCTATACAACCGATTAAAATCTAATTTTTATTTTTTTTTTGGGTTTGGGCAATAGTCAACTACAGGTTTTAAACCAAACTAACACCAAATAAATTGTCCCTACCTCCTTCCTATTTCTTAGCTTTTTGGGGTCTTATTTCTCTCTCTCTCCTCAAACCCCAAGCGCCCAACAACCACTCAAACCCTAACTCTCAAATTGAAAGTGGTATAATCAATACTTTATACAATTGTCAAGGGAGAATCACTTCTACATCAAGTTCGAGGTAAAGGCCTCAACCAATTGAACAAAAAGATCTCAACTTCACGTTTTAGATCTTAAGCTTTTGGGAGCATGGCAATGCAAGCTGGAGATATGCTAAATGGTCTCTAAGTAGTTCTTCCTTGACAAGCTATGGATTTTTACCTTCCCCCAACCATGGTTAATATATGCTTGAGGAGAGAGAAGCTGGGGAGCACTTGAGTTGGAGAAGAAAGAGAAGTAGGGAGGAGGTTTGGGGTTTGAGGAGAGAGAGGGAGATAAGATCCCAAATAGGTTAGAAATAGGGAAGGAGTAGGGATAATTTATTTGGTGTTAGTTTGGTTTAAAATCTGTAGTTGACCATTGCCCAAATACAATAAAAAAAATTAAAAAAAAAAAATTTAACCGGTTGTATAGGTTGCCAAGTAGAAGAATGTTGTTTGGAAAACAAGTCTGATAATTGGGTGCTATCAGGGAAAACAAAAATAATTGAGTGCTATTTTGGAAAAAAATTTGATAATTACGTGTTACTCTGATCTATGAACTCTATAAGACGAACTTGTTGAATTTGGGTATCCAGATATCACAATTTGCTGTTGATTGATTTGTATTTTTGTTAGGTACTCAAATTTCGATAACAGGTTCAAGCTGTTAAATTTTTATATTAATTGGGCTTTCAACAATGAGTCATGCACATAAGCTCAAATGAGGTTCCATCCCAAAACCAATTGACAATGGGTGGAGTAACTCACAAGTTTATATACATACTCAAACCCTTTAATTTATCAATGTAGGACAATACCTACTTTTCAAACTCCAACACAAGCAACGATAGGCTACCAGTGATGTTTAAGAATGTAGAGCAGACTAGGACGGTCTTAAGGTAGGGAAGCAGGTGAGAATGGCTATTAAGGAAGGTATGAGACAATGAAGGAATATATTAAAGTGGTCCAACCATGTTTTTTATCCCTTAAAGCGGTAAACAACATTAGGACTCAAGACCTGGAAAATCAGTACAAAGAATTAAAAAAAAATTGCTGTTATCCAGGTATCAACAACAAATGATCTGCGAATAAAAACAAAAATAAGGCGGCTAATCGCTAAATTAATCATGGAATCTGTCATCAATCTGGCCATCCTCATTGTCGGAAGTATATATTTTTTAATTAGTGGGGACATCAAAATCGATATTTTATTAGCTAATTGGACAAATATAGAATGTACAAATATAAAATTGATTTGCAGGTTAATTAGGAAATCATTTGGGTCGTACTAACTAACAGAGTCAGATTAAATTAAGCTACTACGTGAGTATTGATATACTCTTTAGAAAAATCAGTTAAAGTTCAAGACTTTAAGGCTCCGTTTGGACCTTGAAAAATTTTATGAAAAGAAAAAAATTTAGAAAAGTTACTTTTTTTGTGTGTGTTTGGTTTAGAGAAAACCACAAAGAAAAAATATAGAAGAAAGTTAGGTGGAAAAATTGTTAGAAACAAGTGATAAAATCTTTCTAATAAAATTGTGAGAAAAGTTTGAGGAAAATTCTCAACCTTCTACAACCTTGTATCGCTTAGATGATATCAATATGATTCAAGTAGTTCATCAACATTCAAATTCTCATCTAAATTCTTGTATTTTTTCTTCAATCCAAACCAAGAGAAAAAAACTGATGTTCTCCCTACTTTTTTTCCTTCATATTTTTTTCCTTCAACTTTTCTTTCCAACAAATTTTCTAAAGACCAAACTGAGCCTAAGTCTTTAGTTCAAATGGTATGAAAGCCATATTGAATTTAGTAAGTTTTTTTTTTCTTTTTTCTGAATAACAACACCACCACCACCACCACCACCACCTCCCAGTGTGAGTCCCACTTTCGCGGGGTCTGGGGAGATCCAGATATAGGCAACCTTACCTTTACCGGCATTCCTACCCGTAGAGAGGCTGATTCCAAGAGACCCACAAAAAAAAAAGATTTTGTGAAAATATTTTATAGAAGAAAGATTTTGTGAAAACATTTAATGGAAAAATTAATGACACACAGTAAGGAATGACTAAGATATATTAATAAGTCAGGTTACTGTAGCTATGTAACATAAGAACAATATATCAAAGGAAGGTAATATAGCTTAACAATCGGAGGTAAGCAAACGATGTCTCTTCCCAGATGAAAGTACTACCTGCATACAAACACGACATACGAAAAAACCACTACCGGCACTATGCTGCTGCATCCGAAAGACAACTATGGGGTCAACTCTCTACGATCTAAGATCTTAATCCTATCCCACTAAAGTTTCCTATCCTGAGCTAGGTCCTCCGTCAAACCTACAACTTTCAAGTCATCCCTAATCACCTCGTTCAAACTCTTCTTTGGTCATCTCCTCTCTCTTTTGCCTTCGAGGATGTTGATTATCTCGCATCTCCTCACTGGAGCGTCCACACTCCTTTTTTTCACATGGCCAGACCATCGGAGTCTTGTTTCTCTCATCTTATCTTCGATGGGAGCCAGTTTAACTAAGTCCCTGATAACCCAATTCATAATTCTGTCTATTCTCGTATAATCACACATCCATCAAATCATCTTCATCTCTACTACCACCAACCTTTGAACATGCGTCTTTTTTAGAGGCCAACATTCTGATCCATATAGTACAACCGATCTAACTACCATACGATAGACTTTGCCTTTCAATCTTATGGGCACCCTCTTATCACACAGCACACCTGAGGTATACTTCCATTTTTGCCAACCCACTTTTATTCGCTGATTAATATCTTCGTCAATATCCCCATTCTGCTGAATGTTCAAGCCTAGATACTTAAACTCATCGACCTTTGGTGTCGACCTCCCATCCAAGGTGACTTCTCCCCCCGCATCTACCCTTCCACTGAAACAGCAATGAAGGTATTCCGTTTTTGATCTACTTACTCTAAAATCTCTAGATTCCAGTGTATGTCTTCATTGCTCCAACTTGTCATTAACTCCCTGTCTGGTCTCATCAATAAGAATAATGTCATCTGCAAAAAGCATACACCATGGTAACTCATCTTGAATCCCTCTTGTAAGCTCATCCATAACTAGAGCGAAAAGAAAAGGGCTTAAGGAGAAACCTTGATGCATGCCCATACCAACGAAGAAGTCATCGGTGACCCCCTCCTGACGTCCTAACACTCGTCATACCTCATTCCTACATATCCTTAATAACTCGAATATACTCGGGTGACACTCCTTTCTTTTCCAAGTATCTCCATAACACTTCCCGTGAAACTCTATCATATGCTTTTTTCAGGTCAATGAACACCATATGAAGATCTACTTTTCTATCTCTGTACAAGCCCATGAGCCTTCTAAGAAGATAAATCGCCTATATGGTCGACCTGCCTGGCATAAAACTAAATTGGTTCTCTGATATCGAAACATTCTTCCGCAACCTTCTCTTAATCACTCTCTTCCATAACTTCATAGTGTGACTAAGCAACTTTATACCCCTAAAATTATTACAATGTCTTTGTTATTGTACAAAGGGATGACTGTAGTAGACCTCCATTCTTTAGGTATTTTAGCAGTTCTAAAAATAACATTGAAAAGCTCCTTTAGCCACTCCAATCTTTCTTCATCCAAACACTTCCACACTTCCACCGGTATCTGATCGGAACCCTCTGCCTTCCCATTGGTCATTTTTTTAAGGCCTCTTTAACCTCATCCTTGCTGATATGACCACACACTCGTGGATCAAGTCGCCTCTCACTACACTCTCTTCCCTACTTCCGAAATCTTCTATCACTTCACCATTGAGGAGTTTGGAAAAGTACCTTTGCCATCTTTCCTTGATTTCTGCATCCTTAGATAGCACCTTACCATTTTCATCCTTGATGCACCTCACAACACCTAAATCCCTTGTTCTTCTTTCTCTAGCCCTCGCCAGTTTAAAGACTTCCTTCTCCCCTTCCTTGGTCCCTAGTTTATTATATAAACCTATCATAAGCCATGCTCTTAGCTACCACAAAGCTTTCTTGGCTACCTTCTTTGCTGCCTTATAGCTAACTCTACTAATCTCTTTCTCTTCATCCGCTCCACTGTTCCTGAAATCAGCGTATGCATCTTTTTTCTCCTTGACTTTCTCCTTTACCTCCTCGTTCCACCACTAGGTACCCTTCATTTTGTTACCACCTCTCCTAGATGTACCTAGGATTTCTTTAGCCGACTTTCGAATACATTCTGCCATTGCCTTCCACATTATATCTACATTCTCTACCCGCCTCCAAGCTCCTTTTTCAGTAATCCTCTCTGATAATAACACAACGCTCTCCTTCGTAAGGGTCCACCATTTAACTCTAGGGTCCCAAACTCTACTCTTCTTCCACTTTGAACATTTGAACTCCACATCCAACACTAACAACCTATGCTGAGTACCTAAATACTCACTAGGAATCACCTTAGAATCCTTACAAAACCTCTAACTATCCACCCTCATCAGAAAGTAATCAATTTGGGTCTTTATGGAGCCACTCTTAAAGGTCACCAAGTGGTCCTCCTTCTTCTTGAAATAGGAGTTTACCACCAACAATTCATAGGCCACTGCAAAGTTCATAATAGAAATTCCTCCGTTGTTTCTTTCCCCAAAACTGAAACCCCTGTGGGCCATATCATGCCCGTCTGAGTCAACACCAATATGACCATTAAAGTCTCATCTTATAAAAAGCTCTTCGCTCCGAGGTACATCCTGGATGACCATATCCAAATTCTTCTAAAATGGCTTCTTAATATCGTTCGGTAGACCTATTTGAGGAATATAAATACGAACCACATTTATGAATTTTGATCCTACCAATACCTTAATGGCCATAACTCGGTCACTCTTATGCCTCACTTCAACAACAAAGTCGGCCAACTCCTTATCAACCAAAATGCTAACTCCATTCCTAGCCTTTATTGACCCTGAATACCTTAATTTGTACCCATCAACTTCTCTAGCTTTAGCCTCCACCCACTTAGTCTATTGAACAAATGCTATGCTAATCCTACGACTATGCAAAGACTTAACTGATTCTATAGACTTAACTAATTCTTTTTTCTGAATGTTCGATTTAAAATAGCTTCCAGTTTTGAATTCGAGAGAAAGAATTTCTTCCTGTCCTGACTTGCTACATTTTGAGTTGGATGGCCTTGAATAAATTCTAAAAGAGGCGAACACCCTTGTTTTTAAGAATTGAAGAATAAAGCATTTCATAATTCACACGTTACTAAAAATGTTGTGAACAATTAAATCCTTTTTTTTTAAAAACAAAACCTTCGAAAGATTATGTTCCATCCTAAATGAGTTTCTATTTGTAATATTAATTTTTTTCTTTTTTTAGGTGGGGTGAGATGGGGTTAGAAAGTCATGACCATTATGGTATCAATAAAAATGCCAATATTGTTTAAATTTTCATAGTTCTGTTGAAATCATTTTTAAAGAAATCAACAGTATGTAAATGTCAGTTAATTCAATTGTTAAAATTTTTAAAAATTATTACTACAAATCTAGGTTCAGATTCCACCTATATCAACCTTGGTGTGTCTCATTTACCCATGACAAAAGAAAAAAGAAGTCAAAATCGTAAAAACATCCATATTCCCTTAAAAGAACTGAAAATAGTAAAATTAGAAGGGGAAAAAAATACTTTTGGGGATGGGGGAGGACCTAAATCATTGAAAATTTCACCAAGAATTAAATTTATTGACCCTTAAAACATTATTGTAGTAAATTTTTATATTACAAAATAGTGTGTTAACTTATTAGGCAGTCAAATTTGAACCTATTAAAGTGTTTCAAAAGGTTTCTAAAGTAAGTCCCCCCCCCCCCCCAACCCAAAAAAGTTCATGGAGGTAAGGACTAAGTCGGTTTGGGTGCACTGGCCATATATTATAGATTTATGGATCTCTCTATCAAGGAAGTATGCCCACCACTGAAGGTTCCCTACTTCGATTCCCACCATCAATTTCCTCTCTTTAGGGAAGGTGAACTCTTCTATGATACTATTATTGGTACTTATTTTGATGATTTTTCAACAAGAAGCAAGAGATCAAAGTAAGTTTTCTTGATGGTTTATGTTTATTGGTCTAATTTTATATAAATTTATATGTACATATTTGTGAGGATTAGGAGTAATATTTGCTAATAAAGTTTGCTTAATAAAAGCTCTACTAACTAGCCAATATAGCTATATTTTTTTTAATGGGAGGTAAGGGCAACAAGCAATAGGGAATGGCTTGCCTAATGCTCATCCATGCACCTATGCTAGCATACTCATGCCCTATTTCTTTTCCCCATTTGGACAAGCAACAATGACTCACTCACACACACACACACCACAAAAGAGGAAGAGGAGTGTGATGTGGCCGGCCAAGTGCAAGCAAAAAGGGGGATGTGAATTATTTTGCTTACTCTTACTACTCCCCTTTTCCATTTTTTTCTCTCACTTTTACTACTTTACCAAGTAAGGAACTAGAGAGAGAAAGAGGAGAGTGCTAGAGAGGTAATTCTACTGAAGGAGGGCTAATCCAACTTGCTTTGGATTTTTCTTAAGCATCAAGGGGTTAAAAGAAGGTTAACAAGCTACTTTTAGGTGTGGGTTCTCTTAATCCCTTATATAAAAATTAGTTTTAAAGTTAAAATGTTCTATTATTTGTATGATTATGTTATTGATCTACAATAGTTAGGGTGTTTCTTTATATGGTTAATTTCATGTCTTGCTCATGATTGTTGTTTCGTATTCTTTAAAGTTGCTTTTCTAAGTTATCTTATATAAATAGTGGTATTAATAAATTTTTGAGTTAATGGTTATGAAAAGTAGACTTTACATGATGCTATAGTTGAAGAATTAGAGTGATGAAATTATTTGCTTACCTTACTAGACATGTAGTTTATGATTTTGCAATAATGTTGGAAATTGCACTAAGTATTGTTGAGTTACATGTTACCATATGACTTTTGTAATTTATTCTTGTGTAGGTTAAGATATTTAGAGATGTTTTAGAAGTTGATTGAGGTGGTGTACTTTGGCAAGGTTTTAGTTTTGATAAGTTAAAAAGTTGAAGTATACTCTTGAAACTTAGTTAAATATATGTGTAAAGAAAATAATAGTTTAGCATTGAGATAACATTTTTATGTAGTCTTGATGTGGTAGTGGTATAATATTATGCTTGAAAAGAGAAATTTTGAGAATAGAATTCCAAAGATTGTTAAAGAAACAAAGGGGGTGAGAAATTGTTAGTAATTAATAATGGGTTGTTACTCGATTGTGTGAGGGAAATATATATATGTATGTATGTATGTATATATATATATATATATATATATATATATATATATATATATATATGGTGGATGCATAATAATAATAAAAACAACCATACACACTATAAAAAAAAAGAGATGAGGAGTACAAGGCCAAGTTGTGACACTTGAGCAAGTAGCATTTTATGTAATATTTGATATGATCTTATGGTACTTATTTAGCAGGTATCGTTCACAAAAAAAAGGGGGCAGGGTCCTAGTTGAAAGGTTATTTTCATGGGCTCCCAAATATCCTTTTAATTGAGTTGAGAAAATTAGTGAACGAAAATTATTAAGATATGTGCACGTCATCAAAGGGAATGGTTTTAGTTTGATACCAAAGACATAAAGTCACTAAGTTTGATTTTGGTGTCGAACTTGAGTAAACTAGTATCTAAAGGGGCGGACTGTTGTGTATGTTCAAATTGGGGATTTGTCAGCAGATTCCGACTAATATCTAATTTTTCACCTAGCGGCAGATTGCACAGAGTGACAGTTTTCCACTCAGAAAGGTGGTAGTGTTTTACCCTGACGAGGGTATAAGTTCCCCATCCCTTAGACGTTAGTCCTTCCTAGTAGGCAGCCTTTTAGTCAATGTCATTTCCTTTTTTGCTTTCACTTGCACAAGAATCGACACTGATGAATAGTGGGTACTCAGCAAGTGTCTAGTTTGAAAGGAATTTTGTAGTGAGAAAAAGTCTATTTCATGTGAGAAATGTGCACGATTCCCCTTGTTTCTAACCTCTCAAGCCTAATTGTGTTGTTCATCAGGATTTCAATAGTGCATTATTTGAACTCATGAAGGATAGGTTTGCGATGGTTTGAAAGATTTATTTATCGATGATAATATTGCTATTAGTACTACTATTGGTACTATGACTTGTTGTGGATAAAAAACTATTTTGGTTTTGGGAGGCGAGAACTCTCACTGAGCTATGGTTGCTCACCCCCTTCCAAAATTTTCCCTTTCAGATTCCCAACCAGATTAAGGTATATGGCTTGACGTGTATTTTGGAGGTCGATGCTTGGATTTGAAGATGTACCTTTTGTAACTTGCATGCATTGCCATTATGTGGATTGGAATGTAATGTAACGTTTGCAACTTGTAACATGTTGGTGCATGTAGTAGATGCCCTGAATCGATCTCGGTGGCATCCCGCTAAGGCTGAAATATTTTATTATGCTGCTTGCGATGAAGGTCGTAGGGACCCCATTGTAATATAAGGTGATGAAGGCCCTAAGTCTAGTTCATTTGGACTTCATAGGTGGAGCATGAAGCTCTCTGTTTAAAAAAAAATAAAATCTACTATTCAAGAAGAATTGTCTTACATTTATCCTTAAGAGTCCTTTTGAAGGATTCTGGCGATGTAATGCTCTTACCATGGGGCATGGGCGTTACATTTAGCTGTAACAGCCCAGGAGTCCCGACACCGAGGTATTGTCCGCTTTGGGGACTAGAAGGGTGCCCTTGCACGGTTTTGTCCTTCAGCTAACGGGCATTTAAGCCTTTCACCAAAAGGCGTCTCGATGTGTTGAGGTATCCCCACCTTTATAAAGGGTGGTTCGTTTTCCTCAACCACCGATGTGGGACGTTACATCCTTCCCCCTTTAGGGAGCCCAGCGTCCCCGCTGGCACATCGACCCGGGAACCTGCTCTGATACCAGCTGTAACAGCCTAGGAGTCCCGACACACCGAGGTATTGTCCGCTTTGGGGACTAGAAGGGTGTCCCTGCACAGTTTTGTCCTTCGGCTAACAGGCGTTTAAGCCTTTCACCAAAAGGCGCCTCGATGTATTGAGGTATCCCCACCTTTATAAAGGGTGGTTCGTTCTCCTCAACCACCAATGTGGGACATTATAATATTTGTGTTAGGAGACCCTCACTATTTTAATTCTAACCCGTTTAAACTCATGACGCCATTAAATATGGACTGAGTCACTGCAAATTATGCTATAATGTTGGGACCACATACACATGATATAGCTGTGATGCAAATGGTATAAATCACATGGAGATAGGGTGAGGATGTCGAATTTGGGTATCCAGCTATCATAGTTTGCTCTTCATTGATTTGTATTTTTGTTAGGTATTCAAATTTCGTTGACAGATTCAAGCAACCATGGTCTACCACTAACATCTACCAATGGAAAGCGAACTACAAGACGGTTTGGAAACCAAACTCGGGGTCTATAAGTCTATAACAAACCCCCCCCCCCCCCGGCGACAAGGGGGAGGTAATTGCCATACTTATGTGTGCATTTTCACCTAATTAGATCATATCAAGTTAAAGTTGATCCATAAAAAACTAGGTTGGATCAGGTCGATGTATAATAGTCTATTAATTAATAAATTAATATAAGATTTTACTTGTGAACTAACAGATTCGGTCAAATTAGACTTCTTAACTCACTAATGTGAACCAGCTCTAACCTAATCTTAAAAAGGCGTGAAGTTACATATAATAAATGTTGTTAAATATATATAAACACTTATAATTCATATTATCTGTCATATAAACTAGTATAGTACAAACAAATTTAAAAAAAGAAAACCGTGGGAAGCTTATAAACTAACCCTGTATTGCCTAGGTGACATATTACAAATTGATACTACAAATTCGCGGTCTATTATCATCAACCTAAGTTGTAACACCCCCAAAATACGAATGACATGATCACTGAGAATTGTAGCGGACGACTAAGTAAACGAAGACGCTACCGCCGTCCTGATAAGGACAAGGCTCACTGAAACCATTTAATCTTGCAACTCGTGCTCACAATCACAAGATCTATTAACCGAAACACTTCAAGACCAAAGTCCATAATAATTCAACCATACCACACCAGTACTTGACCCTAAGGTCGGTTCAAATATTCATACTATGCTGAATCCATTGTGACCATCTGACGAGTTCCAAAGGGGCTTGTTAAATGGAGAAACATGTGATACTTCATTACCTAAAATGAAAAACATGAAAACAACTTGAAAATATGAGCAAAAACTCAGTACATACATCCCTGTATCGTAAAATAAGCATAGAAACATTATTGATGGGTACCCGACTTTGCAATTCATTTAGTTGGCAATAATAATGAAAATGAAAGTAATATGAAATTGAATTGCTCATTATTATCTGGATGTGAACCCCTTGCACTAATATGATCTATACATAGGTGTACACCTGCCAATCCGATCAAGAGTTGGCCTGAAGCCGTGCGGGTAAATGATGGGCTGACGCCCTATAGATGATAACTGACGGGGTCACAAGTTAAATGACAAATCACTGTATGAACTAATTCATTGATAAACTCATTAAGAGTTGTAACTTGATAAACATGATCTGCTTTATGAAGATACAGGCAATTGACATATCTTGAGCATTTAAAAAAATATCATCTAACTTGATATAAGTTAGCTGTTTCATAAATATCATCGGACTTGATAACACTTATGCATAATGGAGAACGATAACTAAGCCTCAACTCTGTTTCATAAATGTCATTGAAAGTATGTGTAGTTAGTAAATAATCCTTACTCGCACAATTGAGTAAGTAAAAGTATGCGTAACAGAAATTGAGTAATTAAATGGTATACATAACTCGTATATTTCAATATAAATTCAAAATTGAATTGATGAAAGTAATTAAATTTGATGTAAAGTAAATGAAAGTAAAATAGTCGACAATGAGATAAATCGTATTACAGAGGAAAAGGCATTGATGGCGATAATTGAGAGAATGGTTATGGCCTTTTCTGAAATAAGTTGCTGATACAAGTTTAAGGCTCGCTGATGTATAGTTTGGTTCAAGATAACAGCGAGCACACTAGACTGGCTTGATAAATACATTTGATACAATCTAAATTGAGTAAGTAATAGAGGTCTGAGGCCAAGAGAGGTATATCTTGGTTTAATGGCACAAACTGCAATAACTTGGTCTGATAAGTCACAACATCCCACCTCTCATATTTCATTCATAAATCCATTAGATAAAGAATTCCACCTCAAATGGGTCATTGAACTCATTAGAATCTAGTAAGCTCACCAAGCATAGTATTTTCTTTTGTAAAATCCATAACTGAATTAAAGCTCAAAAACAAGCTCCCAATTGTTCATTTGTCTTCTTCTTCCTCATTAATCAAGCTAAAAACTCTATGAAAATCCATGAATATTTATTTTCCCCTTAAATGACTTGGCCCAAAATACACAAAATGAGTGCATGATAAATCTCACTTGATCTTTATTATTGCTCTTTATACACTTACTCAAAATGCTTCCAACAATCACCAAACTCAAAATACTCATCCAAATTTCACTAGATCTTACAGGAAATTCAGAAATAATATGAACAGTCTACAATAAAAGTTTTAGAATTTTCCTCCGAGTATCCATTGCACAGAAATTGTAATAACAACCTGATTTACACCCAAGCAGGTCAGTTCACTTTAAAAATTCGTAACTTTCATTCAGGACCTCAAATGGAGACCTAAAACCCCAATATGAAAAGATTAAGAAGTCCCCAAAAACTTTCATTTGTAACTCAAAACATGATTCCTACAATAGGATTCCCCAAATGGGACTAAAACACAAGTATATCAGTTTTGATCTCATTATGCGCAGTTTTGGTAAAACGACCATAACTTTTTCCAAAGACCTCGGATTAAGGCGATTCAGGAGGAATTTTAAACATAACACACTGAAATATATACCCACCAAAAATCATAATTTTTTGATTGACCATTCATTACCAGTTTAATCCCAAATTCAACCCTAATTTTCTGAAATTCCAGCCCTTAACTGATTTAACTTCTCTTCCTTTTTCACATAAAAAATCACTTGAAATAATTTCAAATCACCACAATCAGATACAAAGAGATCATTTAAGGCCTCATATATATACCCAAACTCTAAACAACTTCATTAATACATAATTACTAAATTCGTATCCAAAACATGGCAGTTTTCTTCCAAACTCCATAACTTACTGATTACACCTCCAAAATTCATGAACCTTTTCCATAACATCCCAAATAATATAGATAACCTACAGTAAAAATTTCAGAATTTTTGGACAATCTTGTGATTTCCAGAATTTTCGACAGTGGCATATAAACAAATGCAAAATCATGAAAATCATGCTCTTGATCAAATACTCACAACTCCAAACATCTCCAAACTCAATAAAAATTGCACAATAACTATCAATTTGATAATCCAAACATAACCCATAAAGAAAACAACCATAAAACTCAAGATAAAACAAGTTGGGGTTTTAGGATATACCTCACTTTAGGCTTGAATTAGAGAGATGAGGATGCTGTTTTGAGTGATTTGAGGGGTTGGACTTGATAGCTAGCAGCAAGGGCAACTCGGGGCAGTTGGGAGGTGGCCGAAAAAGTGGCCGGAACCACCAAAATGGGTGGTTGCTGCCCCTGTTCTGCTGTGAGGAGAGAGAGAGAATGGGGAAAATGGGTTTGTGAATTATACTGAATATTTGTGTTTATAAATTGCCTATTAATTGTAACATGTGGCTGAAAATTATCCACCCAAAAATTAGTCTTTCACTAATTAAAATTAGGTGCTAAAATGAGCAATTAGTGAAATAACAAAAGTTAGTAAGGTTTTGGGCTTTTGTTTTGGGCTCGAAAAGCTAAATTGGGGTTTGAAAAATTATTTGGAGGGTTGACAAAAATAAAAATTTGTATTGCTCGGAATTAAATTTTAGTGAAGATAAAAAAATAATTAATCACTAATTTATACTTACCAATGCCTAATATCGATTCACCCGATATTTATTCAATCAACGAAACTTTGAATTAACAATCAATGAAACTTGAGTTGTAAAGTGGTATCCAAAATGAAATATCTCCCAACTGGGAAGATTAAATACGATGAATGAAGGTGAAACATTTAAATAACATGATGGAACTCGTTAAATAAATAAATGGAGCGTAATTGAATTTAATGAATATGATTTGGTTAAACAAATAACAATGAGTGATTAAGTCAATAAACATGGTAAAATAATTGAATAAACATGATTAATGAAATAAATAAAAATGATTTAAATAACTAAATAAATAAACAAATATAGGTTAGGGTCGAGTTATTACATAAGTAATGGTTGACCCAGTCAAATTTTGACCGAATGCAAATGGGTAAGTCTATCCAACCTAATGGACAACCAACACTTTTTCCATTATTAGACCACATACAAAGTTCGTACCTTGAATTTGTTGACAAAGTCCATTTACTAATACATTCATTAATTAATAGTTCAATAATAAATTTAGGATCCTGCACTATTCGGTCTAAACTCAAATTGAAGCCAATAGTAAGTCAGATCACACTTAACCCATTATGTTCGGTAAAATCCATGGTACAAACAAAAAAGTCGTCGTATTTGGTATTCGTCGGGTCCACCAGTTTTCCACCATGGCGTAACTTGATAAGCACTTTTGATTTTTTTTTCATTTTTTTTTAAATTGTGCATAAAATGCCAACCTAAGTGCGAGTTCGTTCGTTTGCTTATTCAGTTAATTGTTTGAATTTTGGTTTTTTGTTTGAACGTTTGTTGGAATTTGAAGAGCCAAAATGACTTTCCGTCTTCAACATTAACATGCAAAAGCCCTAATGACGGATGAAGCATGATGGCTGGCTTTTAATTTGTCGAACTGCTAGTTGGTTTATGTTCTCAGTCCAACTCAGGCTAGTCCAATTGTTTTTTTCCCCCCACCTGCCATATCTTGATCCAGTTGGTCATTGGCCTAACTCATCGAGTTCAACTCTATTTAAGTTTGAACCAATGAACACTCCTAGTCGTAGTTCATAATCTATGCAATACTAGTTATTCAAGCATCCGACTTCTACTTTTAATTTGATCTTCGTCTGGCATTGTACAGAATTTGGAATTGGTAAGACAAAAAGATGAACCGATAAACATATACTGTTTTGAATTTTATTGGGTAGTTGATTAAGATATCCAAGGAGGAACATAATTAGTAAATAATTAATCTTTGAAGGTCGGTTGGCAAGTTGCACAACCGTGCAACTCTCTTGTTGTCACTGTTCAATAAGATGCATAGCTGTGGAACTTTGCATGGGTAGCTGTGTAAACCATCAACTTCTTAGTCTCTTAAGAATTTTTGCACGATCGTATAGATATGCACGGTAGGCTGTGTTGGGATCTTTTTCTTTACATCGTCACTTTATTTGTCTCATTGCCCTCTTTTTTTATCTTTTCACCATTTTGAACTTAATCCCTGCCAACTCTTGGATTAGTATTATTTTCTATAAAATAATCAAAAATAAAGTAAAAATCCTAGAAATTATAATTTATTATAGGCAGAAACCAGGTAAATGAAGGTACAAATTACGGTATTTTTGGGCTGAGCAAATACCCGTACACCTAGTTTTTATTCGCCTCAAGCAAAACAAAGAAAAATTAACCTAAGGACTTAACTCACGTTCGTAGGAATTATGGTTGTTTTTAGCACATGTAACAAAGCCTTTAAACCCCTTAGTTCCCTCAAGTGGACGAATGAAGTTTCATGAGGGTTTTCAAAAGATATGTTTACAAAATCTTTAAAAGGAAAAAGAGAAAGCAAAATAGAATTTCATTATGGGTTAACAAACAAAATACTAATATATACAAATTGGCGAAAATTGTACACAATTAAATCACTCATATCACCCTTATAACTCAAGTATCAGTCTATACATAGGCACAATATACATATCAAGATTCTTAGTGTCCACTAATGACATCCAAACATCAACTTTTCACCATGCTATGCATCAAAGTTGTGAATCTATCCTAGTGCTCAGTGTGCAAATGTACCCTCATCCTAAGAGTTAGGCTTACCAAAATCCTACTCAATCCCACTTGACTAACACAAACTACATTATTGACTTACTAACTTAGAAAATAAGCTTTCCTAGTAGCAGTATTTAATCAAAGAGTAGCACGCAGAAGCGCATGCTTCAAAGGGGTGCTTGTCATTTCCAACTCTAAGACCTTTCTGACTCTGTTTTTATTTTATCTTTTTATTTTCAAATGTGTAGTGAAAGCAAAAACAAAGTAAGTATACACAAAGATAGGTTAGAGAATCTATCATGGAAGACTAAGATCCTAAGATAATGATTATATACAATGAGGATTGGAGTTTGTAGCTATTTATAATTGTAGCGGGGTAAGAATTGAGGCAAGGAGTAGCACACTTGGGACAAAGATCTATCATGCATATTGTGCCTTCATGCAACCTAACAACCAAGGTCCAAGGGGTCAAAGCCAATCCAATAGGAAAAAATTCATCAAAATAGCTGAAAACATACAATCTTTTTGGTTTTTAGGAAAACTTTTTCGTCCTTTTTTCTATTTCAAAAGTCTGAAGCATGGCTTCTCCTCCCCACCATCTAGGTCTCACAACGTGCTCATTGGGAGTTAAAGAGGCATCATACCAACAAAACATCTATCTATCTATCTATCTATCTATCTATCTATCTATCTATCTATTTATCTCTCTCTTTCTCTCTCTCTCTCTCTCTCTCTCTCTCTCTCTCTATATATATATATATATATATATATATATATCACAAACTTATTATGGGAAATATACAAAACATGAGACAAATAGGGGAAAAAAAGGATATACAAAAAATAAAAATAAAAAAAAAGAAAAGAGGGAACAAATTTACCATGTTAGGTGTTGGGTGCACCTAAACTATCACCTCCTCAAGATGGTGTTACAGGAGGTAGCAGGAGCATCAACCACTCCTCTTTATGACTCAATACTCATATCTCCTTCTTACATGCTAACAAAGCTCTTAATAGCTTATCATATGTTTGTGTATACAGCTCAACGTGATATAAGTAAGAGAATGCTAGTAAAAATATATCAAATATAAATAGTATCCTGTTAAACTCAGCAATAGCCTTAGGAAAATTAGTAAAATGATGGAATAAGTGTGAGCACATGATTTCCTTAGGCATGTCCTCTAGGTATACACAGTAAGAGTTAACTGAGGGATCATACCCCCTAAGATCTCCTAGTGACATATCTAATTTATGCACATGAGAGAGGGTGGTAGGGAATAAGTGAGATAGGGAAGGGACAAGGTTAAAGATACCAACAAGGATATGACCCACAAACTCAAGTCTAGGAAGGGCATTATCACTGCATGACTCCTTTAAAGGGGTCTCTTCTAACTATTCCTCAACCAAGGTGGGTTCTTTCGTCAACATAAAGATTAGCATCAACCCTAGAAGGCTTACCCATCTTGAGACCCATGTACTAAGCTAAAGGAATGGGAGAAACATGTAAGTTCAAGACACCATTAGTGGTGTTAGTCTTTAGTCATGCTAACTGAGGATGGAGCAAAAAGCAACAATGGACTCAAATGAACATCAATCCCTTCCTCTACGTATATCAAAGGCGTGTTAACTATGAAATCAGACCATGGGAAAAATGAAGACTTATCATCATCACACAAACTAATCTAAGGTTTGAAAGAAAGTACGATAAGGCCAGTCTCATATGAAGGAGGATACTCCCACAAGTAATTTTCAAACTTAGCATTGTACTTATTCATTGTCTCTATCATATTATTTAATCTAGCGAAACCTTCATCAGAAGTTATATAATAATAACAAGAATTTACATCATGATCAAAAGATTGGCAATTAGAGCATATAACATGAGCATAGTAATTATGCTTATGATAAGAAACCTTAAATTGATCAACATATGGAGATTAGGCATGCGCATCATATGGACTGGGGGAAAGGCACACAAAAGACTCATTGGCATTTGTAGATTGCCATTGATCCTAAGTCAAAGACTCAAAGAAATTCCACATTGCACCAACGTTTAAAGCACAAAGGCCACAACTTATAGACTTCAAGATGGCTTGGGTCTCATAAATTATACCCTCAAGCAGAACTTTTACATTTTTCATTTTTTATTCATGAAATACACATATTGAGCATGATAATCATTCAATCTAGATAAGTATTGCCAAAAAGGCTCATACTCTAACTGGAAAAAAAATGGAAAATAGGCTTTTTTTCAAACAATTAACTTTTTTAATTTTTGGGTATTTCTTCAAAATTCAAGCCTAGTCTTGAATTTTCAAATAAGCTTCTATATTAAAAAGCAAAAAATTCTTCGGTAACGACACCAAAAACACGTTGAGTTAAAACCACAAATGCATAACATAGTTGTAACTAGAAACCGGCAAGTATGAGTCATGTCAATAGGGAATTGTTTCCAACTACCAAAGTCAAATAAACCATTTCAAGATAGGCATAATAAAGGGTGATAGAAAGTAGAACCAAACTACTAAAACAAACAAAAAGGATTTTGATTATGGTTAAACCTATGATAAACCAACTAATTGAGGCAGTCCCTCACCTTCCTAAGTTTTGCTAACATCAAAAAATGATCAATTGCGCCATCAAAACTCACACACGCCCTCTTTCAAGAGTCAAAGGATAGTGTAATTGTTCTAACCACCTATTTCCATGAGGTTAGCCCAATTAAACTATAAGAAAGAGTAGTGACCTAGTTAGGATTCAGACTTTTGTCATGTCCAAACACTAGCTATCCCCCCTACCTATACTAGACAATCAACCTCACCTTTTAGCACAAGTCCGTTGCCCCAAAACATGGAAGAAACCTCTTTTCAACATTTCATCAAACACTTAGTGGACATAAGGGAAAACTCTATATTCAAGTATAAACAAGGAAGGCTAAGGTTTGAGCAAAACTAGCCATCTTAGGGGATAATCACAACCAAGGTCATAAATTCAAGCACAATTAAATATTAAAACACAAGCAAAGTGAAAAACTAATAAACTAGTAAACAAACTAACAAGCATGAACTTAGAGAGAGAGAGAGAGAGAGAGAGAGAGAGAGAGAGAGAGAGAGAGAGAAGAGAAGCATAGAATTGAATCTTGAAATCAACCCATCTTAAACAAAATATACAAAATTCAAGCTAATTTATTTACCCCCTAATGGGGTTTTGAAGAAGCTAACAATAATCCTAATCAAGCCCTAAAAGAACCAAGCAAAAGGCTCCCTCCAAAACAATTGTAGTTTGTACATAAACAATCATTGAAGGTTGGTTGGGTTGCATGATCGTGCAGCTTTGCATGGGCAGCTATGCAACTCTCTGGTTGTCATTGTCTAAGGAGATACACGACCATGCAACTCTGCGTGGGCAGTCACGCAAACTACCAACGTTTTAGTCGCTTTTAGAGATTTTACATGGCCTTGCAAATATGCATGGTAGGCTGTGTTGGACTCTTTTTCCTTAGATGATCACTTCATTTATCTCATTTCCTCTTCTTCGATCTTTTTACTGTTTTGAACTTAATTGTTGCCAACTTTTTGATTAGCATTATTTAATAGAAGATAAGCAAAAACTAAATAAAAATCCTAGAAAATACAATTTATGATAGGCAAAAACTAAATATATGAGGGCATAAATTATGATATTTTTTGACCGAACACTTTTCATCGAAAAATATGCTTTTGTCTTATCCTTGGCAAGTAGAAAACTTTATGCCTACTTTGAAGCTCATAAGACAATGGGCTTGACTGACTAGCTTTTGAAGAACATCTTTCAAAAACTGGACGCTTCAACAAGGTTGCTAGAAATGGAGGTAGGACTCTTCCCTGACGGAACTGAGTTCGAGGCCCGCTACGCTATGAAAGCCCAGGCCTTGGCTGATTTTTTGGCCAACACTTCCCACGAGGATATATCACACCCACCAGTTAGGGACACATGGAGCCTTTTTGTAGATATCTGCTTCACAAAGGATAATAGTAAGGCGTGGTTAATTATACAGACTCCCTAAGGAGAGAAACAAGAGCACGCCCTCAAGTTCATTTTAAGGCCTCTAACAACAAGCGGAGTACGGAGCCTTGATAGCAAGCATCGAATTATACTACACTATTGAAGTGAACATGGTATGCACCTACTCAGATTCTTAACTCGTCGTTAATCATCTCAAAGGGGACTATGAGACCAAGGTCAAGACAATGGCCGCATATGTCTGGTGGGGATGAGAAGCGAATAGTCACCTCTAGCTCTTCGAAATTGCCCACATCCCATGATCGAAAAGTTATGAGGCCAATGCCCTATCTAAATTGGCCAGTTCAGCCACAAATGGTAAGCCTAAGAAAATTCAATGGGAAATATGACTGGAAAGGACATAAACCTCTACGAGACCATGTGGGTTGATAGGAGTTCCACATGGATGGATCCCATCTCACATACGTGACAGATGGGACTCTTCCCCTAGATCCCAATGAGTTAGAGCATCTTAAGAAGTAGGTAAATGGTTCATCCTATATGACAACATTCTCTATTAGCATTCTTATGCTCGCCCACTCTTTGAGTGTGTCGCACTCGAAGAAGGACAGAAGATCTTTGAGGAAATCCATGAAGGAATTTGTAGTTTGTACTTCAGATGACGACCTTTATCTATCATGGCCTTTCGAACAGGCTATTACTAGCCATCCATGGGGGGAGGGGGGCTCTATGACCATGGTTAAAAGATGCAAAAGTGCAAAAAGTTCTCACTAGTCCAAAGGAAGCCCTTAACCCCGTTTACCTCTATCTTAAGCCCCCTTCTGTTCACCAATTGAAGAATGGACATACTTGGGTCATTCCCTAAGGCCATAGGTCAACTAAAGTAACTGTTTATCGCAATAGATTACTTCATCAAATGCGGCCATCACATCAGTCGGAGTAGGTGAGGGATGAAAGTTCATTGGGAAGAACATTATCACGAGATTCAATATCTCGCAAGCTATGATCTTTGATAGTGGTAATCAATTCAACACTGACAAGATGAAGAACTACTTAAAAGACTATGGTTGCTAGGCCTAGTCTACAGCAATCCCACACCCCTAGACTAATAGGCAAGCCGAGGCAACCAACCAGGTCATTTTGTCTGGCCTGCAAAATAAACTTGGCGATGCCAAAAATAGGCCGACGAGCTTCTAGGAGTATTGTTGTTCATTCTAATAACCAAGAAAACATCTATGGGTGAGACCCCCTTCAAGTTGGTGCATAGGTCTGAGGCCATACTTCCCATCGAAGTAGCTTTGCACACTCACTACATAATCACATTCTAGGAAGACCTCAACAACTCATCCTCAAGGGAGGCCCTCGACCTATTGGCCTCTGTTTGAGGTGACATCTGCTTACAGGAGGCACTCTATAAACTTTGGATAGCCTAGCTATACAACTAGAAGGTTAAGAAATAACCTCTATAAATGGGCGGCCTGGTGTTGAGGAAGACTAAAGCCATAGCCAAGGCCCATGACCATGGCAAGTTATCTACCAACTAGGAAGGACCATATGCAATACGTCAACAAGTTCGCCCTGGGACGTACCGACTCAAAGCATTTTAAGGAAGAGAAATCCCCTGAACTTAGCACAATGATAACCTAAAGAAGTATTTCATTTAAGAACGAGCAGCACATTTCTCCTTTTTATCTTTTTAATACTTCTTGTCAAGAAGCATTGTAAGAAGTACCCTATGTAAGGACTTTTTCATAATTAATGAATGAGAATTTCGGTGTTAATCTTTTGTTTAGTGTTAAGTTTGTGGAAAAAGGTGATAGTTATTATGCTAGAATAGGAATTATAAAGTAGAAAGTCAACATTAAGCACAGAATCAAAGAAACTAACAACATAAGCATCTGAAACAATCGCGAATTTCATTACATGGAAAAAAGTTTTACAAACTGTATGTGGCCTCAAAAGTGGCCAGCGGAACATTAAGAGAAGAGGAGAACAAGATTTGAGGATGGTTGCCTTGGTCAGCGTTGTCATCGTATTCGTGATCAAAGTCGCCATAGTCCTTGTCATTTGCCCTATTACAACGCCACTATGTTGTGAGAGTCGGCCTAATCCTCGCCATTCGACTCCTCAAACTGGAACAACACATCCTTAGGGTTGTGGTCACCTATTGGGACTACAAGTGATCCTCAACACATCTAAACAAATGCCTCGAAGTTCCCCGTCTTGTCCTTGAAGTCAGAGAAGAGTAGCTTGGCAAGTTCACAGAAGATTCTAGTGCTCATTCACCCCTTGGGCATGACCGCAACTCTTAACCTCTTTGGCTTCTTCCTTAGCAGTGAACCTTTCAGCCTCTACCTGCTTTGCCATGCTTTTAAGGTGTTGGTGTAGCTCGCCTCTCTTTCTCCCACTTATTCTTTTCTTTCTTCAGCTCCTTGTAATGCTTTTGATGCTTCAAAGAGGAACACTTTGCTTTTTTGTTTTCTCCTCTTTGAGAACATTGATTTTCTCCTCCTATTGAGTAACAAGAAGGGTTGTCTTTATAGCCTTCATTATCGGCAAAGGCTTGAAGCAACAATATATGAAGATGAGTTAACTAAATCTTAAGTTGAAGAAAGTTAAGACAAGAGTTAAAACCTAATGGTCACCTCAGTAATGACCACCTGCTCCTACATGGCTAGAAGGGCATTGGGGGTACTTGATGGAGCAACGTCCCATGATCAAGCTAGCGTTTTCACCAGCTTAAACTTGACATAAGTGTTTACTTGAAGAAACAAGATAGCTTTAGAAAATCTCTGGGGGTAGGGCTCCGTAATAACCTATTGATGGGTCATCTTATGACTCCCTTGGGAGCTACTACAGGGGGAGGGCACGGACACTCCCCCAAGCCAGACTATTACATAGCCAGTGAAGGTGTGCCCTTCTCTAGAGACCTACTAGTGTAGGCGGCCTTCTCGATGGGTCCCTGACCTGAAGTGCACTCCCTAGATCATAGACGTTTCCTGGCTATGTTGAAGGGGCACAGTAATGGTAGGGATGAGAGGACGACTTGTTCTCAATACAATCTTCGCCTACACCCCAAGTTAAAATCACACCATCTTTAAAAAATAATAAAGAAAGGAAAAGCTAAAGGATAAGAAAGCAAATGCCAATTAGTACATTTTATAAGCTTGGGCCTTAGCTCGACGATGCTACTCCTTTTCAACCTCCTGATCCCTCTCCCCATGGACCTCCTTCAAGATCGCGTCACTGAACCTTATCTGCTTCACTCAGGACTCATCTGCAAAGGAAAAAAATGCAGTCACGTTAGTTCCATAATGAAGTAGGAAGCTAGGGGAATGGACGGTACCTTTGGAAAGACTCTTAATAGTTGTCAACCTCATGGCCACCAAGAAATTATCATTCTTAAGGTAAGCTAGCTTTAGGAGCTAGTTTAATGGCTCCTTTTTGCTAGATTTAATCTTATCCCTTTTCCAGCACGACAGCCATAAATGAAGGGAGCGAACAAGGTTGATCGATCGAACGTACAGCATACTGAAAGTAGTTGATGGCTTTTTGCTCATAGCCATTGGGGGCTAAAACGGTTTCCTTATAGGCTTGTCGTTATTCCAATAAAGGATATCCTAACCACCTTCAATCTTTACAAAAAGGAAGTCATACTTCTAGTTCTTTAACATAGAATTTTTTTGATGGCCGATATGAAGCACTTCTTATTATTAAAAGAATACCATCTATTATCTCCTGCCTTGCCGAGAACCTTTTGTGGAGTGTGTATTTGGGTGAAAGCATGGCATGTACACTCGAGGCACCCTAGTTCATAGAATGCAATAAAGGAACAAATGAAATGCCAAGATGTTGGCACTATTTGGGCAATGGCCAATTTACACTCCTTGCATATCTCATTTAATTACCCAGTGCAAGGAGAGGTAATGGTCATAATCTAAGGTTGTCAGATATATGGTGATGCAATGAGGGGCTAACCTCTTTACTGTGTTATCTACGTTAGGAATTACGAAGGAATAATGAGAATGAAGGGAATACTTAATTGCAAGAGTAGTGGAGTTAAGCCTATCCACTAGCTTTAGGTTGAGGAAGTGCTAGGTCGAGCCATTGTTTGGATCTGATCGAATGGGAGCACTCGAAAAGGAAGTCCCGATCGCCACAACCTCTTCCCTTGACCCTCGTTATAGGCTTATAGCTCATTTCATTGGAGTCTTGGCCTGAGGAACCTGCTTCCTCGCTCCTGTCTTAGGAATGAGAAGAAGAAGAGGATTTACCTTCCAAAACACCTTCAACCATTATCTCTTCCACGGTCTTCGAGCAAGCACTTTGTCTTGTTCTTGCCATCTTGCGTTTTTGAAAATCATGCATAAAATTGGCGACAACTGAGATTTCCTATGGATAAGCAACATGTTCCTCAATGCTTAATATACTAAGGTTGGAGAAACGTTTGTAGCTATAGCATGAGTTTTTAGGCATCCCATAAATAAGGATTTACATGGGATGGTTTTGGGTTCCCTGTGCTTATTCATGATAGGGAAGAATAAGACAATGCAACCGCCAATCATGGCTGAGAGATTAGGAAATACAGGGTTGTAGATGCCTAAAATGGCGTCTTATTTTTAATTTTCCTATAAGAAAACTATGCCCCAACCTTTGGGGGACTTAGCTGAGTGATGCCTTTCTTCGAGTCTGAAAAGAAAAACAAAAGAGCCCAAGAAGCCCAAATAGACCTAAATTAACAGTATTCAGCGTCCAATTGAGATCCATTCTAGGGCACATCAAATTATTAAGTTTGAATATTAATATTATTAATTAAATAGGCTTCCTAGTGACATATTACGCACCAAAATTTGATAAGTAAGAGAAAAGATATAAGTTGATTACTAAGAAGTGTCCTGAAAAATGAAACATGTACACTATTTCACTTGTATCTTTTTCCACATTTATAAGAAATTTATTAATTTAGTGTCATTAAAAAATATATTCAATAAGCTTTCAATG
>JACYFF010031959.1:90135787-90145803 GCA_017589665.1 Selenicereus undatus
GAAGATTGGATTGCCGCTCACCTTGTTGCTCCTCCATTGGTGCATCAATTAAGATTTGATTTTTTATATTAAATAGCGCACGCCATCAATGATGACTGATGGTGATGTGATGCACTCTTTCATATTACTGTACTTCAATCTCAAATCTGGATCATCAATTTGGGCCTATAAAGTCAAGATGGTCCCCACACTAGGGTTCTCAGGGGCCTTCAAAAACCTTTTTGAAGTAATCAATCGTCGCTTTCGGTTGTCCCTGTTTATTGCTGGTTCGCTTTAAAAACTAGACTTGGTTTGTTTTATTTTCGTTATTTTAATCCTATTTTAAATTTTTACGCTTTATTTCAGTATTTTCATCTTATTTTAAATTTTAAATTTTTAATCTTTATTTTTATTTTTATTTTTATTTTATTTTTTGGCAGAATGATTTTGGATCTGAAACAGTATCATTGTCAGGACCAAGATTTAGGCCCAACACTGGCCTAAGAACTCGACCGAGTTCGTACGCTGTAATCTGGTCCAAGCCTTTAATATGGATCATAATAGTAGTGACTACCTGATCAAGAACCTAGACAACCATCAGGCCCATTGTACGAGAACCTGACTGGGATTTTTGCAGTTTGGGCTTGAGTCAAAATTTACAAAGGCAGAAGTCAATTGTGGGCCATTATGGAACTCGGTCGGTACCCTACGGAGTATTGTCAAGCTTGTCGAGAGTTACAAATTTAACCACTACTTTGGTTATTAAATACTTTTCATAAAATAGGGAAGTAGGGATCGATCCACGAGGAAAGATTGTTGTAAAAGGCTAGCTTAATCCTAAATGATTTTACTAATCCAATTTATTAAGTCTAATCTTAATAATTCTAAAATAATTAAAATCAAACAAATAAAAATCTAAAATAATACACAATGATGCTCCTAAATATTCTAAATCATATTCTGGAAATAAAACAGTAAAAAGATTCCCTAAATAATTTAGAAAAATAAAAACAGAATAGTAACTAAAATTCTAATTAAAAATCAATAACAGCAAATAATAGTCAGAAAATAAATAGTAAAAGAAAATCAAACAGTAACCCTAAAATATTATTCTTCAGGTCTATAAGCTTATAAATTCTAAATTGTATCTAATTAATTTCAAAAAAAAATCAGATCAGAAAATTAGCACAGAATATCAAGCAAAATAATAAATCTGCAATTAGAAATAAAATAATCTGCATTAATCTAAATACGAAAATAATTAAGAAAATTACCCTAATTCTAGGACACAATTTTCTGGACTTAACAATACCTAATAAATGTGAATTAACAATTAAAATCGAAATTTTCAAAATTAATAACCTAAAAACCTGCACATATCAATTTCACAAAATAATTCTGAAAAATTATCAAATATCCTCCAAAAATTATGAAATTAAATATGGACAGACTAGGACACTCTATAAACTCTAGGAACTTATAAAAGTAGAAAAATAATCAAAATAACTATTTTTAGTCTAATTTCTAACAAACCGATAATTAAATACTAAAACTACTCTAAAAAATCAATCAAAATAACAAACCGATAAATCAATCAAAAATTATAACCACTCTAAAAATCAGAATCTAAGCTATCTAAAATTACCTAGACACTCTTAAAAGACTATACTTTCGGGGGGTCAATTGAAATTATATTGAAGCTAATAAAATTAGAACAAAAATTAACAAACTAATCAAATTAACTCTAAGCAACAAATAATGATCAAAAGTATTCAAATTAACTCTAAGCAACAAATAATCTCAATCCACCATGCAAATTAATATTTATCATTAACACACAAGTTAATTTCTTTCATGAATTAAACTGTAGAAGATATCCACCAACGGTTCTTCCCCATTTTTCCTTAGATTTTAGTTTACTTAGGTTCAGCCCTAATATAAACCCTACTAATTTGATAATCTTTACACCAGCGAAAAAATTTAACCAGATTAGAGCATTAAGAATTAGAAAAACATCATTTAACACTTTGTAACTAATTTACCAACAAATCGATTTAACAAAGATCTAAAGCGATTACCTAATTAAAAGAGATAGGTTTGAGCCATCCATGATTAATTAGGGTGATACCTAAGCATAAAAGACTATAACCTTCATGTATTATAGTCTTCTAAACTATCAATTGAAATTGTATTTAATCAACTAGCATGCATTCTAATCGATTTAACACAAATTTCATAAACGATAAACGCTAATCGCTAAAGAATCATGAATATGGATCAACTAGGCAATAAAGCATAAGACTTGTTTCAAAATTTTTAGCATGGTTTCAAGTAGATTATACTAAGCATAAAAAATGACTCACTCATATTAAACATAACATTACAATTAACCAAAGGATTCACGTTTAATAATAAACTAAACAAACAAACAAAAAGGAATAAAGGAGCTAAAATTGAAATAAAATAAAAAAACGGGGGTAGCACTACTTGTACATCACGGCTTCGAGGCAATAAAAAAATTATGATGATGAAGTTGGGTGATGGTGTGGTTGATGATGAAAGATGGTGATGATAGTATGAAGATAATGTTGATGGTGAAGAAGATGGGGTGGTGTGGAGGAGAAGATGGTGAGGGATGATTTTATGGTGAGGGGTGAAGAGGTTGATGAAGGTGATGCGTGGGGATTATCAAGTTGCAGCCGTGGTGAATGGTTTTTGGAAGGAGAAGAAGGTGGAGTGTGATGATGGGGCTGAAGGGGATGCCGTCGCTGATGATGAAGGTAGTGGTCGTGGGGATGAGGTAGATAGGTTATGCTGCCATGGGTTATTTATGGAGGTGAGGATTATGATGAATATATAATGATGATGGTGAGGCTAGGGTTAGTGACGTAGGGTTTCCTTCTTCCTTTCTTCCTTAGACTTCTTCTTTCTCAAGACTTATAACTTTTTACCAACTCTTAAAACCCTAGCCCAATTAAATAATTAAGGAAATAATATTCTCCATAATTATTATTTTTGGACCGTCTTTATAGCCAAGCGTGTAAAACCCGAGCTTCGACGTCCTCTCTTCTCCTCTTTATTAAATTAATGCTAACCCTGAAAAATACATAAAATAAAACAAATTAGATGAAATAATATATATAATATAATTGAAATAATTATAAAAATAATGCATGATTTTTGGCTTAACAAGTATAGTTGCATTTAACTGAGTCTAGACTTAGGAGAAAAGCGTATAGGTCAGGTTGTCAGTCCAAGGGGCCCAACAAGGAACCCATCCAGTATCTTGCAGGCGGGTCTAATATAGTTAGTTTGCTTTAGAGACAACTACAAGTAAGCATTCATAGCATAAACTCAGTGCTCTGGGCTCTCACATATGGTCTTTATTCATGGGTTGACATAGTGTATTTAGGGTCTCAGTACATCAGCATTAGGATACTTGGGCCCAAAGAGTTATGCATCATTTGGCCTCATCATGCATAGTTCATGAGTTCATTTAGGTCTAAAGTCTATAATGGTGCCTATTAGACCTCTAAAGCCTTAATCTTCTAAGTTGTATGCAATCATGCATCATATTCATAATGCATGAGTCCAATTAACGCCTATATATTTGATTCATGAGCAAGTTCCTTGTCCTTCCATCATGCATCCATTCCATATGTTTAGGATCCCTATATGAGCCCACTTAGATCCATCCACATGCTTAAACTAACCCATTTTAGGCAAACAAAACCAAGGTTAGCTAAATCTAATATCTTAACCCCATTTATTCCCATCCTAGCCTAAAGTCATTAATCACTTCCTTCAATCCATAGTTAGTGTTGTTGACCTTTCATTTCCACTATTCATACCAACAACTTTCAACTCCTCTCACCTCATAAATCACAATAGGCAAGACCAAGAAGACATATGAGTTGAGTTCATCAACTAGGAGACTTCTATCTCAAGAGCAGTCTGAAGACAATCTACCTACCACGTCATAGTCAAGGTTGAGATCCCAGTCAAAGTCCAATCCCCCACCAATTCCAATGGTTGGGAATAACGAGATCGCATAAATTATAAAGATGTTAGAAAGGATGTAAACTAGAATAAAGGAGATCGAAAATAAGATGGAACTGACGGTCATTACACTCCAAATGCTCATCAAGGGAACCCTATAGGAAAACGGTGAGAACCCTCGCAACAAAGAAGAGAAAAATGATGGAAAGGGAGAGCCGGATAATAAGGAGAAGGAAAAAAAAAGGGAAAAAGAGAGCATACATCACATAGAGTAGCTGCCTAACGAATCTACAATGTTTAATAATTTCTTTGATGATTATGCGGGAATCACTTCAATTCCAAAACGGAGTTAACTCCAACGTTCATTATGCCAGATATCAAGTTCCATGGAATTGAAAATCCTTAACATCTTATGAAGAACTTTATTAGTACAATGACTCTAAAAGGGATTGACAAGGACATGTTTCATATCATATTCCTTGGACTTTTAACATGATTTGATGAGGTGGTACAATACTGTTGACCCACGAAAGGTCACAAACTGGGATAATCTTTGTAAGAAATTTCTACATCAGTATTCATATAATAGTGACCTACCGATCGCACTCAAAGACTTAAGCTAATCAAATGAGAAGAAAATGAAGGGTTTTTTTATTACCTTGGTAGATAGAGGGCGAAGGCTGCTCAAATGGTGGATTGACCATCGGAAGCTGATCAAGTGAGATTATTAATCAGGAACCTCCAACCCATTTATAGAACACATACGGTTCATACCATTTGAGAATTTCACAACATTAAGGAATGTCGGCATGTTTGTGGAAGAAGAGCTAGCTAGGAAAACACCCACCAAAGCCACCAACACTTGGAAGGGCAACTATCAGAACAGGGATAAGAAAGACAATCGCTCCACAAGGAAAGAGGTGCATGCTCCAGACCGCTAGACCAAATACACCCCTTTTAGAACTATGTATACTCGAACACTAGAATGATTGCTTTCTAAGAATATGATCAACCTGCTACCAGTTAAACCGAAGATGAAAAACACATGGAATCCTAGAGTTGCTTTCTAAGAATATGAAAATATCATTGAACAAGGGGCCATAACATTGAGGATTGATAGGGCTTCAAGAATAAGTTGGAAAGCAGGTTCAAGTCAATATAGCTTCCTCTACCTAGAGTTGCTTAAACACCGAACAATGACAACAACTTGTTTAGATTTGTATTATAGTATTTTAACCATTTCAGATCACCAAAGAGAAGAGTGGGATCCATCTATCTACATAGAAACTATAGATGGATTTGTAGATAGATGGATCCAAATATAAGGTCCATATACCCTTGTATGTCCATGAGGCAACTATAAATGAAAGCATCACACAAGAGGCCTTAAATTCTATTGAATTTAAAAGATATGATGTGTCCTAAACCCATAGTCATGTGTTAAGTCATAAAGTTGTCTGCTTTCTTTTCCATCGTAAATTCAAGTCTGACGTAGCCTTGATTTATTAATAAAGTCGTCTCCTCCCTTAGTTCTTTCGTATATTCTTATATTCTTTTTTATGGAGTGCTTTTGTCTTATGGATAAGTTGTAACATGTATTAATACCTTTATTAAATCTGATAAGTTACCACTTCGAACCCTTTCGAGCCTTCAATTGAGCCTATATCTTTCATAGACACATCTGACCTAACCAAAGTCATGAATGATATCAAAATCAGCAATCAAAAATAAGAGAGCCCAAACTAAACGGTCTCATCCAAGGACAAAAAAACCAACCAAAAAGGAAAAGAAAAGAACATAAAAACAGAGAAGCAATCTTTTTTTAAAAAACAAAAGAGTTCGAAAAGAAGAAGAACAAAGAAAGAAAGAATTGCAAATATGCACTAATCTTATCACCTAAACACACTTGGGAATTTCATAAGGACTATGTTTGAGCCTTGACGCTAATTCCCTTGCTCTGGTACACTACACCTAAAGCCTACCTTAAAAAGTCCTCCAGGAGGCATCCATCCTTTAAGCTGCATGTTCTTATTTTCGAACTACGATAGGTCTGATTCCACATTGGACACGTAGGTAACCTCAAAAGAGGCCCCGCCATGAAGATTCATTTCCATTAGATCCTTTGGTCTCTAAAAAAGGGGAGAAAAGAAAAGAGTGGCTCATCCGAAAACCTAAAAAGGTAGGCCATGCAAAAGGAAAGCAGAAATAAAACATTGGTTTTTAAGGACAAAGGAGTATTCTATTGACTACTCCCATTTAATTAGACTTGGACAAACTATTCACCCACTTTACCACTACTTCTAAATCTTCACAGTCTCTATTCTCACATTCATTCCAAAATTCAAGACTCTTGGTCTCAACCATGACAAATTCAAGAGTGGATGCTTATTCTGTATCCTCATCCTTCCTTGGGTACTCACCTATCATTCAAGAAAGATAGCTCCCCTGCATTTTCCTATAGAATTAAGGCTTCCATCATGGTAAACAATTCGTGAAAAGATGATAATCATATTCTTTATTCTAAACTAGAGGCAACTCTGGGCAGCACCAACAAAGGCATTTTTGTGTATCATATCCCTACACAACTAGGGTTTACCAACTAGTAAATATTTTCCAACATAGAAAGGATCACATTTATTCTATTGGAGTGGGGGCTACTCCAATTAAAACTAACAAAAACGTCTTTAGCTATCACTATCCTTGCATATCTAGGGCCTCTGTTACAATAAACATAAATTGGGGGCTTCTTCAGAACAAGAGCACTTTAATGCAAAATTAAAGGTTACTCCTCCATTAAAAGAAAGATTGTCTATCCCGGGCAACCTATATCTCATGACCTTGCCTAACCTAGTGATCACTCAACTTTTTATCCCTTCTCTTATGATATTTTACAACCTAACACCACTGTGTCTAATCCATCAGTCTCTTGTGCGTTACCCAAACTTAGACTGAGACCTTCACGTACATGCATATGAGATCAGGTCATCACATGTCTGCATTATCAGCATAATTGAGTCTATATGGTCATCATGTATACATAGTCTCATTTAGGCTACTAAGTTCAACTGTATTTATACATGGGTCATTAGCCTATTTACTAGAACACCCTTTGCCTTGATCACTTGGGAACCGTGGATCAAAGAGATACACATTTATACATGACAACAATCCTATATGAAAGGTACAACCCTGGTACACCATAAACCTACATTAAAGATTTGTAATATTGCATTAACAATTGTCATAGACATCTATACTTTGACTATCGCATTAATCAGGATTAGCCGAACTGGGGGCTCTAAGTGAGCTTTACACAAGTACCATCACCTTTATATTAAAGGAGCAACTCACCAACATCCTTATAGAAAGGATGCTAACCAAACTTCAAGTTGTCATGCTCCTGCAAGAAGAAAATGACATCAAAGCTAACCAATAAAAATTCAAATTGCGAGCCTTGGGCATTCAACACTTGACTGCATAGGCTTTTACGCCACTAAGTTCATGGGGATCTGGCTATATGTCTTCAGACTCAAACTCTACCAAGATCACAGGGATCTGGCTACATATCTTCACACTTCCATGCCACCAAGTTTATAGGGATCTGCGATCAAGTTCACATGGATCTAGCTACAAGTCCTTAGGCTCAAACACACCAAGTTCATAGGGATCTAACTACAGGTCTTCAGGTTCTCACTCCACCAAATCTAACACTGCTAGACTAGTGAAAGGTTCACTGGATTGATGAAAGGTCAAAATCAAGAACTGGTAGACTGGTGAAGGCCAAGAGCCTTTAGACTGGCACAAGGTTCATATCAACATCCACTAGATCGACGAAAGGTTGATATCAAGTCCTTTAGTCCAGCAAAAGGTCCACTAAGGGCCTGTTCTATTTCACGATAACATACAACTATAAGTTGTCAAAAAACGTAAGGAGCTATAAGGAGTTGTAAGAATGTGTAACAAGCCGTAAGAAGATGTAAGAAGTTGTAAGAAGATGCAAGGAGTTGTAAGAAGATGTAAGGAGCTGTAATGAGCTGTAAGAACAGATATAAGAAGTTGTTGAATTATTGAAGAGTTATATAGTATAATTTGTGACAATTATGATATATTATTCATATTTACGACTAAAACTTGATACCATAAGTAAACAAAATATTTCTTAATATAATTGAAATGAAATATGTTTATTTTACAATGAATGCTTTGGATGAGAAATAATAATGTTAAAATAATAAACTTATTGAAAATAAACCATTAACTAAGTTAATTACATAATAATAAAATATATTAAACCCCATAAATTTTGTCAAGAAAATTTCGTACACTTGAGGTGATTTTTTATATTTACATTAGTTTGATCCAATAAGCAAAGTATAACCAAAAAAATTTTTTTTAACAAAATTGAATACAACTCTTAAAATAAAATTCTATTTTAAGTAAACAATTTTAAATGTAAATGTATGGTCAATATTGTTACCAAGAAATTTTATCAATAAATCCTTAAAACATTATTCAGCAATGCTTAAAATACGAAAACTGTATTGTCATATTAAACAACCAAAAATTAAAAATTACACTTCCAAAATTTGATTATTCTGCATAACAAGTACATATCAATCTCAGTAAGGGGACCAACTTAAGGATGAAATAGTTGTAATGGTTTCGTCGCATACAGTTTGACAATCTTCATATATACTTCAGACTTAAACATGAACAAAAGCTTTGTATTATAATCTTAAAAGTAAAGTCACTTATTCCCTACATAATAACATATATTGTTCATCCAAAACTCAAATATAAGTTACGTCATTATATTATTTTTTTTTGTTTATGTAAATATTGTATTCATAAGATATTTACAAATTTTGTATATTGGTAGCATAATTAAAAAAATATACATATTTATGTAATTAAAATAAATCTATATGGGTTGTAAGAAGATGTAAGAAGATGTAAGGATTATGTTAAGAATATAAAGAGTTGTAAGGAGTTGTAAGAAACTGTAGGGAAATATAAGCTTTTAGCTAAATCCTCAAAACACGAAATAGAACATTCCCTAAATTGGTAAAAGGTTACCATCAAAATCCACTAGCTCCTAGCACAATGGAACATTTCAACGACATCGCTGGCTCCTAGTACAATGGGACATTTCAACAACACCATAGGCTCACGGCACAATAGAACACTTTAATAACTTTGTTGTCTCCCGACACAATGGGACAACCACTAACTCCCGACACAATGAGACATTTCGATAACATTATTGGTTCCTGGCACAATAGGACATTATCAACCATTCCCATGGGGAAACTTGGTCAGCGCAAAATCTCAGAACGCTCAGCAGCCAGGGTTGGATTTCACATCACTGGCCACCATCAGGACGATAGTTGGTGGATGCCAAATCTCAGAACCCTTGGTGGCTAGGTTTGGATTTCATATCATCGCCGATCATCACAGGAAAGTTAGCGGACGCCAAATCTCACGAAGCTTAGCAGCTAGGTTTGGATTTCACATCATCAGCTGCCATCATGATAGAAGTTGGTGGGCACCGAGTCTCAGGACCCTCATATGCTAGGCTTAGGTATCACATCAACACAGCCAAGCAGGCAGTTACAAGTGAAGACCATTACTTTGACCTTCACCTTACTCAGACTCGATCAAAGTGGGAGTTACCTATAGACCCTAAAAATGGCATTTTATTTTAATTTTCCGATGATGAAATTATGCCCCAACCTATGTGTTTGGAGTTCCAATAGAGTGATGCCTTTCTTAAGTCTGAAAGAAAAACAAAGACAGAAAAACAAAAGAAACCAAGAAGCTCAAGAGGCCCAAATTGATAGTGTTCAGCGTCCAGTTAAGATCCATTCTAGGGCATATCAAATCATTAAGCTTAAATATTAATATTATTCATTGAATAAGCTTTCTGATGACATATTACACACCAAAATTCGATAACCAAGGGAAAATATATAAGTCGATTACGAAGACATGTGGTGAAAAATGACATATGTACACTATTTCACTTATATCTTTTTCCA
>JACYFF010031959.1:90145903-90160026 GCA_017589665.1 Selenicereus undatus
TGTCATTAAAAAATATATTCAATAAGCTTTCAATGAAAAAAAGAATCGGTCAAAAGCGGAGATCGGATGTGAAAGTTATGGAAAAGCAAAATTATGATGTCTGCAGCCCCCGAACTCAACCAGTTCATTTAATAGGAACTCGGTTGGTTCGTCAAGTCCCTAATCTACAAGCTCTTGTGCATAAGTGTTGATTAATTAGTCCAAGTTCTTGTTGGATTAACTCACCATATTTAATTAATAAGAGTCTCATCTGAATTAATTTCACTCACTTAGATTAACCTTAATAGCATTAGGAATAAGTCTCCTTTTTCTAAACCGATTCAAACTATCCCTTCAACCATTATAAATAGGGGTGCCCCCTAAGGTTAAAGGCAACAATAAGCCATTAGTTTTGCATTAGCTAGACACCAGAAATTATCATTATGGGAGAATTGAAAAAATAGCGAGAGATTTCTAGCAGAATAATTCTAGAAATTAGGGAGGCAAAATCCTGAGTGATAAATCTAGAGCATTGTGAAGGAGAGATTAGTTTGATCATTAAAAAAGCATCACTTTTCTAAGTTCCCAGGTACATCAAAAGGGTTACCTAATGGCCTAATCTCAATCCTCCCTCTATCCTTTTGCCTTATTTCTATTTATGATTTAAGGTTTCAAGTTACCAAAGATGCAATCTTTAGATAGTTCTCCACCCGTAATAATTGTTCACTTTATTTTGGACTAAAAATCGTATCTTTTTACCTTATTTAATGTGGTTCATACTAATCAGTTGCATGACTGTTTGAAACTGTAATTAAGATATGATTTCCCATATTGAATAAGAGAGGCCGTCAACGATGACCGACAGTAACGTGATGCACTCTATCATATCAACGTAACATCACCCTCATATTTGGATCCTCCATTCGAGCCTATGGAGTCAAGATGGTCCCCACACTAGAGATTGCTCGACTACCTTTCAAAAATCTTTTTGAAGTGAACAAGTTGTCCCTGTCAGTGTCCCTTTCAGTTGTCCCTATGGTTTGTGGTTCTCTTCGAAAAGTAGACCTGACTTATAAGTTTTTCCTAAAACTCACTAGCGACTCTATTAATCTATTTTATTACTTTCACTGGCTTGTGGCGACGGCCGTGAATCTTATTTAGATGTCATACTCTGCATAGTAGTCTCGTACCTTGGCAGTATCCAACTGACAGGCATTATCAAAAGTCATTGTCCTTTGAACACCAAACCCTGTGATACTTTTTTTTTTCCATTATGAACTTCCAAACTTCCCTCTCAATAATGGACACCAGTACTTCTGTTTCTACCCACTGGGTAAAGTAATCCACAACCACATAAAGAAACTTACTCTAGCCTGTTGCCTTTGGGAAAGAACGTAGTATGTCCATGCCCCCACTTTGCAAAAGGCAATGCGGAATGCATCATAGCCAGAGGGGTGGATGGCTGGTGGTGTAGGAGGCAAATCGTTGGCATTTGTCGCGTTTTCTTACCATCTCTATCACTTTCGATCGAAATGTTGGCTAGTATTACCCCGTCCTCAATGCCTTTGTGGCAAGGTGTTGGGCCCCAATGTGTAAGCCACATTCTTCTTCACGTATCTCTGCCAAGATTCTTTTGCCCTCTTCCGGTATAGTGCATCTTAGGAGAGGGAGCAAGAAGGATTTCTTATAGACGAGTCCTTTGCATAAAAAGAACCATTTGAATCTCTTCTTGATATGATCAACATTTCTCATATCTCATAGGAGGGTTTCATCATGCAAATATCTTATAAGGGGGCTTAGGGGCTCCATCCTTTGTCTTACTGTAGTCATTCTAACAGCTCTTTAGCATCAACTACTTGTTCTTGTAAGATTTCCCAATGGATGCTTTTTGAATGGCCTCTCGGAGAAGATTTGCTTCGACAAGGCATTAGCTTCTCCATTTTTCAATTGGGGCATATGCTCGATTTCGAACTTCTTGAATATGGAGGACTTTTCCTTCACTTTAGCTAAGTAGAAAACCATGGATAGATCATGAGCTTCGTATTCCCCCTTCACTTAACTCACCACCAGTTAGGAGTCGGAGAAGGCTTTTGGGCATCCTTCCCTATTGAATTAAAAATCTCCATGACAGCCAATAGGGCTTAGTACTCAGCTTCATTGTTAGATGTCTTGAACATGAATTTCAGTGTATGTTCGTATGTGCGTCCTTCAAAAGACACCACAATTAACCCCGTTCCACTTCCCTTATTAGTTACTGATCCATTAACATATAGTATCCATGACTTTGTTATTCGTTGTCCTTAACGAATCCGAAAATAAGCACTTTGCAATGAAATTGGCAAGGGCTTGAGCCTTGATTGCTCTTTTAGGTTCATAGTTAATTCCATAGGGGGCTAACTTGATAACCCTCTTCAACATTCTTCTAGAGCTTCCATACCACTCGAGAGTGTTCCGCAAGGGTTGGTCGATTAACATAGTGATACAATGAGATTCAAAGTAAGGGTGTAACTTCTAACTTGCAATCAACAAGGCGTATGTAAACTTCTCAATGAGTAGGTAGCGCTGCTCTGCTCCTACTAGACATGGCTCACATAGTAGACTAGGAGTTGTTGTCCATCCCTTTCAGCTAGCAGAACAACACTAACATATGGTCAGACACGATAAGGTATGCCAACAACAACTCTCCAGTGTTGGGACTCACCATCCAAGGGAGTCTTTCTAAGTACTCTTTAAGGCTTCGAAAGGCTTGTTCAGCCTCATCATCCCATCCAAATTATGTCTTTTTCTTTAGCACTTTAAAGAAAGGAAGACACTTACCCACTGATCTTAACATGAATCTCCCAAGTGTGGCTATGCTGTCGATCAACTTTTGCACTTCTTTCATAGTTAGCGGAGACTTCATGTTATGCATAGTCTTGACCTTATCTAGATTTGCCTCAATTCCTCTCTCAAAGATCATGTAACCCAAGAATTTTCCAATTCTGACTCTTAAAGCACACTTTCTTGGGTTAAGCTTCATTCTATAATGCCTAAGTATCTTGAAAATCTCATCTAAGTCTTTCAAATGATTGATTTCCTTTACACTCTTAGTGATCATGTCGTCTATCATATCTCTATGAGTGTTGCAAAGATTTTTTAACAAGCCGTTAGTAGGTGGCTCTAGCATTCTTCAAGCCAAACAACATCATATTGTAACAGTATAAGCCAGTATCGATAATGAAAGCTATTTTTTCTTGATCTTCCTTGGCCAAAGGGATCCGATGATACCTAAAAAGGCATTCATGAAGCTAAGGAGTTCATGGCCAGTTGTGGAATCGATTAACTTGTCTATCTTCAGAGTGGGTAGCTACCTTTGGGGCATGCCTTGCTGAAATCGGTGTAGTTAATACACATTCTCCATGTTCCGTTAAGTTTCTTCAATAAGATGACATTTGATACGCATTTGGGGTACTAACGTTCTCTTATAAACCCTACTTCTAAGAGCTTTTAGACCTCAGCTGCCATGACCGCACTCTTCTCCACCCTTAAGTTCGTTTGTTCTTGAATGACCAGTTTGTGGCTCAGATCACAATTACCTTGTGTTCCATCACATCATGAGCCATCCTCGATATTTCGAAAGGGTTAAATGCAAATATATCCTTGTATCGCTCCAAGAGTTAAGCGATTCCATTCCTTATCATGGGGTTAAGGTCTTTTTCAATCTGAACGGTCTGTTCTAGACATTTTGGGTCCAAAGGGATAGGAACCACGTCACAACTTGGTTCCAAACAGGGCCTTACGTGCTCTTCTGCTGAGATAAAAAGTTATCACCATTGCCTTTACGACTACCTTTTTTCTAAATTTGTTTTACGGGGATGTCTTACCCAACAGAGGTTCTTCCTTCCTTCTTAAAGACTTTAAACTCACGTAATAGCATTCCCTCGTCATCTTTTGGTCTCCACAAAGTTTTCCCACCTTATCGTCATCTAGTTCAAACTGAATAAGTAAAAAGGTAGGGTGCCATTATTGCTTTGATGGTGTTAAGGGTCGGACGACCTAGGATGACGTTGTACACCATTAGGATGTCCACAATAAGAAAGTTTGTCTCTATGGTTCATGAGTTTTGTTATCGCCTACTCGGGCCCATAGTCTTTTAGCTCGTAAGGGATACGTAGCTTGCCCACCGAAACCCACAACAGGAGTTTCGACTACTTCTAGATCTTTCTCATTGTATTGGAATTTTTTGAGGCATTCAAGAGTGATGATATCGACGAAACTTCCCATATCCATAAGTATTCGACGCACCATGGCAGTTGCAATCTTAGGTTGTATCACCAAGGTATCACTGTTAAGAGTTTGCTAGGGAGGCAGGTCTTTCGACCAACATTGTGGTTGGTCCTTTATGTGGTGTCAATTCTTTAGTATCTATAAGCTGGCCGAACTTTCGAATCTAGGCTTTCCAGTACCCAACATTCAATTGTTTCTCATCAATCCCTCTGATGATTGTTGCTATTATCTCCATGTTGCGGTGAACATCATTGTCTTTCTTTCCTTCTGGATTGCGACAATTGTGATCTTCTCTCTTACCCCTCCTCAAGAAGTGATTAAGTTACCCCCTAGTGAGCTAGCTCATAGAGGGATTTTTTGAGTTTGCGACACTTGTAGGTGGTGTGCCCGAAATCCTCACGGTACTCACAATACTTATTCTTGTTTTTAAACTTGGCAGGAGCTTCGATGGGCTTTGGTCACCTTAATAGAGGGTTGCCTTTGATCTCCATGAGAATGCTCCGAAGACTGATGTGGAAATGCCCAATGCCATTATCATCCTTCCTTGGACTCTTGTCCGACTGAGAGCCCTTCTCATCTCTTCTTTTCTTCCGAGTATCTTCTCGGACAAATTCATCCTCAATGTACGTCTCCGTGGCCTATATGAAGTCTTGAGCCCTTCATAGGGCTTCTGCCAATGTCATTACTTTACTTTCAACAAGGGAGAAGTTAAACCTTCTAGGGAGCAATCCGTTAAGGAAAGTTGTGTAAGCCAACCCATCAGACAAATCCAAGATTAAGACGACTTCAAGATTAAACTTCATCATTTACTCATTCAAGTCCTCTCCTTTAGCTAGCTAGATCTTAGCAAGGTGAATGCTGGCCTTTTTTTCTCTTTTGCTTGTCATGAAGTGAGCGCCAAACAATTCGACTAACTAGAGGAAAGAAGTAATGCTTCCATCGGGAAGCCATTAAGTCACTTTTGTGCAATCCTTTTCAACGTAGCTAGAAAGTAACAACCACAAGTTATGTCATTAACATCATGTACATACATTTGTGCTTTATAGACATCCTGATGATCATGAGGATCAATAGTTCCATTGAAAGGGCCGATGGTTAGCATCTTGACTTTCTTGGGGTGTAGCACCTCTACAACTCCCTACTAAAGTGAGTCGAGAAGGAAAGCAAAGACTTCTTTTATGAGAAACCCCTAATTCGTCGCACGGGTGACCTAGAATCATAATGCTTCGATGATACCCCTTGCTTTAGACCCCCATTTTGGCCGCTTCAGTTCAGAGATGGGACAAGTGTTGCAGGGTACCTGAGTTCCTATCTAGGCCCTACCGACGGACCTGGCAGGTAAAGAAGCTCTCTCTCCTAAGCTTCGTAGTTCTGAGTAGCGGGGGCATGAGGACTCCTCCTGTTTCTCTTACCAGATAGCAACCTTGCTTTTGGATGGATATGGGGTTGTGATAGATCGAGAGGGAGCAATGCTGTTATAAGCTTTCTGGAGAGCTTGCTTGGCTTCAATGATCTTTCTAACATCTCCGCCTAGCAAAGCACTTAGCTCACCCTAGCAGCATCGGTTACAATTCTGTTGGTGTGGAAGAATGTATCTAGGAGTCGATTCGCAATCAAACCAGCTGATGGGTTCTAGCTCACGCTCGGGTGCCTTTATCTTCTCACATGCACCTTGGATCACTACGTCCTGCACTTGCCTCCCCTAGTTGTTCCAGTGTGACAAACTGTCGAGCGGAACAGCGATCAACCGAGTTCCCACATAAACTTTAAGTGGGGGAGTCACCATGCTCCCTTGGTCGATCCTCAACCATATCTTATCTACCTTTGTCTCTTCTTTACTTCGATGCTTTGGATCGAGCATCATCCATTTGGCTGAGACTTCCCACAAATGATGCCAATCTGCTTCAGAAGAAACAAAAAGTAGTGGGAGAAGCTCAAACTTTCTCTTGGTTGACGTGTAGCTTAACTTGTAGAGCTAACGTGTCTGCTCCTCAACAACCTGCATGAAGATCAACCCCAGATGTTTTTCCCGAGCAAGGGCCCTCTGATGCTCAAGGCAGTCTCAGAATAAGAAAAGGCAAAAGGAATGGAGAAAATGGTAGAGATCTCTAGAGAAATTCTTGTATTTGGGCTGCGTGAGATAAGAATGTCAAATCATGAATAGCGTAAAGATCCCATAAAAAGTCCTGGGATTTTTTAGCCCTGGGGTTAGTACCGAAGGGTAAAATGGTAATTTCCCAATTTGATGGGTAAAATTACCGTTGTACCCCTCTTATATCTTGCTTCTATCGTTGCAGTCAACCATTGACTTATGTTGACTTGGTCTATGCCACGTGCCACCCTCCCATTAGAGGGACTCAAAATATCTTTGTATATGTACACATATATATGTGTATGTATGCACACTGTTTTTTTTTTTTTGGTTTTGGTGGATAGACATACATTATATATTAAAACGATAGAAATTGCAATGATTGCACATCACGTGTTGCTCTCATAATGAATGCTAATGTGATGAATTTCACTTAGAGTATATTAATATATATTATTGGACAATTAATGTCTACTTAGTAATGATCATTAATACAATGTAACCACCCATTGCACAAATTATGAAATCAAGGCTAATAGTAATTATTATGTCTATATTTTTTCTAAAACATAACCACATAAATAATGATACGATAGCGTTAACAATGTTGAACACAAGAATGAGATGTTTATTTATTGTCAAGCAAACATTAGCATGTGTAATAAGACTTCGGGGAAAAAAAAATTAATCTTAATCAAATTAATATTAACCATTGATAAGATTTGAAAATTTAGTTAATGATACATTTTGATATTTCTTCACCTATACTATAGGGATTAATATCGATAAATTATTTATAATAATGTATATAGAGATTTTAATTTAATATTATTATTTGTAAACAGTACTAAAAAAACACTCCCAAAACATTTTGTGGATTCGCACAGTCATGAAAAGCAACTTAAAGGTTAAAAAGCATTTCGATGATGTGTAAAAAGTAGTTTTCAGAATATAAGAGCAAAACCAACGGTGAGCCAATTTTTTGACTCACCGGTGGGACCTATTACTGTCACATCAATATTTTCTTCAATTTTTTGCATCACAATCCTCACTTTCTTCAGTTGAAGGCTAATCATTTTGCCTCATCAAATAAAATAATACTCATGGACACACTCTACAACACACAACTTTATTTTTAAAATCCAAAAAATAATCTAAAACCAAATTAAAATATTTTAAAAAATGGAAAAACAAAAAAAAAAGAAAAATTGGTATGAGCCTCCTCACGCCCCCGCGCCTCCTCGTCGAGCCCTCGAGCAAAGTCAACCACTGCAAGTATTCGCACCGCCTCCTCCCTCGCTCGCCTCTCTCTCTCTCCTTGCGCGAGCACACCGTTGGTTTTGCTCTAAGAGTAAAAAAACTGTTCGACTATATGTCAGTACCTCGTTAACGGCTATTTGAACTGGGAAAAATGGGTCAAACCTCATTGAACTCATTCGTCTCAGTGAAGGTTGATTTGTCAACTTATAATAGTGTTTATCAACAATTAGGAATAGCGGTTATCAACGTTTAGTAATAGTTTATGAATAGCATTTAGAAATAGATAGACATTGGTTATTCTGCGTTTATAGACGGTTACCAACATCTACCAGTAGTTATAGTTATCAATTAGCGATTAACAAAATGTTGGCATTGATTGAGGGCCTGTTCTTTGTGTAGGTAAATGGGGGTGGGTAAAAGGTTGAAGTGGGTTGAGGTGAGTTGAAATTGATATTTTTTTTGGAGGTGGGTTGAAGTAGGTTGAAGTGGGTTGAAGCTAGTTCAAACTGGTTGAAGTTGGTATATTTTTTTGTGGTGGGTTTAAGTGGCTTAAAATAATGATAATGTAATTATGTGTGATAATTTATGAAGTTATTGTAATTTTTAGTGCATTTTTTCGCTGAATGGTAATTTCACAATTTTGTAATTATTTTTCTGAAAGCTGGAAGTCAGCACAACTTGTTAATTATTTTTAACGATTTAGGTTACAAAATTTATTGATGACAATTTTTTATATACGTGCATTTTTTTTATGGGTAAATTTGAAAATACCAACCTAAATCCACCTCAACCTATTTCAACCCACCTCAACCTAATTCAACCCACTGCACCCTTTTAATCGCCCCAATTTACCGACGATAATAACATGTCTGTATTTGAAAAATTCAGATGTAGCAAAAGAAAATAGTATAATCGTAAGTGTTACAAAATATATCAGCAATATAGATTTGTTGTTAATTTTTAAATCTAGGAGTTCGTTGAAAATATAACATTAACTTTTTCCTAATTTTATAAAATACGAAAAATTAGGTTGTAAAAAATAATAAAAATATGATGTAATTTGAAAAGCGTGTGACAGCAAAATATGATGATGATAATTTGAAAATTAAAATGGAATCGTATCTAATCAATACTCATGATAATCAACAAAATGGAATCGTATCTAATCAATTCAAAAATATCAACCTCAACCCCCTTCAACATCCTTTTATTAGTTTAACCAAGTTTAGTTTATCACATCAACAAAAGTCAACCAATTTCAATGTACTTCAACCCACCTTAACCTACTTCAACTTACCTTAACTTACTTCACCTTTTTACCCACCCCAAGTTACTCATAAACTTTCACCATTTTCAAATCATACTACTTTGCAAAAATAATTAAATTTCACATGACGCTTTACAAATTATTAAATTTATGAAGGGGTGAGTTGAAATTGGTTGAAGTGGATTGAGGTGGATTGAAGTTGGTTGAGGTGAGTTGAGGTTAATATTTTTTTTCAGGTGAATTGAAATTAATTAAAGTGAATTAAACTGAGTTAAAATAAATTAAAATTGATAAATTTAAAATAACTTATGAAAAGAACAGCACCTTAGAGTGATTGGGGTTATCAGATACTTTTCTAAACAGTGAAACCAACATACTTACAAGGATATTCAGATTTTTTTAAAATAATGGATCAAACCCCATAGACATGGCAAGTTTTTGCATCCATCAACCTATGTAAAGGAAGTCCAAATCAGCCCATTGACCCAAAGATCGCAATTTCATCAATACGACAAAGCTTCGACGCATAAGGACGTCGCCGTCGCAGATCGCCAGTGAACCTCTCTTTTTCAGTCTTTCTCCCTCCATCCTTTTGTGGGACTTCTATCTTCAAAAATCTGTTCAACTGGTTGATAATAATCAGATTTCCATTTTGTCACTTTGCAGATCGAAAAGAATCAAGCCCAATTGGGGTTTCTGAGTTTTTCTAGGGGTTTTAGCTTCTCATCTTATCCTCTCTACTAGACCGGAGTTAGCCAGAAAGAGAGGAGAGATAGAGAGTGGGCAAGACATGGGATTCCTCATCACAACCCTAATTTTCGTAGTGATTGGGATCATTGCGTCTCTATGTGCAATAATTTGCTTCAACAGAGGCTCTTCGACCAATCTGTAATCTCTCTTTCCCCTTCAGTTTTTACTTTTTTTCTGTTCATTTATTTCTGGTCGAATTTTGGGTTAGTTCATCGAGCTGCGGGGCTTTGATTGATGATATTTTTGCTTCATTGGGAAGAGTTCAATTGATGACTGATGTACCTTTGACCTGGACATGATTGGATCAACTACATTGTTGTTGTCGCTGTATGGTGGTAGTTAAGCTCTTGCAATTTTCATGGGCTTAGATGAATCAGGGTTGCCATTCCGCCATATATAATGTTGTCTTCTTCTATTCTAGCAGTTACATATCTCTGGGGCTTTAGTATCTTTGTTCAATGTGATGGTTAGAGTGAGCAATTGATTGATAGGGATGAAGTACACGTTGTTCGCTTCTGACATACGAAATGAGCCTAGAGAGATCTTAGAGTGTAGGTAGCTTTAGTTTATGGTCTGCTTTTACATTAGCAGCTTTGTCTCAAATCCAAGTTGATTGAACATGTTTTCTTTTACCAAATCGCTATGGGTTTCTTCTAGCGTTGGTTAATAAGCCGCGTCGGATTTGTGTTCATGTCGAACTTGAAAGGGTTGATAATTCCTCAACTTGAGCCTAACCCGTTTATTAAACGGGTTGAAAAGCCTTGACTTGTATCCATTTAGTTTTTAAACAGGTTGACTGCTTAACCCCTTTAAGATAAATAGATCGAGTTCAGTTGCGTAATTACCCATTTAAGCATTTAACATTTTCAATTAATGCGTAATTACATAGCGTTAAAAATTAAGCTTATATGTTATATTAAACAATTAGTCTTTAAAACTTCTCCGATTCTTCATAATTCATATTTTTTAATTCTTATATTCTTAATTATCTAATAAAAAGTTAAACGGATAAATGGCAAGTGGTAAAATAAGTTGGGTTGTTTAACCCATTTAATTAAACGAGTTAAATAGATATTTTTTCGTGTCAAGAATCTCATTCTTAGCCTAACCCATTTAATTAAATGGGTTGAACATGTCAACCTATTTAATTAAACGGTTTGAAAATTTATACATAAATCAACTTAACTTTGTGTCGGTTTTGAGTCAGCAATCGTGTCGGATCAGCTTTTCCCCGCTCTAATTTCTTCTGCTTGTTGAGGACAAGCGCCCATTATGTAAAATGATGACAGCTGGCCTATGTGATAGATTCTTCGGTGCTCAGTGGTTTGCAGTTTACTATTGCCTGCTACTTCTTGTGTTGTAGGTTTGAAGGTTGCTTATGAGAATCCACTTGATTTTGCAGGCTCCACCTTACATTGGTTCTTACAGCGACAGTTTGTTGTTGGATGATGTAAGTGTTTTTTTCTTTTTTACTTCTTTCATTAGCATTCATTAGCTGACAGTAATTGGTGCTTGGGTGTGTTAGTAAAGGATGGAAGTGTCTCACACACTCTGTGTTCGTTAGCTGACAGTAATTGGTGCTTGGGTGTGTTAGTAAAGGATGGAAGAGAGGTTTTTTTTTGGGGGGGGGGGCCCGCCCGGGCGGAGGATGGGGTCTTATCACCATACACTCTGTGTTCCTGCATTCTGATCTATCACATCCTTCTTTCAAATTGCTACTCTTTTCGTAATCATCCCTTAGTTTGCACTTCATTTTGACATGAGTAGGGATTGATTTGTCTGGGTAATGATTTGGGATATCTAGCATCTATGCTGCCAACATCATGTTATCATCGATAATCATTTCAAAATATTTGTCTTACCGTGTATGCTTATTTTTTTTTATTGGACCATCTGACTTTTCATCGTGATATTTTTTCTGTAAATGTCGGTATCAATATCATAACCATTTACGCCCTTTTTGTGATCTTATAAGCTGCATTAGTGATCACATCTGAACATCCTAGGATAGATTTTTCTAGTTGAAATAACGGGGGTTAGTGAACAATTGTTGGGAGTTAAGTAATTGTGTTAGTTGTTAGCTATTAGGTGTTTGTATAGCTATTTGTATTAGCTTGTGCAATTGTTTGTATTACCTGCCGTTGCTTTTTTATATTTTGGGCAAAAGCTTGTGGAGTTCTTTTGTAATCCTTGATAATTTATAATCATAATCTTTTCTCAAGAACCTTTGTACAATACAAAGATGTGTGTGTTGACTATCTTTGTATGTGCCTAGCAACCTAGACAATCCAAATGCCAATATGGGGTTGTATGACTCTATGTTCATGTCGTAGCCCCTGTGCATGTACTTGATCTACTTATAGGTTGTTAGCCACCGAACAAGGAATGAGAAAGAGTGAAAGAAAGTAAGTTGAGATGTTAGACAGGATACATTTGGTGAGAGTCAATCGGCCCCCTTTCGCTAGATACTTGTTTTTCCAACCAGAAAGTCTTTTCTTATATCTCTCAATGACTGGCTCGCAGAAGGACTTCTCTTTACACTTAGCTCTCAGAAGGACTTCTTTTAAACTTAGCTCCCAGAAGGACGTCTCTTTAAACTTAGCTCCTGGGGAAAGTCCCTGGTAAGATGGACTGATGAAGGTAGGGAATCCAAACCACAGTTCAAATCCCTGCAAGTAACTGGGTATTGTCCACTTCCCCAACTGGAAAAATGAAAGATTTAGATAAGTTCACTCTCAAACCAGATATGGCGTTGAACTAAATGAGAATGCCGAGAAGCAAAGAATGATAACTTGCTTACACTTTTTATCGCAAAATATGATTTTGTCATTTACGAATAGAAGGTGGGAAATCTCCAAGTGCATAGAATCTGATTGTCCAACCGAAAGACCAACCATCAAACTGGCTTGTGTGAAGTAGTATGCAAAATCCTACTCAATACCTCTATAACTAGAATGAAAAAGGAGCGATGATATAAGATCTCCTCGTCAAAGTCTTTCTAGATTTGGGGGGGGGGGTGTCTAAGGGGAACCATTAACAAGTACTACAAAGAAGTAGTAGAAAATCCACCAAATGATTCTCCCAGTCCACTTGTCCCAAAAGCCCATTCTTTTTAAAATGTAAACAAGGAACTCCTGATTGACATCGTCATAGGCCTTCTCAATATCGAGTTGACGAATCACCCTAAGTCTTCCCTCTTTAATCCTCGAAGCAACAAGCTCATTAACGACATCTAGAATTTGTCGATTCCCAACAAAAGCATTCTGATTATCTGAGATCAAACTACCAATGACACCTCTGAATCTGATTATGAGAATCTTAGATAAAAAGTTATACACAAACCCAAATAAGCATTCTGATTATGTTGGCTATATAATGCAATTTAATCTGTGCAAATTGTTTCTAGTTACTCTTACAACATTTGTATGCTTTTAAGCTGTGTAAAATGATACAGAAGTTGCTCAGTTTTTTCCAATGATTTTTATGAAAAATAGTATATATACTACATTTTGGGAGTCTTCAAGGTTCAGGGGTTTTAAGCACTCTACTTTCAAACGCTCTCATAACATTCTTATTCCAAAAACCCTAGCACATAGTGACATTTTACGATTTCTCATACATTTTCCAAAAACCTGAAAGTATATTCACCTTCTTTCTTGAGCTTATTCATAAATTGTACACCTAATTCTGGCGCAATGCTTTAACTTTATTGTGTCAATTTTCTCATGCATTTATGCATGATACCTGCTGAATCATTGTGTGAAGCATGCGTCTCCTATTTTTAGTTCATATCTTTAAGAAGAAAGGGGAGAGGCAGCATAGAAATCCATTAAAACCTCAAATTTCACTCAGATTGATACATACAAGGGATAACAGATGCAGTTTCACGCAAATTGCCTAAAGAAAGCATGAGATTGCTTCAAGTTCTAACGCAAAAATTAAATTCCAATCATTTGAATCGGTGCTTCCTTAATGGCAAGTACGGCTGCCAATGTGTGACCTCTAGACCCCTCATAAGAGATGATCTCATCGAAGTTTTTACTTCCATGTCGTTTCTTTCCAATTTTAAAATTTTCTAAACTGATTAAATCATCACAATTCTTTCTATTGAATATTCAAGAGCAATCTGTTTCAAAGCTAGTTTGGATCCCAAACTAGAGCCTGAAATCTTGTCTTCATTATGAAGTCTTGTAGGAACAAACTTTCTACTTCATTGGGGAAAAAAGTTGCATGCATCTAGGTCTCTTTACACCCTGCTTCGCTAGGATGTCCTTGGCTGTGTTGTTTTGATGTGTCTAGACCTCGCACAAAAACCATTCTTTAGCTGACCAACTGATAAGTGTTGCACATTTTAGCATTTCTGGACCCCGCCAAAGGGGAGATGCTGGCTGGTTACCCCCCCCCCCTCCTCTTCTCAAAAGTTGTCTTGGAATTGAAATTGCATTGTCATGTTTGTTCATGATGAGTCGTCTTCTATCGTAGGTGGGCTATTGTATACCTTGCACAGAT
>JACYFF010031959.1:90168055-90183710 GCA_017589665.1 Selenicereus undatus
AACAAAAATTTAACAAAATTTGGATAACTTCATAAATTATCACACATTAATTATATTCTCATTATTTTAACCAATTTCAACCCACCACATAAAAAATATACCACTTCAACCAACATCAACCCACTTCAACCCATTTCAACCTACTTCAACCTATTTCAACCCACGTAAAAAAAAAATACCAACTTCAACCTATCTCAACCCACCTCAACCAACTTCAACCCACTTCACCCTTTTGAACCACCCAATTTATCCACGAAAAGAACAGGCCCTTAGTGGTAAAGACAACAGCATAAACTACATCTAACAAAAAAACAGTAGGAAATGGGGCATTAATAAGAAAAGAACGAGTATGATATGTCGATGCTTACGTTCAATGCTGCCATTTTGTTGCTATGCATCAGGACAAGACTTACAGAAATAAATGTCGTGTTTAAGAAAGATATCATACATGGGTGAATTATCAAATTTCTTGCCTCCGTCACTTTGAAACATTTTAAATTTACATATAAAAAGATTTTCAACAAATTCTTAAAATTGCAAAAATGAGTACAAACTTTCGATTTGCATTTTCATAGGATAAATCCAAGTGAAATAAGAAAAATCATCAACAAAGGAAACATAATCCTTGTATCCCTTATAAGAAATTTAAGGTGATTACTAAATATCCGAATGTATCAACTCAAAGGGAGTGATAGTACAATGTTCAACCAATGTAAAGGGAAGCCTTGTGACTTAGCCAAACAGCAAGTTATACATGCATTATTGAAGGGGGAAGAAATAGTAAATAAATAGTATTTCCTAAGAGTTTCCAACACTCGAGCTCCACAGTGCCCCCAATGACAATGCCACTAATCTCCAAAACTGGTGAAAGTAACATTGGCAAAAAGAACAAGGAGCGAGATGGGAAGACAAATGGGGTGGACATTGGCAACACTAGGAGTCTACAAAAGGACATCACCCGTGATGTTGTCCTTAATACAAACAGAAATAGAGTTAAAAACCACATTACAATCATTGTCACAACAGAGTTGTCTAACAAACAGTAGATTGCTTCTTAGCTGAGGGATATAAAGGATGCGTTTAAGATGCAAAGACGAATGAGTAGTAATGGATTATGAGGAGTAGTAATGGCAATATGACAAATATGTGAGATAAGTAATTAAGTTCCATTCCCAACTTGAACAAGACTAAAATCAGCATAAGATGATTCGAGAAGTAACTTGCCATCATCAGCGGTCATATGAGAAGTAGCCGCAGAATTAGGGTACTAGATTTGTTCACTATCATTAGCAAGACTAAAGGTAGCATATGCAGGAAGCACTAGTAGCCGATGAGACTAATACTCGTTAGAACAGGCATCAACCAAATGATTAGGAGCATGACAAATATGACAGATAATGTTTGGGTGAGATCCTAAATCCCTTCTGATTGGTGAGCACCTGTAGGTAAAAAATGGGTAATCAAAGCAAAAACACAATAAGTCCTAAAAGATGAGACATTTGAATTACTTAATACAATACAAGTAGGCACACCCCTAGTAGACGTCTGAGATTGATCATTCTGTTGGCTGTTGTTGTTAAGCTAATTACCCCCTCTATTATTACGCTGCCCACACTTGTTGCGGTAATTCTTATGATTGTTGTTACCTACACCATTTATCCCTTTAGCACCACCACTTTGATTATTATTAGTTCCACCCTTATTAACATTGGCCACCAAAGCCCAATGGACATTAAATTAATAAGCAATCTTAAAATTCAATTGTTGCTCATAAAATATCAACTTAGATCAAAGATGATCGAACGTATGGTGTCCAGGCATCATAGAATAAGTGGTGACAAAGCTATGATCTTCATCATATGGCAAACCAGTAGTGGTGTATTGAATTAGCTCAAGGTCAGATGTGGGACTCTAAATAGCAACAATAGAATCAATAAGAGTCTGAATGTGACACAAATAGTCCTCCATAGACTGGTTAACACTCTTAGACACTTGTGTAAGCATACATTTTAAATTTAATGACCCAGCTAGACTAGCAGTGTTAGAGCGACTTTTGTAAATGTTGCCAGATAGGAAGCACATGATGAATGTTACATACCTCACACAAAGTATCCTTAGTGAGAGTGGTAAAAATCAAAGCTTGCAAAACTAATCAAGCCGTAGCCAATAAACATACGTCGAATTTGGTCACTAAAGACTAAAAGCTATACCTATGGATGTTGGAGGTTGCAAAATAGGGCCATCGAGCATCCCTTGAAGTTGATGCATAACAAAAAAGAAGGAGAACTGTGTGCACCATGATAAATAATCATCTACAGAGCTGAGAATAGTGGTGACATAAATGGTCATATTGATCATCCATAATGACATTGGGAGACACAGTAAGCCACTGGTAGAAGCAACGGTTGCCACGATGTTTTGGGGATGCCATTAGAAAGATAGCCCATAGTCCCAAATGGTTGCCGCACTATCTCAAGAAACGGAGAAGAGAAGAATAGGATAGCTGTAGGTATGCTTGAGGAACCCCAACTGAATAGCAAAGTGGAGAGGGGAGGCATTGGACCAAACAACAGAGAAGAAAGTGAGACACTGGGCTACATCTAAGGCCCATAAAGGCAGACTGTAGAAACAACAAACTTAGTGAAGGATATAGGATGCGGTGGAGGTAGCGAAAAGCTACATTGGGGCAAGGAGGAAGCAAACCATCTAATATCTCAGTCACAATAGAATGGGTCGACGGAGCACATACCAGGGTTGAGATCGGCAATGAGTACTGAGTAGCGGAAGAGGAATGGGCCATGAGTGATGTAGGGGGATGCTGGACATAGCTTGGAAGGAGTAGGAGAATTCAGTCATGGCAATTGAGGCGTAATAATCAGGTTGCTTAAGAAGAAAGAAAGAAACTACGGTTTTTGGGACGAAAGGAATAAGGACAGCTAGGTCAAACAAAGAAAAGAGCGTTCACGTTTTGATACCATGTGAAAGATTAGCGAATGAATGACTCATCTGACCCAAGGAGCTTGGAGCTGTATATACATGCAAATATACAAAAATATATATAATTACAATACATCCTCTTACACTATTACTTATGGCCATACACAATGTCCAAAACCAGAATCCCAAATCTATATGCATCAACCTTAACACAAATTGCTCGACCACTAATCAGCTCGGAGGCTATGTACCCGGGCTTTCCTTCTATTATTGTCAAGATCCGGGCTTGTTCTCAATCTTTCCTAATCCAAAATCAGAAATCTTCATGTTAAAGTCTGCATCTAAAAGGCTATTATGAGGCTTAATATCAAAGTGAATCACACTTTGGTTGCAATTATCATGCAAGTACTCTAACCTTTCAACAATTTCATAAATGGTCTTCTGCCTTAGTGACCACGTCAGCGTTTGAGCCAAGTCACGGTTAAAGATCCAACTATTCAGTGAGTCACTTAGCATATACTCATAGACTAGAAGCCTGTGATGCCCTCCTTCACAAAAGCCAATGAGTTTCACTAAAACCACTAGCAGCGTAGCAGAATGCGGGGCATGGGTGGGGCCTCCATGGCAGTAGCGTGTCAAAGCAACCTTCCCAGCTAGCAAACTCGAGGGTGATGCGGGGAGGAGAACGCGCAGGCGTTTCTCCCCAGGGGACAAATTTTTTTATCTTTTTCTGATTTTTTTACTTGTTTTTTAAATGAAAAATATTATTTAGGCAGTTAAAAAATATAGTTGTGTATTATAAGGTGGGTCCATAAAAAATAAAATATTCGGTAATTTAAGTTGGAGTTCTATTCGTTGGAGAAGTGATAGAATGCAAGTTCCACAAAATTGAAACTTTTGCTGATGTGGCAGGTCCGAGTTCAAAAAACTGGAACTCAGGTTGAGAATGCTCTAAATTAAAATGATGAAGGGTTCCTATGGTATTTACTTCAGCCAGAAACTGAGAAACTTGGAGACTTGGGAGAGAATTTTTCACGGTGCTTCTGCCTCACCATCATCCTTTTATTAAGTCAGTCAAAGATATATCCAGATGTAGTTCGCTAAAAATAGGCTCCTATGTATATACAAACTAAGAAAAGTAGAATCAGAATGATACTACAAGTGCTACAATATATTTTTCACAATATTATGTTTCCAATACTTCCCCTCAAGTTGGAGTGTGTGGATGCGCAACACCCAACTTGCCAAGGGGATAACAAAATTATCTTTGACCTAGTGCCTTCGTGAAGATATCAGCAAGTTGCTCCGTGGTAGGAGTATAACAAGTAACAATAGCATCGAAAATGAGTTTTTCTCGAACAAAGTGACAATCCTACTCAATATGCTTGGTACATTCATGAAAGACGGGATTGGCAACGATATGTAAGGCAGCCTGGTTGTCACAACGTAGATTAGCAGGAGGAACAGGAAAACGAAGAGTTGTCATCAGATTATGCAACCAAACAACCTCGCTAGTAGCATTGGTCATAGCATGATACTCTGCCTCAGCTGATGACCTAGAAACCATATCTTGCTTCTTATTTCTCCAAGAAATATTGGATGTGCCAAGTTGAATAAAATATCCTGTGACATATCACCGTGACATAGGACAGCTTCCCCAATCTGAGTCATAGTAGACTTGTAAATCGAAAATAGTGGTAGGAGATAACAAGGTACCTTGTCTCGAGTTAGATTTCAAATGACGTAGCACACGAATAGCAGCATCCCAGTGACCTTGACGTGGATCTTGCATGAACTGACTGAGCACATGAACAGAGTAAGTAATATCCAGACGAGTAATAGTGAGATAAATAAGGCATCCAATCAGACGCCGATACTGAGACGGATCAGATAAGGAAACACCAGAGTCAGTTGAGAGTTGGAGTTTTTATTCCATAGGAAATGAAGAGGGCTTCGCCCCTAGCAAACCCATTTCCATCAGTATGTCTAATGTGTAATTCCTCTGACACAAGAATAAGCCCTTGGAAGACTGAGCAACTTCAATACCAAGGAAATACTTCAAAGAACCTAGATCTTTCAACTTGAAGCGATAATTCAAGTAAACTTTGAAAGCTTCACAATGAGATGAACTGTTCCATGTCAACACCAAATCATCCACATAAACAAGAAGAGCCAGAAACACTTTACCCCGATTGTAGGTAAATAAAGAGTGGTCTAAAGAGGGCTGTTTGAAGCCTTATTCCTGTAAAGCTTTGGCAAGTTTAAAATACCACTGTCACAGAGCCTGCCGAAGGCCATGAAGAGACTTCTTTAATTTGCATACCAAGGGAGGAGATGGTGGGGAAAAACCAGGAGGTGGTTTCGTATAGATGTCCTCATTTAGATCACCATGGAGGAAAGCACTATGGACATCCATTTGATGTAAACCCCAACCTTTGGAAACTGCTATTGTAAGAATGCAACGAACCGTAACCATGCGTGACACAGGTGAGAAGGTTTCATTGCAGTCGATGCATTCTACTTGATGATTTCCCAGAACTACTAGCCAAGCTTTGTACCTTTTAGTGGATCCATCAGCATTATATTTAATCTTGTAGACCCAATTACACCCAAGTGCTATTTTCCCATAAGGCAAGGTAGGAAACTCCCAAGTCTTATTATCTTCTAATGCCTATATCTCCTTAGTCATTGCATCACACCACTGGGATTGACTGGCTGCTTGTTAGAAACGTTTTAGCTCATCATGTGAAGTGATGACCGCTAAGAGAGCTTGTTGAAAAGCAGAGAAATTATTATAAGAGACAAACCTTGAAATTGGATAAAGCGTACCTGAAAAGGCATTGTGGAGAGATGACGTAATGGGGTCTTGATAGGCAACAGCATGACAAACAAAATCCTTGAGATGTGAAGGCGGGCGTCTATTATGCCGAGGACGAGATGCAGATTGGGTAGAAGAAGCTCTTCCTGTCCAGAAGCCATGGGTTGCGGATCATAATTTGGGCTGGACACGGCGTTTGTAGATTGGGCTTGCAAAAATGTCTACTCATTCCCTTTCCAGCACCGCTGGTACATCTTCTTATGACCTGATAGTTTTCTAATTCATCCCATAGAATTTTCAATTTAGTGAAGTACTCAGCCATTCTGTGTTTCCCTTGGGTGGTTAAGGTCAGTTCCCTCTTGAGTTGGTGGATTCTGATTGCAGTTCCTTACGAATATCGTTCTTCAAGATCAATCCAAATCTGTCTGGCTGTCTCAGCATAGGCAATAGAGCCATGAATGTTTTTGTCTATGATGTTATACAACCATGCTATGACCATTGAATTACATCTCTCCCAGGCATGAACTTCTGGCGAGAGATTTTGTGGCTTTGATATGCTTCCATCAACAAACCCAAGTTTGTTCTTTGATTTTAAGGCATCAATGGTTAGTCGGCTCCAATTTGCATAATTGTTCCCATTGAGACTCACGGGACTTTTGATATTACTGGGGCTATCTGAACTACACAAGTAGTATGGAGATTGAGGATATGTTGGGTCTAGATTGATGTTGTGTCTCTCATCTTTGTTCTCTTTTCCTTGGTCCTGGTTGTCATTGTCACCCATGATTTGGTTTTGATTTCACAGAATTTATGAAGAAGGGTTGTTTGTCTACCAAGCTTTGATACCATGAGAAACTTGGAGACTTGGTAGAGAACTTCTCATGGTGCTTCTCCCTCACCATCATCCTTTTATTAAGTCAGTCAAAGATACATCCAACTGTGCAAGATGTAGTTGGATAAAAATAGACTTCTATGTATATACAAACTAAAAGAAAGTAGAATCAGAATGATACTACAAGTGTTGCAATATATTTTCACAATATTATGTGTCCAATAGAAACTCCTTCCTTCCTTGCCCTGCTGAACCTAAGCACTTGACGACAACCTTTTCCTATCACCTAAAGATCATATTTGTGGCATTTGGAGTTCGATTCTACTCCATTGGGCAAATTAAGAATATTCAAATCTTCTGAAGCTTATCAATGTCAGATGCTGATTGTGATCAGTCAATTATCCAATTTAGGCTAGATCCTCTGTGATATAGCTCCACAAAAGTGAGTACATAAAAGACTTTTGTACTTCAAGTTGGGCCTACTTGCAGTGGTAATTCAACCTAGTGATGATCAGTGATTCTCTATAAATATTTACAACCAAGCGTGCAGCTTTTAACTTTTCTAAAAGGACTGTGGACCATGGGGTTTTATAAAAAAATTTCCAAAGCCAGCCACCTTTGGCTTGGATTAGCACAAATACCAACCTTCATATGTCATGAGCAGCACAAACAACTCAAATGGATAAAAGATAAAAAAATAAACAAATAAAAGTATAAGGTTCTCCATCAAACAAATTTGATAATCTTGGGGTGTATGAATCCGTCCTTGTTTCGAGAGAATTTGTGGGTGAAGTCAAGAATAGCATCTTCATCAAAGGGATGATCTACATTTACTAGCCCATGTTGGGTTTTTTTTAAAAAAGGATTGACAATAGAGAATGAGTTGCAGGCTATGGCTTATTGCATTGAAAAATAGATTCCTTTTTATCATCAGATTACAACAACTTAAATAGCAAAAACAAATTGTAACCTAAGATCATGGGCTAAAATCCAGCCACTATTAAAGCATGATCTCAACAAAATAACAACAGAAAAACAAATGCCTAAAAATAGAAGCACAACTAATCCTAGAAACTAGGAGCACAACTCAGAAAAGAACCCGAAAAAAATATCAGCACATTGCAGCAGGTCCTGAAGCAAATGTCTAACACTCCTCCTTGCTTTAGGAACTGCAAATTCCAATTTTCTGTCTTAGATACTCGAACCTGGTGATTGGGAGTGGTTTTGTGAATAAATCAGCCAATTGATCTTCAGACTTGTAGTAGACGAGACTTACATTTCCCTTTTTCTGCACCTCTCTCACAGAGAACAGCTTGATGTCAAAATGCTTAGTTTTTCCATGAAAGATTGGATTTTTTGAAATGAAAATTGCAGCTTGATTATCCACAAACACATCAGTAGGTTTAGCTTGTTTTATATGCAGATCAACCAATATTTTCCTCAACCATAATGCTTGATTTACAGTCAATGCTGCAGCCACAAACTTCGCTTCTGCAGTAGATTGTGTCACAAAATCTTGCTTCTTTGAGCACCATGAGAATATCCCTGAACCAAAGCTGAAACAGTACCCTGAAGTACTCATGTCATCCACATTTCCACCCCAATCACTGTCCAAAAAACCATAAAACCTAAAGTTTTGACAGTTCTTAAACTTAACGCCATAATCAGTAGTACCTTTGATGTACCTGAGTACTCTTTTTGCTGCTTGTAAATGCATCTCAGTGGCACAATGCATGAAACGAGATAAAAGACTTACTGCAAACTAAATATCAGGCCTAGTTGCACTAAGGTACATCAAGCAACCAATCAAGCTTCTGAAGTATCCTTCATCAACTTGACTTGTACCATCTTGCTTATATAACCTTTCTTTTGGATTCATTGGCGTGCTCATCGCCTTGCTCTCATCCATATGAAACTTCTTGAGAATTTCCCTTGCATACTTCTTTTGGCAAATAAATATTCCATGTTGGTTTTGTTGTACCTCCATGCCAAGAAAGTATGTCATCAGTCCAAGATCAGTCATCTCAAACTCCTGCATCGTTTCCTTCTTGAACTTCTCAACCAAATGAGTGTTGTTTCCTATCACCAACAAGTCGTCAACATAAAGAGAAACTATGAGAGTATCATTTCCCTTATGTTTCACATAAAGAGTGATCTCAGACAAGCTTCTTTCAAAACCCAACTTCAACAAATAATTATTAATTCTGCTATACCAGGCTCTAGGTGCCTGTTTAAGGCCATAAAGAGCCTTCTTTAGCTTGTAGACCTTGTTCTCTTCTCCTTGCACTACAAAACCATCAGGTTGCTCTACATATATTTCCTCCTCCAAGACACCATTCAAGACTACAAACTTTACATCTAACTGGAAAATCTTCCAGGCCTTTTGTGTTGCTATAGCCAGCAATAATCTGATTGTTTCTAGCCTTGCAACAGAAGCAAAAGTGTCAGAATAATCAACACCAAAAATCTGAGCATACCCCTTCACAACAAGTCTAGCCTTGTATTCGTTGATGGAGCTATCTGCATTCAGTTTCGTTCTAAACACCCATTTTACTCAAATGACTTTTCTGTCTTGTGGTTTATCAACGAGTATCCAGGTTTTGTTTTTGTTGATCATTGACATCTCCTCCTCCATTGCATTTCTCCACTTTGAGTCTTGAAGAGCTTCTTCAGGTCCAGTAGGCTCATATATTGCCATGTTGCACCTTTCATAGATTTCTGAAAGTAACCTTCTTCCTCTAACTGGTGGATCATCTTCCACTGCATCAAGCCATTGTTCGGGTTGCTGCTCTTCCTGCTTTTGTTCTTCCTCTTCAGGGACATTGTTTACTTCCTGTAAGAATCCACTAGTTTTTTGTGAATTGGAAGAATTGCTCCAATCCCACTGCTCATTCTCACAGAAGTGGACATCTCGAGTGATTGTCATCTTCCCAATTTGAGGATGATACACTCTATAGGCTTTAGACACCTTGCTATAGCCCACAAAGATTCCCGGAATGGCTTTTTTACAAGTTTGTCACGCTTGACCTGCGGAACATGGACAAAGCACAAGCAACCGAACACTTTCAAAAAGCTTAATGAAGGTTTATAACCATACCAAGCCTCAAATGGAGTTTTTTCTTCCAAAGCCTTTGTTGGAAGTCGATTTTAGAGAAAGACAATAGTATTTGCTGCTTCTGCCCAGAAACTCTTAGGCAAATCCTTCTCATGTAGCATGCACCTAGCCATTTCATTGACCGATCTGTTTCTCCTCTCACTTACTCCATTTTGTTGTGGAGTGTAAGGAGCTGTAAGTTGGTGCTCAATGCCTGCTTCGTCACAGAACATATTGAATTCTGTTGATGTGTACTCATTTCCATTGCCAGATCTTAAAAACTGAATTTTGCGTCCACTCTGATGTTCCACCATATTCTTGAATTTCCAGAATACACCAGCAACTTCTGATTTGAACTTTAAGAAGAAAATCCAGCACATTCGCGTAAGATCATCAATGAAAAGAATATAGTAAAGGCTACCTTGCAGGGATGGAGTTCTTTGAGGTCCTGCAACATCAGTGTGTATTAACTGTAGCTTTTGTAAAGCTCTCCATGTTGACTTAGGAAACGACCTCCTACATTGTTTACCAAATTGACAAGCACTGCAATTCGGCAAATAATCAACAAAACTCGGTAGCCCCTTCGTCATATCCTTCTCTGTCAATTTTAACATTCTTTGAATATGACAATGACCCAGCCTCTTGTGCCAAATTTCAGTAACATTAGGTTTTGCAGCGTATGCTATATGTTCACCCTCCGTTGGATCAAATGAAAAACTTCTGCTTTTCATTTTTACCCGCAAAATCTCATTCCTAGAGACATCATAAATGTGGCAATATGGGTTTTCAAAGATCAACTTGAATCCTTTTTCAAGTAATTGGCCTACACTCAGTAAATTCTGATCTATCTCAGGCACATAAAGAACATCCGAAATTGTTTTTGTACCTGAACTTGTTGTAATTGCCACTGTCCCTTTTCCTTTAGCGAGGATATATCTCCCATCTCCAATTCTGATCTTTGTAGTGACAGGAGATTTTAACTCCTTAAAAAGAATCTTATCATAGGTCATGTGATTTGTGCAGCCGCTGTCAATAAGCCAACTCTCAGAGGTGCAAGTATTGCTTGAAAAACACTTTGCCACAAAGATGTAATCTTTATCATCTTCATGAGCAACTTGAGCATGAACTGAAGAATCTGGTTAATGCTTTTGAAGTTTTCTACTACAAATGATAGCTTCATGTCCTAGCTGATTGCACTTGCTACACTTTGCATCTGGTCGCTTCCAGCACTTAAATGGTGGATGTCCTTTTTTGCCACAGTGTCGACATGGTGGATAGTTCTTCTTCATGTTGTTTCCCTTGCTTTGGGCCTAGTTGTTTGAATATATTTCACTGGTTGGTGCCTGATTCTTTTTGAAGCTTTTCTTGCCCTTCGCTACATCGTGGTGCTTTGCTGGCAACGCTCTTTCTACAACACCATTTTATCTCATAAGCCTTCGTTGGTCTTGAGCTTGCAGGGCATGTAACAACTCTGCCAAAGTGATTTTGGACAAATCCTTCGTGTTTTCCAAGGCATTTATTGGAGCTTCATAGCGCTCAGGCACAGTCACGAGCATCTTCTCTACAATTCGAGAATATGCAAATGTAGTACCCAGTAGCCTCACCCTGTTGGCAATGCTCAACAACTTATCTGAGTATTCTTTGATTGTCTCAGATTCATTCATCTTCTGCAACTCAAATTCCCTTATCAAATTGAGCACTTGCATGCCTTTGATTCTTTCATTTCCAGCATATTCATCTTTGAGATAATCCCAAACAGCTTTTGCTGTTTTAAGGGACATGATTCTTGTGAAAATGGTTGTTGAAACAACAGCAAACAGACATGCTTTTGCCTTTGACTTCTTGGTTCTTTTCTCTTTGTTGCTTTTGATATGAGCCATGGTGGGATTGTCTGGTAGTGGAGGTATTTCGTAATCCTCTTCCACAGCTTCCCAAAGATCCAAAGCCTCCAAGTAAGCCTCCATTCTCACTGCCCAAAGCTGGTAGTTTTCTCCATCGAAAACAGGTGGAGCTATTGATGATAGACTGGTTTCTGAATTCATTTTCCCTCAGTGTTTTGTTTCTTTCACAGGCCCCTTAAGAAGAGAGCTTTGATACCACTTTGTTGGGTTTTTTTTAAAAAAGGACTGACAATAGAGAATGAGTTACAGGCTATGGCTTATTGCATTGAAAAATAGATTCCTTTTTATCATCAGATTACAGCAACTTAAATAGCAAAAACAAATTGTAACCTAAGATCATGGGCTAAAATCCAGCCACTATTAAAGCATGATCTCAACAAAATAACAACAGAAAAACAAATGCCTAAAAATAGAAGCACAACTAATCCTAGAAACTAGGAGCACAACTCAGAAAAGAACCCGAAAAAAATATCAGCACATTGCAGCAGGTCCTGAAGCAAATGTCTAACAGCCCAAACAACCACAAGATCTCTTAAGTGAAGTATTTACGTCCCTACTATCAAATATTGATAAATCTACAGCCACAAGTACTCCCAAAATACCGGGATAGAATCGTAATATCTTTCTGCATCAATGAAACCAAATCCAAATACAGCAGAGGAAGAAGAAAGATGTTTTCGAACTGAAAGAGCACCCTACCGTGGTAGGCAAAACCATTTGAGCAGCAACTGTCTACTACAACCCAGCTTGAATAATCAAAACATACAACATGGATGCCCATTTCCATGAATGACCAACTTATGCAGATGCAGGGAACTAGTCAGCATGCAGTATATTGTTAAAAGCATAACTATCCAAACAAAAGCTGTAACAAGATAGCAGCCTAGGAATCATGATCACAATGTTTCAACCGTTTTTCCTGTCCCTTTTTGGGCCGGTATATTAATGCATATCAGGAATACCTCTCAGCCATTACACTTGCAATTTCACAGCGGTGGATTGAGTGCAGTTTCAAAAGAAGGTTCGTGCTGGAAGAAGACCTTGCCAACAGCTTGTAAATGAGTTTCTGACATCAGTTTCAAAAGAAGGTTCCTGGGGGAAAGAGACCTTGCCAACATATTGTAAATGAGTTTCTGACATGGTCGAATGACCAATAAATTCAAGCCTACTTCTATGTTTTTGGTTTTTCTTTCAGAATGAGAATGATCCTGAACTTCAATGTTGCCATTAAAAAAAAGGAATCTGTACCTCGTGCATGGTTTTTTTTGGGGGGGGGGGAGGATAGATGTAAAGAATACAACTGAGAAGAATTCATTGGGTCTTCACAGTTCCCACCCTGGGCTCTTTGGTTGGGATGTGTAGAGTGCCCATTGGGTAAAAGGCAAATAAAGTTGGCCAAAAGTTGATTTTGCATTGACATTTGAACCAATAGCTTGGAGTTGGGTTGAAAATGGGTGTAATTGGAACATGCTTTGTATTCCGCTTATCATTGGTAAAAGCTTCCCAGAACTTTATGGGTTTTCTCTGCTTCTAAGACTTTTCTTTTCTTTTTTTTTGTGGGGAGGGGGGGGTCGCTGACCATCCAACCAAACAACTGAATCCCACAGATGATGCAAAAATATTCCTTAATTAAATAGTTAGACAACCAAAGGAAAGCCAATCCAATGATGTCATATTGACATTTATGCACTTAGTGCAGCCCTAACACATTATATCAGTGGGATGAATGTAAGATTGACAACGGTAAGTCGTAGATTGCATGCCTTTTTGTTTTTTTTTTTCTATTGAGACTGTAGGTTGTTTGAATATATTCGGTTTTTTATTAACACTATAGGTCATTCGAACACATTCAATCAAGGAGCAATACAAAGGCATCAGATTACAGTGATTTAAGACTGACCAATTACCCTGTGAGTTACAGTTCCTACTGATGCGACAGAAAAAAGGGAATTGAAATGAGCATGGCTATGACAGTCACTAAGGATGTTAAAAACAGTAAAAACAAACTGACCTGATGCGCTCCCATCAGTGATTCAATATGGCTGATGCCAAGCATACCACTGACATCATCAGTGTCCATATACGCAGGCCTTCTCACAGATTGATCTTCTTCAGCTTTATTTGGCCTTCTTATCCATTCCTCAGACTCCTTTTCCCTTGCTGTTTCGTTTCTACAAATTAACCATCAATAATAGTTTGCACAACTCGTTTTGCATCCATCTTCTTACTCGTCAGACACACTGATCTGCAACTGAAGATCGTATCTTCAGTGTTTCAGGCTCATTTTAGAACAAAATTTGGAGGGGGGGAGATGGCCCATCTAGGAACCCCATCATTGATTTTGGGGACACCATAAACAGGAAGGCTTTGGGAGGGAAAGGAGGAGGGAAGCACACCTGGCCAAAGACCATTTGGCCCAATAAGTACTCATCACAGAGTAAGTGTTGAAACCATGGACCGAATCCTAATAGTCACAACAGAAGGCCACGCATAATTAATTCAACTGCGTACTCGGTCATGCATCAGTCTTATGATCACCAGTATTTAATTTGCAGTGCCATGGCTGTCAACTTCACTTTTGAACATTTGAGCATACACTTTCACAAGTAGTTTGTTCAATGAACTTTATAGGCCACTTAAAAACTGAAGCTATAATTGGAGGAAAACATTGATAAATTAGCTAAGAGGGGTTTGATTAATCTACAATCCTGAAGCACTTTTCAAAAGATCAGCATATTAAGGGTGTGTTTGGTAGGGGGAAAAATTATTTTCCCGGAAAATGATTTTCTCATTTTACGCCGTTTGGTAAAACAAGGATGGAAAAATCATTTTCATGGGAAAATCATTTTACCTCATTTGAAGGAAATATTTCCCTTGAAAAAGTAGGGAAAACGATTTTCCAAGCCCAATTTTGTCTCTCGTTTTATTTTCTTTTAATTGTGCCTAGAATCACTCTATTTTCATTCTCATTTTGTCTCTCATTCTTCCCCTCTTCTTCATGTTCATCATGTTCATCGATGATTTCCATCGTTAAGCTCTGTAATTATTTCTTAAGTTCTCTGATCTTGTTACAGTTGCCCTTTTAAAAAACTTCGCAATCGGAGACAACCATCGTCTCCCCGTTCATCATTTTCTTTAATTTGGATTTAATATCACTCAAAGTCAGCTGGGTAATCCTTGGGAATAGTGAAAAACTTGAGATTCATTAATGTTGACTCTCTCTTTTGCTGGGTTTGTTACTGGGTATATTTCTTACTGATGTTTTGGGTTTGATTTTGAAGAGGAGAGAGAAACAGAATTCGTTAGTTGGGTCGGGTCAGAGTAGTGAGCAGGGAAGGGGATTGATGGTAAAAAGAAATGAAGTGAGGACGAGGGGTTCATTCTATCAAATAGCAAAAAATGAAGTGGAAAGAAAATGATTTTACATTCTACCAAACAGCTGAAAATGTAAGTAGAAAATTATTTTTCTTGGAAAAATATTTTTCATAGAAAATGATTTTCTGGGAAAATGATTTTCCCCCCTACCAAACACGCCCTAAATGAAGAGCCTGACACCTTATCTTCAAAAGAAACAGGAACATACCCCAGCAATAAACAGCAACAAGCATAGGCTTCTGTTTACTAGTTTACTCACACCAATAGCATGCTTACATGGTAGGTGAAGAATCAATATTAGAAGACCACAAGTACAAAACTAAGCACCATCCAACGCAAGATTCAGTAATTTAGGATGTTTGGTGTTAGGGAAAAACCACACAGTTTTAATATTTATAAACCCCAAGTGCAAGGTGTATCGTTGAGTACTTGGGGTGTCGTCCGCAGGGAGTTGTGTTTCCAACTACCAAGGCTAACTAAGCGTCTCAATCTAGGCCAGAGTGAAAGTGAAGGAAGAAGGACTAAACTACTAAAACAAATAAACAAAAAGGGACTTGGGTTTATGATTTCACCAAGTGATGAACCAGTTAATCAAGACGAGTCCTAACCTACCCAAACCACACTGAGAACAAGAGATGATCGGTTGCACCGTCAAAGACCACCCAAGCCCTCTCTCAAGGGTCATGAGCTAGTCTAAT
>JACYFF010031959.1:90183720-90197372 GCA_017589665.1 Selenicereus undatus
CAAAGACCACCCAAGCCCTCTCTCAAGGGTCATGAGCTAGTCTAATTTGCGTAACCACCTACTTTCGTGGGGTTAGTCGAATTAGACCACAAAACTAGCAACCCTGGACCTAACTCGATTCGGATACTATTTTCATGTCCCGAACTCGGCTATTCCCTCTCCCACACTAGCTAATCGACCTCACCTCTCAGCATAAGTCAATCGCCCAAAAATATGGATGAAAGCTCTCTCAAGCATTTCATCGAACACTTGGCGGGCGTAAAGGAAAACTCTAAGTTCTAGGCATAAAATGGGTATGGTTAGGCCTAGTACAAGATCAATTAGCCATCAAGAGGCTAATTACAACCCAAGTTCACAAATTCTAATAACAAAACATTACAAACACATGAAAACGTAAAATAACAACTAAGAACATAAAGTTGAAGAACAAAACAAAGAGAATGAAATAAAACGAATCTAAACAACCAAATAACATAAATTAACAATGAAAACTAATCATAAAAACTTAAACAAATCAAACACAAGAATTAAACCAACAAAACATAAACAAGAGCAATGATGAAATAAATAGAAAAAAGGAGAAGAAAACTTAGTCATGAATTGATGAAGGAACTTGAAATCCAAAAGTTGAATCCAACATTACAATCTTCAATCCTAAACTAATCCTCCTATTGAGGTTTTTATTTGCTAAAACCTAAACTAATCTAGTCTAAAATCGCCAGAGAGAAGACCTAAGCGAACCCCGAATGACCCCCACAAAAACGCACGAAGGAGGGTTAAATAGAAAAAACCCGAGCGAACGGCGAATAGGAGGGGAGGCACGGACGTGCCAAGTGGCACGGTCCCACCGTGCCAATGTGGCACGGTCGTGCCACGTGGCACGGTGTGGCCGTGCCACATTGCTGGCCAGCCAGCAAGCCGGCTGGCTCCCGTTTTTCCGTCTTTTTGGCTGTTTTGACCCTTTTTCACCCATTTTCACGGTAATTGCTTGGTTCAACTTATTACCTGCAAGAATAGACAAAACAAGTAAAAATCTCAAAGAATACCGAATAAAACAAGAAGAACTCTAAAGATTAAGTTATTATACGAGCTAAGATTAGGCGAAAAAGGCATGTAAAATGCGACAAATTATCGCCTAACATTTGGAAGGTTGGGTTGACATCCTCTGGAATAGCCTCATTTGTGATGGTTAAGTACCTGAGATCACTTAGGAAATTTCCATGTTTGGAAGATCTTGAAACACTTTGACTACCATGCACACGGTAGGCCTTATGAATTGAGGTTGCAAATACCAAATAGCAATCTTCAACATCTACACGACCTCTTCCTTCTGCTACTATATATCTTCAGTACCAACTAGATTAGAAAGTTGATCCATATCAGCTTTTACCTATACCAAATTGGTAAGCCACTCCTCTCCTGGGGAACCAACATTCTTACGGCCACAAACAATTTCTAATGCTAAAACCCGGAGCTTTAAACATCAACCTTAACAGAGATTGCTCGACCAATAATCAACTTGGGGGCTATGTTCCCAGGGGTTCCTCTTATTATAGTCACAATCGGGGCTTGATCTCGGTTAACCATTTTCAGTAATCCAAAATCAGAAATCTTTACATTGAAGTCTCCATCAAAAAGGATATTCTGCAGCTTAATATCAAAGTGAATCACATTTTATTGCAGTGCTCATGTCGATATTCTAGCACTTCGGCAATTCCACAAATAATGTTCTGCCTGATGGACCAAGTGAGAGGGTGAGCAAGGTCATGGTTGAAGATCCATCTGTCTAGTGACCCATTTAGCATGTATTCATACACTAGAAGCCTATGCAACCCTTCTTCACAAAACCCAATCAGTTTCACCAAATTGAAATGATGTAGGGTACTTATGGTATTCACTTCAGCTAAGAACTATTTCCTTCCTTGTCCAGTTGAATCTAAGCACTTGACAACAATTATTTTAGCATCTTCTAAAGTCCCTTTGAATACAGACCTGAATCCTCCATGGCCGAGCCTATGCTGGAAGTCCAAAGTTGCTACTCTCAAAGTTTCAAAGGAGAACCTAACTACAATATCTATCACCAGATCGGATAGAAATTTGTCAGTTCTCCTTTCCTTCTCATCACAGTTGTATAATAGCATACTCCAGTAGACTGGACAATCAACAACAGTGATATAGTAGAAATAGAGGGTCACCAACTTTGGTAGCAACAATGATGACATTTTCGCTTCCGTGACAGATGAAGTCTTTGTTGATGTCTATGGCCCTTCCAGTTTGATGAATGTGGTGGAATTATATCGCTCTCATTATGGATCAAATTTGCATCAAAGTGAGTGGCTGTGATGGTAGTGAGCAGTCACCTGATGAGATATTTCCCGTATAGTGGAAAACTACAGCTGCACAGGAACAGTTCTCTAAGCATGGTCGTTTGCAACTATCAGCATCTGGTCCCTTTAAAGTTGGGTAGGATACAAAGCCAAAATAGGTGGTATCCTCAAGCCTAAGGAAAGTTTGGAGTTTCTGAGCATTTAAGCATGATAAATGTCCGAGCGGAGTGTATCCCAAATAAGGCTTGGGCATCTCCACTATCCTGAAATAATTCCAGTTCCCATTGGCATCATGGGCAACTACATGTATTATCATCAAAGGCAAAGCAACTTGTTATAGGGTAAAAAATCACCAGGGATATAGAGTAAATCATATGGTAATTCTGCCAATGCATCATACGTAACCATATTAAGATGCCAATAAGGTTTTAGCCTTACATAAGTAAAAGTATATGTAGGGCGTTGCATAGGCGTAGGGTTAGCATAGCGTGTGTTCAAGAGACGAAGTGGGTGGGGGCTAAAGTTAGAGAAGTTGATGGGTACAAATTATGGTACTCAGGGTCAACCAAGGCGAGGAATGGGGTTGGCATTTTGGTTGAGAAGGAGTTGGTAAACTTTGTTGTTGAAGTGAGGCGTAAGAGTGACCGAATTATGGCCATTAAGGTCTTGGTGGGTGTAGAAATCATCAATGTGGTTTGTGTTTATACTCCTCAAATAGGTCTGCCCGACGATATTACGAAACTTTTCTGAGAGGATTTGGATGTGGTCATCCAGGATGTACCTCGGAGCGAGAAACTGTTCATAGGAGGAGACTTTAATGGACATATTGGTGTTGAGTCGGATGAGTATGACTCAGCCTACGAAGGTTTCGGTTTTGGGGAGAGAAACAATGGAGGAGTTTCTGTATTGGTCTTTGCGGTGGCTTATGAACTGTTGGTGGCAAACTCCTATTTCAAGTAGAAGGAAGACCACTTGGTGACCTTTAAGAGTGGCTCTGTAAAGACCCAAATTGATTACTTCCTATTGAGGGCGGATAGTTGGAGGTTTTGTAAGGATTGTAAGGCGATCCCTAGCGAGTATCTAGGGACTCAGCATAGATTGTTAGTGTTGGATGTGCAGTTCAAATATTCAAAGGGGAAAAAGAGGAGAGTCAGGGACCCTAGAGTTCAGTGGTGGACCCTCACTAAGGAGAACGCCGCGTTATTATCAGAGAGGATTACAGAAGAAGGAGCTTGGAGGCGAGTAGAGGATGCAGATGCAATGTGAGAGGCAATGGCAGATTATATTTGAAGGTCGGCTAAAGAAATCCTAAGTTCTTCTAGAAGTGGTGGTAACAAAATGAAGGGTGCCTGGTGGTGGAACGAGGAGGTAAAGGAGAAAGTCAAGGAGAAAAAAGAGGCTTACGTTGATTTCTTGAACAGTGGTGCGGATGAAGAGAGGGATTAGTAGAGCTAAGTAGGGGTGTGCAAAACCGGTTAATCGGAGTTTCGATTAACCGGTTTTTCGGTTCAAAAAAATTCTGAACCGTAACCGAACCAAAAATTTCGATTAATCGGTTTTTCGGTTTGGTTAACCGATTTTTTGGTTCAGTTACCGATTAACCATTTACAAATAATAAAAAAACTTATACTTTCTTACCTAAATTTGTCATTCTTTTATGTTTAAATTCTTTTTATAAAAATTAAACTTTGGCTACCATTTATAAATAATTAAAAAGTGTACTTTCTTACCGAAATTTTTTTTTATGTATAATTTTTTGAAAAAATAAAATTATTTTTGGTTTGGTTAACCGCCGGTTAACCGAATTTTCAAATAATCTGAACCGTAACTGAACTGAAAACTGAAAAAAAAATTGGTTCGGTTAACCGAACCGACTTTTTTGAAAAATTTATTCGGTTAACCAGTTTTCCGGTTTGTTTTTTTCGGTTCGATTTTCGATTTTGGATTTTTTTGCACACCCCTAGAGCTAAGTATAAGACAGCAAAGAAGATAGCCAAGAAAGCTGTTGCGGTAGCTAAGAGCATGGCTTATGATAGGTTATATCAAAGACTGGAGTCCAAAGAAGGAGAGAAGGAAGTCTTTAAACTGGCAAGGGCTAAGAAAAGAAGATCAAGGGACTTAGGTGTTGTGAGGTGCATCAAGGATGAAGATGGTAAGGTGTTGTCTGAGGATGCAGAAATCAAGGAGAGATGGCAAAGGTACTTTTCCAAACTCCTTAATGGTGAAGTAATGGAGGATTCCCGAAGTAGGGAAAGAGAGGGTAGCATGAGGCGGCTTGATCCGCGGGTGTGTGGTCCTATTAGTAAGGACGAGATTAGAGAGGCCTTAAAGAAGATGACCAATGGGAAGGCAGAGGGTCCAGATCAGATACCGGTGGAAGTGTTGAAGTGTTTGGGTGAAGAAGGATTAGAGTGGCTTACGGACCTTTTCAATGTTATTTTTAGGACCACTAAGATGCCCAAAGAATGGAGGTCTAGTACAGTCATCCCTCTGTACAAGAACAAAGGTGATATTCAGGATTGTAATAATTTTAGGGGTACAAAATTGCTCAGTCACACAATGAAGTTATAGGAGAGGGTGATTGACAGAATGTTGCGGAAGGATGTTTCAATTTCAGAGAACCAATTTGGTTTTATGCCAGGCATATCAACCATAGAGGCGATTTACCTCTTTAGAAGGCTCATGGGTTTGTATAGAGATAGAAAGGTGAATCTCCATATGGTGTTCATTGACCTGGAAAAGCATATGATCGAGTTCCGTGGGAAGTGTTATGGAGTTGTCTGGAAAAGAAAAAGTGACGCCTGTGTATATTCGAGTTATTAAGAATATGTACGAGGGAGGTAGGACGAATGTTAGGACACCAGGAGGAGTCACCAATGACTTCTTCGTTAGTATGGACCTGCATCAGGGTTTCGCCTTAAGCCCTTTTCTTTTCGCTCTAGTTATGGATGAACTTACAAGAGGGATTCAAGATGAGTTACCTTGGTGTATGTTATTCGCATATGACATTGTTCTTATTGATGAGACCAGATGGGGAGTTAATAATAAGTTAGAGAGATGGATGCATACTCTGGAATCTATAGGTTTTAGAGTTAGTAGAACGAAAACGGAGTACCTTTATTGCGGTTTCAGTGGAAGGGTGGATGCGGAGGGAGAAGTCACCCTAGATGGGGAGCCGATACCTAAGGTCGATAAGTTTAAGTATCTAGGCTTGATCATTCAGAAGAATGGAGACATTTACGAAGATATTAGCCACCGTATAAAGGTGGGTTGGCAAAAATGGAAGTTTACCTTTGGTGTGTTGTGCGATAAGAGGGTGCCCATTGGTTTGAAAGGTAAAGTCTATCGTATGGTAGTTAGACCGGCGGTTCTTTATAGATCGGAATGTTGGCCCCTAAAAAAGGCGCAGGTTCAGAGGCTGATGTTAGCAAAGATGCAAATGATTAGGTGGATGTGCAGTTATACGAGAATAGACAAAATTAGGAATGGTGTTATCAGGGATTTAGTTAAAGTAGGTCCCATTGAAGATAAGATGAGAGAAACAAGACTCCGATGGTTTGGCCATGTGAAAAGGAGGAGTGTGGACGCTCTAGTGAAGAGGAGTGAGAGAATCGACATCCCCGAAGGCAAAAGAGGGAAGGGTCAACCAAAGAAAATTTTGGACGAAGTGATTAGAGAGGACTTGAAAGTTGTCGATTTGACGGAGGACTTGGCTCAGAATAGGAGGTTGTGGCGGGATATGATTAAGATCCTTGACCACAGAAAGTCGTTGTCTGTCGGTTTTGGATGTCATGTTTGTTTGCAAGTGGCACTTTCTTCTGGGAAGAGGCAACGTTCGGTTACCTTTAGATGTTGAGGTATGTTACCCCCCTCGGATTTATTCTTCTTTTTTTACATAGCCCCAGCAACTTGCCTTTTAATTTATCGTAGTCTTTCCTAACGATGTGCCCTTAATTTTTCCATTAAATGTTTCTACAAAGTCTTTCTTCTTTAAAATATTTTCAAAATCCTTTTTTGTGAGTCTCTTGAAAACAGCCTCTCTACGGGTAGGAATACTAGTAAGGGTAAGATTGCCTACAATTGGATCTCCCCAGACCCCGTGAAAGTGGAACCCACACTGGGAGGTGTTGTTGTTGTATAAGTAAAAGTAGACACTTTAGTGGATCTGAGTTAGGAAAAGTTGAAAAGCTTGTTTAGCTGTGGGTGATCCCACCACTCAGTTGCATATTCGCTTAGAGGACTGGTATCTACAAAAGCATGCACACCATCTTCAATTACCACGATGTAAAAGAAACCGCAAGAAAAATTGGCAACAGATGTTCTAGAAGCTAATCTTTGGCGAAGATAAAACTATTACTCAAGGAGCCACGTAGCAGTCGGTGATCAAATGGCTAAAACACAACTCCCTCTATGTTATTTGCAAGGATTAGATGTCCCTCGCATGCCAAGTTCATGAATGCTACCGAACGGTATCTGGTATTAGTTGACCAAACTCTGGCGTCCATGGTCCACCTCCATCTTTCAATACCAAATTGCCATCAGTTGTGAGGTCAAGAGTGGCATTTTCACTAATAGGATGATCTCCATTAGCAGACCAAATGATCACATCCATCATCACCAAACGACGAATTTGTAAAAATTGCCAAGATGAAACTGGTTCTAGGAATACTATTTGATTGAAAGAATCCAAATTCAAATATGGGAAGGGCAAAAGAATATTTTGCCTTCGAATTGAAAGAGCATCCTCGAGGGGGGGTGTGAAAATCCTCTGGTGGTTGACAACAATATCTGTGCCATCAGGTTATTTCCAACATACCAATACTCCTCAAAACCTATAAGGGCTTTCCATGAATGATCGATTGCTGCTGATGCAGAGAAGCTGTGAACAGGGAGCAGTTTGTTAAAAAGGAGAAGCTCCAGGATAACAGAAACAGGTATAAAACATAAATCCGTACATCATCTTTATTTTTTATGTTTGGTGAGCGTCATTAGGTGCAAATGATCAATGCAACTCGTCAGAATCTCCCAACATATAAGGATTACTGAAAGATAGACACTTCCACCCCAGGCACTGGATTTCCCTATTGAAGACCTTGAATTCTCTGCCATTGAAAATCTAATATATGTTTACATCATAGCTTCACCTTTGTGGCATTGTGGGTGGACTCGGTACAATTTCCCAAGAACATTCCTCTGTGAAAGAACCTTAATCTTTTGCCTTTGTAGAACTTGTGCAATGTCAAACTCGCAATAATGTAAGTTCTTCAGGGTTTTTAGTCTCTATCCATGGACACTTTCTGGCCAAGACTTTGTTCCATGCTAATGAAATCTTAACTAAGACCAATTTTTAAGATTGATGGCTTGAGCATATTAGGTCTTCGATTTAACTTCCCTTTTCTACTTAAATCTAGAAGTTGTGTCCCATCTCACTAAAAAACAAAGAATGAAAAATCAAGAAACACACAGGAAAAAAAAGGAAAATAGGCTCAAACATCTTCACCTCTCCAAATCCCTTGTCAAAGGGACACATCATGTTGGGAAAAGATGGAATAATGCTGATGAGAGAGAAATTAAGAAAGGAAATAAACGTGAAGGAATGAAAAGAAGAAGAATTGCAAACGGATGGAATAGTTTAGCATTTAGTTTTAGGGAATGTTTTAACGCTAACATTGAGTTAAGCATAAAACATTCTGCGACAAGGAATTTTTATGGACTCTTATAAATAGAGGGATTAGTGATCTTTGCAAAACAACAAACAGCAAATACAATCAAGTGAGAGAAACACTTGAGAGAAAAACCACCAAGAATTGGTGAGGGTATTCCACCAACTTTAGGTGAGAACTTTCTTTCTATGTGCCATCTGAGTGGATGAGATATTGAGTGTATACCCTCTAAATTGTTTAGATGATATATATATTTTGTTATCCTACTATACAAATAGTCGAAGTATATTTGAACTAATAGTCCCGTGGTTTTTACCTTCATTTTGGAGGGGTTTTCATGTCAAAATCCGTGTGTCCCCATCTACAATATCTATTTATTTGTATTGCATATCTTAATTGCACAAAGAGGGAAAAGAATTTACTTCCGCATTATTCCGTCTCTTCCCAAACAGTGGTATCAGAGCTCAGGTTGGGCAACTATATTCTTGTGTAACCAAGATGGAGGGTATTGTTACTTATAATGGTGACATGATCAAACTTACTACAGACAATTACTCCTATTAGAAGGTCATGATGGAGGACCATGTAATTTGCAAAGACCTTGCTGAGCCTATTTTGAATAAAAATATGCCAGAAGGTAAAATGAAATTGAGTGGAAGCTGTTAAATCACAAAGCAGTTACGATAATTCGAAAGTACATAGATAGAAGTTTGTTTGAGCATGTGTCAAATTTTAACAATGCCTACGAACTTTGGACAAAACTTGAGTCCTTAATCCAAAAGAAGACGTCGCGCAACAAAGCGCTGCTTGTAAGTCGATTGGTGAAGCTCCAGTATAGTGACGGGCAAAATATGATTGAGCACTTGAACAATTTTAAGGGGCTTATAAATCAATTGGTAAAGATCGAGATGAAACTTGATGACGAGTTACAGGCACTGCTACTTCTCAGTTCATTGCCGGAGAGTTGGAACACATTGGTATTTACATTAAGTAACTCCGCCCCAGCAGGAAAACTCACTATGGATACTGTGACAGGCAGTCTCTTAAATGAAGAAGTTAGAAGAAAATAAAGAGGCCTTTCAATTCAATTTGAAGCCAACTTTGTTGATAATCGCGGTAGAAATGAGAACCGTGGGAGAAATAAAGGATTTGATAAGTCCAAGGGCAGATCTAAATCTCGCCCTAAATTTGTTTGTTATTACTATGGCAAGCTAGGCCACAAGAAATCTGATTGTCGATATTACAAGAGAGACCAGAAGGCTAGAAAAGTTAGGCCATATTAGATTGAATACAAGAAAGAAGACAAAAGCACTACCGTTGTTGCAGCAGCAGATGAAAATGATGTGCTCCTCGTTGGAGAAGAAAATTATCTCAATCTAGCAGATAATGATTATTCATGGATTGTTGACTTGGGTGTCGCCTTTCATGTCACTCCATATGAACATTTTTTCTCATCTTACCAAAGTGGTGCTTTTGGTAATGTCAAGATGGGAAATCAAGTTTCGAGCAAAATCGTTGGTATTGGTGACATCACCTTGATAACCAACACAGGATGTAAGCTCATTTTAAAAGATGTGAGGCATGTACCAGACATGCGCCTCAATCTTATATTGGCAGAAAAACTTGATGATGCCGGTTTGGTTAATTTCTTTGGTGGAGGAATATGGAAGCTCACCAAAGGAAGTTTAATTGTTGCTAGAGGGTCCTTGTACTTTATGCAAGGAAAGTTGTGCAAGGGGGAGCTTAATGTTGCCTATGATAATTTAAATTTGGAGTTATGGCATAGAAGACTCGAACACATGAGTGAAAAAGAATTACAAATCCTAGCCAGAAAAAAGCTCATTCCCAATATAAAAGGCAAATCGTTTGAACCTTGTATAGATTGTTTGGTTGGCAAACAACATAGGGTGGCATTCCATAAAAATGTTCGACCCACCAGAAGAAAGCACATTCTTGATTTGGTTCATAGTGATCTATGCTCTATGACTGAAAAGTCACTTGGCGGAGCATTATACTATGTTACTTTTATCGATGACCATTCAAGAAAGGTTTGGGCTTCATTGTTGAAAACAAAGGACCAAGTTCTTGAAGCATTCAAGGAGTTTCATGCTAAAGTGGAACGTGAAACTGGACAAAAATTGAAGAGCGTTCAAGCGGACAATGGTGGAGAATATCGTGGTCCCTTTACATCAGATTGCAAGTTGCATGGGATCTGCTTGGAGAAAACGCCACCAAAGACACCTCAGCTAAATGCCTTACCTGAGAGAATGAATCGATCAATTGAAGAAAGAGTTTGATGTATGCTTTCTCATGCTAAACTCCCTCAGTCCTTTTAGGGAGAGGTCGCGAAGATTGTCGTGGACATAATAAATCTTTCACCATTAGTTCCTTTGGATGGTGCTATCCCAGAGGAAATTTGGTCCAAACAGAATGTATCATACAACCAACTGAAAGTGTTTGGCTGTCGAGCATTCGTCCATATTCCCAAGGACGAGCGAGCCAAACTTGATTCAAAAACAAGGGAGTATATTTATCTCGGATCACCCAGAGATGAGTTTGGCTATCAACTTTGGGATCCTGTAAGTAGAAGGATTATAAGAAGTCGAAATGTTGTATTCTTTGAAGACCAAACCATAGAAGATTTGAAAAGGGAAAAGCCTAAACATAAAGTTGTTAGAGATTTTGATACTGGTCCATCCCACATGGTTCATGATAATTCAGGGGATGACACAACTGAAAATAATAATGAGGCTAGCTCAAACGACAATCCCACCTCTTCCTCCGACGATGATGACGAAGAAGAAGGTCAAGATGAGTCGGCCAGATTCGATGCTGAATCTGCCGAGGAGATATCTCAAGAAGAGCCCCAGTTGAGGCGATCTACCAGAGAAAGAAGACCATCCACCAGGTATAACCCAGATGAATACATAACTCTCACAGATGAGGGGGAGCCTCAAAGTTATGAAGAAGCAATGGTTGATAGCCATAAGGTAGAATGGGTGAAAGCCATGCAAGAAGAAATAAAATCCGTGCATAAGAATCATACATATGATCTAGTGGAATTGCCCAAGGGAAGAAAGACCTTAAAGAACAAATGGGTGTACAAACTCAAGAATGAGGAGAATAACCCAAGACCCAGGTATAAAGCTCACTTGGTAGTGAAAGGGTTCAATCAGAAGAAAGGGGTAGATTTTGAAGAAATATTTTCTCCTATTGTGAAAATGTCTTCAATCTGAGTTGTCGTTGGTCTAGCCGCCAGTCTAGACTTGGAAATAGAATAACTTGACGTTAAGACAACATTTTCACATGGTGACCTAGAGGAGGAAATATATGTGGAGCAACCTGAAGGTTTTGAAGTTGTAGGCAAAGAAAATTTGGTATGCCGACTTAAGAAGAGCCTCTATGGTCTTAAACAAGCGCCTAGGCAATGGTACAAGAAATTCGATTCTTTTATGGCTAAACATGATTTCAAGGAGACATTCACTGACCATTATGTCTTCGTAAAGATTTGGGATCAACAAAGAAGATCCTTGGGATGAAGATAACTCGAGATAGATCAAAAAGTTATTGTGGTTATCCCAAGATAGTTATGTTGAAAAATTGTTGGAAAGATTCAACATGCATAAGGCCAAACCAATTAGCACACCACTTGCTAGACATTTCAAGCTAAGTACAAAGCAAAGTCCAACAAGTAAGAAAGAAAAGGCAGAAATGAATAATGTTCCTTATTCATCTGCTGTTGGTAGCCTAATGTACGCTACGATATGTACTAGGCCTGATATTGCTTACGCTGTAGGTGTCGTAATTTGGTGCTTAACTAATCCAGGAAAAGAACACTGGACAATGGTGAAATGGACATTGCGATATCTTAGGGGAACAACCAAGAAATGTTTGTGTTTTGGTCAAGAAAAACTCATGTTAGTGGGTTACACAGATGATGACCTAGCCGCTGATAATGATTCTCGGAAATCAACTTCTGGGTATTTGACTCCTTTTGTAGGGGGAGTAGCGTCTTGGCAATCTAAGCTCCAAAAATGCGTTGCCCTGTCAACCATCGAGGCTGAATATATTACAACTACTAAAGCATGTAAGGATATTATATGGATGAGAAATTTCCTACTCGAATTGGGCTATGAGTAAGACAAATACATGTTGTGATGTGATAGGCAAAGTGTCATACATTTAGCCAAGAACTCTACTTTCTACTCCCGTTTCGAAACATATTGATGTTCGCCATCACTGGATACGGGAAGTATTAGAAGATAAGCTCCTACAGTTTGAGAAAGTCCACACTGATGAAAATTGGTCGGACATGATGACGAAGGTGCTACCGATCAAGAAATTTGAATACTGTTGCAAAGGTGCCGGTGTGATGGTCCCCAATTAAGTCAGGAAGGAGGAGAATTGTTAGAATTCCCTCCTTAATTGGTAGGAGTTATAAAAATAAAAAACAGTAAAAAATGGATGAGAGAGAAATTAAGAAAGGAAATAAACGTGAAGGAATGAAAAGAAGAAGCATTGCAAACGGATGGAATAGTTTAGCATTTATTTTTAGGGAATGTTTTAACACTAACATTACATTAGGCGTAAAACATTCTGTGACAAGGAATTTCCATGGACTTTTATAAATAGAGGGATTAGTGATCTTTGCAAAACAACAAGCAGCAAATACAATCAAGTGATAGAAACACTTGAGAGGAAAACCACCAAGAATTGGTGAGGGTATTCCACCAACTTTAGGTGAGAACTATCTTTCTGTGTGCCATCCGAGTGGATGAGATATTGAGTGTATACCCTCTAAATTGTTTAAAGGAGATATATATTTTGTAATCCTACTATAAAAATAGTGGAAGTATATTTGGACTGATAGTAACGTACCTTCATTTTAGAGGGTTTTCCATATTAAAATTCGTGTGTCCCCGTCTACAATATTTATTTATTTGTATTGCTTATCTTAATTGCACAAAGAGGGAAAAGAATTTGCTTCTGCATTACTCCGTCTCTTCCCAACACATCATACATATTAGGTCTTTCTCTTTTCAAAGAAATACACATTGAATCTCTCAGCATTTAGAAATTAGCTGTTAAACATTAGCTAATTGTACTTATTGTTATTTGTTAGTCGATTGCATTAGTTCTCAAATGTGAGTTGTTTTTGAGAAAAAAAATATATTTGGTGAAATTACCTATTTTTTTATTACAAAAACTGTGATGAAAAGTAAAAATTCAAAAAGTTTTCTCAGGTAAAAAAAAAAAATTACAATGTTGAGCATATCAAAGTTGGTATTTCTGCACAACAGGGAAGCTTCTGTTAGGTTAAGAATTTTCTTTTCTTGCTGACCACTATGAGCAGAAATCATGAGGAACACTGAGAATGTATTGATAAAAAAGCAAAAGGGGCATACCTCACTTCTCTCTGCGGTTTTCTTGAAGAACCAACATGTAACCCTTGACTAACATCACTGAAGGTAATCATCGTTGAATTCAATCAGAAACAGCATTATTTGCCATTCTCTCTGCAAGGGTATTCGACATTTTAATTATTATAAATGTCTTTACAAATAGATTAAAACAAGTTGTGCAGTGCTGTAAAGAAAGAACATTTTCAATTTTGGAAAAGCAGATATTTTCAGAAACTTTGCATATGTGATACTTTTCCCAA